>JAEAOA010001748.1:3007500-3607500 GCA_016746295.1 Potamilus streckersoni | reverse complement strand
ATGTAAAAAATATTTAAAATGGGGTAGGATGGGTGAGGCAAAAATTGGACAATCATTTCCAGTTGCATAAGGTAGCTGTATCAATACTTCAGTGTATGTTTTGGTAAATTAAAAACTAAACTTTCTAAATGTTAATATACCAAAACTGCACACAATACAAATGCAAAAAAACGACCAAACAAAGCAGAAAGCAATACAATACATCAAAGTAGATACAGAAAGCATTATGCAGTGTTTCTAAACTTAAAATCCAGGTATATCCAAGAGATGCCCACATTTTTTTGCCCCTGGGCCCCGCAAGGGGGGGGGGGCATATGTGATGGACGTGAGCTAGATGTTGAGGGGGAAAAAAGTTATCTGAAGGCAAAAAAACACAGAGTGACAAAAATACATCGGATTACTCTTATTGCCCGTTCTGACATAGGTCCCTATGTCAGAACAGGTCATATGGGTAATCTGGGGTAGGGTCCTATGTCAGAACGGGTCATGGGGGTAATCTGAGCAATTTTGTCACTGTATGATTTTTGTTTCTTCAGTTTATTGTGTTTATTTTCTTCTCAACATCAATATCGCGTCGAGCACCAGTGGGGCAAACATGTCCTGGTCATCTATGAAGTTTCACATATGTAGGCCAAAATTAGAGGTGAACGTCGGGGATGGGGTTGGAGTTGGGGAATCCCCTTTTTCTATTTGCCCCTATGTTCTGCGCCCATGGATGTATTCCTTCAGTTTCTCAAAACTACTTTGCCAAATTAAAATCATAATACAAATAATGACAGCTTGAAATCTCAGTTATTATGATTATGTAAATGAAACTCAATTTTATTTAGAAAAAAAAACTATATTTTGCAGACGACGGAAGAATCGATGCTGCTATTGTTGTTGTATTGTAGAATCCTCTTCTTTTTTTTTTCCCCCGTGGAATTTCAAAGTTACAAGTCTTTAGAAATCATTGTGGCTAAATTTTGGTTATATATGACTGGCATTGGGATAAACCCAAGTTTAAATTAAATTATACATGGAGTTATTTATGACCAGAAAAATAGTGTACCAGTTTTACCCACAATGCCTTGCTTAGTTAGCATTCACCAAATATGTCTGGTGAAACTGATCCCTATGTCAAAGAATTTCGGCATTTGCAGTCGTCTGCAGCACACACAAAAAAAAACTTTTAACTGGAATGGAATTCCATTGCTTGATCAAAACAATAACTGAGAATAAGTAAAGATAGTATCTTATAAATTGATACAGCTGTAGAATAGAAACCATTCGCAAGAACTGATAAACAAGACATTTTCATCAGTAAAAAAAGGTAGGATGTTTATAAATCTGTCAAGATTCATGCTGCTGACATAAATTGTGACATCTATATTCTAATATTACCAAAAAATATTGAAATTACAATTGAACGCACGCAGTTACTTGCTTGATTTATTAATCTAAGTCGATATCTCTGGTCTTCTACAGTGTACGACGCGGGGACCCGAGTGGCTAAGTGGTCTAAAGTGCTGACCGTTACGGATCACTGCCATCTCACCTCAGTCTGCTTGGGTTCAAGTCTAGGATTCGGTGAATGTGGAGATGTGAGAAAGCTTGCTAGTAGCTTCTCGTGGGTCGGTGGCTCTTTCCGGTGATTTCCCGGTTTCTTCCTCCACCATTAATACTGGCCGCCATGTATAGCCTATTATGTGCAGAAAAATGGCGTTAAACCCCACAACAACAACAGTGTACGACACGCAGCTTACGATGTCGTAGCC
The DNA here is from genome assembly GCA_016746295.1 of Potamilus streckersoni. Taxonomy (NCBI): domain Eukaryota; kingdom Metazoa; phylum Mollusca; class Bivalvia; order Unionida; family Unionidae; genus Potamilus; species Potamilus streckersoni. The sequence goes on along the minus strand of JAEAOA010001748.1, from coordinate 3,605,743 downwards.
TCAACTTGTCTACAAGGTAGGACTAAGGTACTAATATTAGTACTATGTACGACGTAGACCGCGGTATGCGTGCGTGCATGTGGCCATATAACAATTATTTTACTGTATATTCTCTAAATTTGTTTCTCAGTACTGAATTTTCACCTGTGACAATCCTAACAAATCATATGTTAATCTTAAATACCTTCAAAGATGACTTGATGGTGAAGTTCTTGTCAAAGGTTCACTAGCATTTTTTTTTTCAAAAAAAAAAAAACGCTTAACTGTAAACAAACCAACGAATAATGGAACACAGATTTCACTTTCAGATCATACAAAGACCCTATTACTTATTGGACACTGTCACTGAAATATGTACAACTAAACCATAAGCTCATATTCTAAGGAATAAACAATTGCCTTTAAAACCATACCAAGAATGCCTAAATCTAACTCTTGTATCACCACCAAAAGAAGACAGAAAAAAAAATGCTCAAAAAATTAGATTGGAACTATGGAATTAATAATTGTGGCCTGATATCATGTATGTTGCATGAGTTTGTTCATGAATTGTGTACCTAACATATGGAGGGACATATGATTTGATTTAATTGGAATGAGCCAATTAGGCATAGAAAAACAGATTATTTTAAATCTGTATTTTTTTTTATCCATTTTAATCTATAATTGATTAATTTCTATTACTACCAGTTTGTTAACAAGAACACATTTGAAATGCATCTTTAAGATATTTAAGTGTAATCAATGCAAACAAATGTGCATAAATTATAAAATATTGATAGTGCAAATATGAAAATAAAAAATTATGTTGCCTTTTACGTATTTATTAGGCTATACTACAACATAATTTTTTGATGTTCATATTTTAGGAACTCAATGAAAATTTCCATTCATTATATATTTTCAATTTTATAATTTTCAGACATAAGAAACACAAGATAGAGCCTATTTGACTTTGTAGTCTCATATGGGATTCCTTAAATGGAAATGTAAATAAGTCAGACACTTAGTATGTTGTTGTAGGGTTTAATGCCACTTTTTTCAGCACAAAATAGGTTATTGACTATATGTGTATATGGCAGCTAGTGTAGCTGCATGGGAGGAAGAACCCAGGAAAACCCCAGAAAGAACCACCTACTCATGAGAAGCTACTGGTAAGCTTTTTCATATACCCACACTGGCCAAGCCTAAACTTCAACCCGTGCAGACATAGGTGGGATGGAAGTGATCTGAAACAGTGAGTGCTTTAGACTAATAAACTTATTTTCCCCTCAAAAGTTCAATGAGTAACATATTTGTTCTTGTTTTCGTACTATAAGGCTGTTTATTTACCTGAAAAATTCTTGTGAGTGTTATGGGTTACCTGATCATCAGAATGATTCTGACTGATTCCATTCAAGCTGCTATCATAGATTACTCTTTGACTAATACATATATCTTGAAACTCTGAAAAATTCTTGTGAGTGTTATGGGTTACCTGATCATTAGAATGATTCTGACTGATTCCATTCAAGCTGCTATCCATAGATTACTATTTGACTAATACATACATCTTGCAACTCTTTGATGTGGCCCTAAGTCTTCAGATTTCACCTAAGGAACCTTTGTGTTTTAATCTACCCAAAGTCTTGACTTTTAAAACATCCTGACCACAGCTCCATATTTCTTTGACCCAGCGATTAACCTCTGAGTGATAAGAATACTTAAGTGATTTTGTCTAAATAGGGATTTGAAAATTTGCTAATTGGGTGTATGTTATGACCATTTGTTGTGGTAAGGCTGAACATATATATATATATATATATATATATATACACACACACATACACACTCAATAGGCAACTGGCATGTATGAATAATTGATGTTATAAGATTCAGATAATAGCTGCATAGAGATGTAATAATCAGTAAATGCAGAACCCACAATTGACAAAGTACACAATTTCCAAAATTCAGAAATAAAGCAAGTCTTAATGAGTACTCTAATTTATGGCTGACATTGCTTCTCCTCAGTAGTTTATTTCTGTACTTCTTTTGATGCCCCTTGCCATGTTTAATGGACGAAGTACATGTTTCCCATGTCAGCCTATGTGTTTACATCCATACTTCCTGTATGTCATAAATTTCAGTCAGTTTTGAAGGACTTGAAGAATTTAAATAAAAAATGTTTAATACAGTATCAGGAAAATAAATTTCTTATTTGATTTTCACATTTTTTCATTATCATTTTACTGAGTTGGGGTCTTTGATTGACATCACATTATAGATATTCCTTCCATGTGGTAAGACTTAAAGAGTTAATGGTTTTAAACAAAATTTGGTATGCTCGTTTCATATTAAACATATCTTGGTAAGTTTATTTTAACTTCTTTTTGTCAGTGTTTAAATTATGCCCCCAGATCATCTTGTATCTTAAGTAAGGTATATTCAGTTTTGACATTGATTTTGGTATCTATGTCATATGGAAACATTTCTGCTGCCATTGCCATAATGTGTACTGTTATACCAAAACTGTTATTATTTGGGTATATTTTGTACAGTTCAAAGCTCATCATAATGAGAACAAACTGTCATAAAAATTATAATGATCACATGTGGGCATAAATAAAACTATGATATCACATAGATGTATCTCAAATAGATGCTATCACTGTGATGCAGTACAACAGGCATCACTTTGGTATGTAGATATTCCAATGCCATATTACATTTTAAAATGTTCTAGATTTCTTAAATTGGGTAGGTTTTCTACCATTCAGATAATTCTGATGTATATATAATATTGTCTATCACATACAGTGTATACTGTAGAAAATACCTAAACAACAACATATTTTTAGATGTGTAATGTGGACCAATAATGGTTTCATGATAAGCTCCTTACTATTCTTCAGTTTTGTGCCAGTAAGCGGGCTAAATTGGCAAGACAATATTTATAGGTTACTGCATTTGTATGGGAAAATATGAATTAGTTTTTTTATACTATACTGCACGACCTTGGGAATGCAGTATATCTATCCAAAAAAACGAGTTCATATTTTTCCATTCAAATGCAGTAACCTTTCTGTTATATGCTCATTTTTTGTTTCATTACCAAAGGTTTCATACACAGCTAAATATACTTAATAATAAAATATATTTTTTTATTATTAAAATAATAAAGTTAACAACCGTAGATTCCTTCAATACACAATGGTAATATTCATGCACATATAGCTCCTCCCACCAACCATTTAACTTCATAGCGTACCACACGCTCACGTGCTTCTAGCACGAGGAGTGCAATATGAATGTTTTCAATATCTGGTAATATTGAACAAATATGACAATGTAAAGTTAATAGGGAAAAAAATAGCCATTAATGGTAAAAATCTCTCTTAGTGTGCATAGAGCACCAAATGTTTGATGCAGTTGTCATTGAATTGATGATTTTACATTGGACATGAGACCAGAGAACAAATTTTGGAAGTTTTCAGAGTACATTCACTCAGCCATATAGCAACAGTGAATAAAGCTATATGGCAACATTGAATAAGCTGATTCATTTCTGTGGCTGATTTAACTCAGAGTGAAGTGCTGTGGAACTCCACCTAAGCAGGTTTCAGCAAAATCATGATGAGAGATGCTGGAATCTTAACAGGCATTTGGTAATTGATATATTTATGAGAGTTTTCACCAAAAAGACAGATGTGCATTTTTATTGCTTTGAAATTAGTAATGGTGTTTGTTATTTGTTGGTTTTTTTTGTCTTCAAGTAATACTTAATATAGAAATAATTTTTTTTATATAAATAACTGAATATGTTTGTCCACAATAATTTTTCATACTGTTTCATATTTCAGGAAGGCAACTTTATGTCCATACAAGTTTGTTTATCCACACAAGTTTGTTTAAATTTCTGTGGTGTCCTTGAAGTGATATAGTTTGCTTGGATACATTATCAGAATATCTTGCATAATGTCTGGGATAGGTTATCAACATAGTATTGCATCTTGGATACAATTAGTACTATGCAGCAAGTTTTTCTTGCTAAGCTTTTCATTCCCAGTTTCCTTAGTTAAGGGTTTGTCTATGTTGATACAGTATTATGCCATGAAAGAATGAAATCAGAAAGGATTATAGTTAAGGAACAAATTACTTCCCACTAGACAATTTTTTTTGCCATCCCTTTGATAAACATTACAGTGGATTTCCTGCAAGTTAAATAAATTATGCAAGAAGTTAAACATTGGAAGGAAGTTTAACTAACAAAGGATGATAAGAACATAATACATTGAAATAATGGTAGGTTAGAATTCAAAGCATGAAGAATTAATTTTTTTGATTTTTGAGATTTTGTTGGAAGAATTAGTCCACATAATACTATGAAAAAGTATTTAATTTATTCTCTTATTCCAGTAAGAAATAAGATTATACTCGACCTGAGTAAGTATAAACAATTGCAATTTAAATTGAGAGACTTTTCTGTAGATCTTTAAAACAATTTCAGTCCTTATATATACAAAATGGAAAACTTTAATGCTTTCTTTCAATGAGTTAAAATCCTAGAGGAAAATAGATTAAATAGAATCTCAGGGAAAAATATTCATCTTCAGCTGGGATGGTTATGTTTATGTTCATTTATATCCTGAAGTTAAGTTTATGCTTTCTGAGATATTTTTTCACAAATTGGTTTAGTGCTTTACAGTATAGCTACCATGTAGGTTATTAGGTACCAAGATATTGGTAGCTGGAGTAAAGTGCAGTATCCAAAGACATTCTATGGCAGCAGATTTAGGATAATCCATTGGTAGGTTTTAAATCAGCACCTTTAGGTTGCAAGTACAGTTTACAAACCACTAAGCAATGGTAATTTCTGCCTTCATTAATTACCTATTATAACAGGACAAATCTCATTGGGTCTATTCTGTATACCCCCTAACCCTAAGCCAGCAGGTGGTAATCAAAAGGGACTAAAAAGTACCTAATACTTAATCAAATGGCAGATATGATCAGTTTTGTTATTGATTTTACCTCAAGGAATTTAGATGATGGTTATTTTTCATTAAAATGTATTAAATGGTACTATTTGTCATCAGTTCCATCAGAATGCTGAGATTTTGTAGAAATGGAAACACTTCATATGGAGGATTCTTGCTGAACAAGGAAAGGTATATTTTGGTTATCTTCTTTCTAATACTTGTCACCCAAATATTGTGCATACAAGTTTTGTTGAAAATTAGTTATTTTTTTGCTCTATTGTATAAGTCTCTATTATACAATTCTTCAAACACTGTGTAAGGTGGAATATTGAAAACAAATGCAAGATAAGGACCAGTTCAACTTTTTGAGCAGCTCCATGGAGGTTGAAGAAAATTCACCTTGTGAAACAGGTGCCTGCTTGAAACAAGATCATTTTTTGTATAAAAGTGTGGTTTGGTGTTTGACCACACTGCAGTACAACTAGGTTATTCAATACTGTGGCAATTTGATTAATTGTTTCTTTGCTATATTTTGTTACATTTCTTTCTCCTCTCTATGTTTACAGATGAAGATTTTTTAAAAATTCTTTATATTATAAAATCCTAAATTTGTTTTTCTTATGAAAATCTGTTGAATTTTTGTGGAGACTTAGAAGTCTTACTGTTGCGAAAGTTTGAACAAATAGTCCCTCACCATTGTAGATGTGCTGCAGTGATGTAATTGGTGAAGACAGACATTACTAGAGCTTGTAGTGTAATGGTTTGGGTTAGACTATTCAATGACCAGCAAATGTTGTACCAATTTAACACATTAAATCACAATGAAAAAAAAGGGCATGAGATACTAAAAATGTTACAATGATATCTAGATAAATCATTAAGAATAAAACTGAAAGTGTTTGAGACTTTCAGCTGAGAATCACTTTTCATTGTTGTCTTCTGAGATGACCTTTTGGAATGATCTAATTTACAGTTCACTACATTAATGTTCTTACTATTACTAGTAAATGAAAAATTACTTCTAATTTCTGTTCTTCCTAGTGAGAGGAACAATCTCTCTCTCTCTCTCTCTCTCTCTCTCTCTCTCTCTCTCTCTCTCTCTCTCTCTCTCTCTCTCTCTCTCTCTCTCTCTCTCTCTCTCTCTCTCTCTCTCTCAATCTTCTATGGCAGTTGCTGCTTAAATATGTGTCTAAGACCTTTATTCAGTTTTTCAAGGATGTATGATCCATTAATATGACTGCTTTTAAAATGCTTTTAAAAACATGTAACGAACAACAGGATTTGTTTAGTCTTTGAAGTTACCTTCTAGTTTGACACTTTTAAATTCTTAATTTTCCACATTCTCCTTCCTCTCCATTTTCAAGAAAAAGGAAATAATTTTCTTTTTTCTGCTTTCATTTTAATTTGTTAACATATCCTGCATAACAAAGTTACTTTCCATTCAAATAAATCTGTATTGTATCAAATAATACATTAAAGGACTATTGGTTCACTTACAGTGTGCTGTAACACATAATAGCCAATCTAGCCCAATTCAATACATGCAATTTAGTTAGTAAATATGTCAATACATTATTCATTTACTTTAGCATGGAACTGCAGAGACTTAAAATTAGTGGTAATTCACTAACCAGAGGTTAGTAAATTTCCTGTCCACTGGTAGTTTTCATAATTTCAGTAATTAGAAGGCAGGTAAAGTTTTAGTTCTTGCCAGTCAGCTAGTGATGAGGGGCTAATTAAGATAAATTTCTCAATTATAAGTCCTTCTGGCTACAAAAGGGATGTGGTAAATTTTATGCCTGACTTGTGGGAATATGATCTTAATTTAATGGAGAAGCTAATTTTTTTAAGCAATTATATTCTGCAGAATACATGAAAATTTACCTACTTAAGATTTTCTCAGTATTTTACTTTTAAGAACGATTTCTCGAAGGATATATTATTTACATTTTTTTTCACTAATGAATGCTTTGGGGGACATTTTTGTATGTTTTCTTTTGAGTTACTCTCAGCTCCTGACTGCTTACAACAGATTTTATTATCAACAGTTAAAAGAAAATGGGCATTATTTCCATTGTAGCTCAAATTTTCTATTCCTTTATTCTTGTTCAGGTAATGGAAGATGGGGGGGTATATGATGATTTAGGCAAATCTCCATCTTCTTCTGTCATCCAGTGACAGGCAGAAATCTTTAGTTGCTGGAAATAATGAGCTATTACCTAGGGATGAATCCCTCCCAAGGTAGGTTTCAGTTGTGGGTTTATCCACAGTGATAAGAACACCCATGAATCAAACTTATTTAAATCCCTTTCATCATTTTTGGACCTTTGTTATTACCTGTAAGGTATGATCAGGTGTTAGATCAGTTTTCCTAAAGGTAGATATTTCTCTTTGTGTGAATTTGAATGAAATTCAAATGTATATGCCTCAAGCACTGCCCTATAATCAATGAATGTGATGAAACCATTGAAATGGCAAAGTAATAGGGATTCTAAACAGCAGATAGGTAATTTCCACATACCCCACTCTGTGCCTTATGTCAGAAGACACCTCATAAATGGGAAGTCATTGTATATTATAGGTAAATTGTGTGTGTATATGTGTGTGTGTATGTATATATATATATATATATATATATATATATATATATATATATATATATATATATATATGTTCTTAGCCTTTGCCAAACTTGCAATTTATATATGGAGTGAAACTTTTTTTTCCTTCAATGAAAACAAAAATTGAAGACTTAGATCTGAAAAAAAGAATGCATATTACTGAAAAAATTCTTATCATTTAAACAAGAACAGTTTTCAACATGATTAATTTGTGTGTATTGATTTGGCAAAAATACCCAGGTGTCTGAGTTCAGTTAGGGAAGATTTATACACACACAGAGAAGTATGAAGGGTCACCTTGCATTCTGATTGGTCATTAGTCCAGTGGGGTCATGATAGAACTTTAACATTTATCAACATGGATATAATTCATTTTTAGGGGTCTTGAGAGTTTTGTTGAAATCAAAATTGTAGTTTTGACTTTTCAGCATCATAAACCATGTCACTGAAAGGGATAAACAAGATGAATACTGTTTCTTTGTTCATTCCCAAAATTTGATACTTGGTGGGTGTAAGATTTTACAGTTAACAAAATCCTCCCAGCCCAGAAAAGATGTGCTTACTGAACTAAGTACAGTATTCGCTCATCGATAAGGTAAAGATACATATATTACAAATTATGACCATGGTCTGGTTTGCATATATTTAAACAATTGTCCATCCATCCAGCCTTTTATATAGACAGAGATCCAGTTTTCACATTCACTTGATCCGAGTTGACATATCATATAATTGCTAAGGGGGTGGGGGAGGTTGGGCTTGGATAGTATTATCATCCTAAGTCCTATTTTTCTACAAATCAGAGCAAGAGTAATTATTTTGAAGCTGTTTGGTCAGAAATATTTTCTTCTAATGATCTATGCCTTGCCTAAAAAATTAAATTTAAATGTACATCATGGCATGCAGTGTGTGTTAAGCTTTTGTGAATGTTATATCAGAAAGTATTGTAATAAAGTATGGATTCTATCAATTGGACTTTTGGATTCAGTTGGTAGCAGAGTTCCTGCATGTAGGATTGTATAGTTAGGCTTCGGATCTCCTACAGATTTCTATAAATTTAGCGATTCCTATATTGTTCCTGTTTTTAAAAAAATCATTTCAATTCCTTTATGAAACTGACAGTTTATTTTAATAAATTTTATCTTTAATGAGTTCAGATGTTCATATTTTCAATCTCTATATATTCTTTACTTATTGTGCGTATATTTGCATCCAGGTAATGTTAAGTTTTTGGGGTCTTGTACCAGCTTTAATTGCTAATAAGTCAAATCAAGTTGCAAACAACAATAATCATGGTCTGCTTTACCCTAATCTGCCTGTATATCATTGTTGATGTTATTTGTTGTACTGATTACTCCTAACAAGCTGCACAGACCCAGATGTGATGCTGCAATTATAAAATGGCAGATCTAGGTCTATGCAGTTTGCAGTTGGGCTGGACTTATGAACAAGTATAGACAGTATTGTATTATTTAACTGGTTATTTTTTGTCTTTTATGATATGTTATTTAGTATTGCATGGTATCAAGAATTCATTTTGAGTGTATGTACTTTATAGTAGAGTATTCATAATGCTGTTAGCTTCATGTTGCTGATTCATACTCAACCAAAAATATAATTTGTAAATGAAATTTCTGTTTAGGAAAGAATTAAACCATAACAGCAGAAGAAAGTGCTTTTGTCAATTAGAGATTTTTTTCTAAACTGCCAGACATATCCTTAAGAACCTACGTCTTGCAAAGAAACTTGGTGCAAGTTTGGGATGTCTTCATCTGATGACAAGAAACAAATATCAAAGAGAATCTTTGATAAAAATCCAGTAGGTGACCAGACAGCATGTACATTTCCTAATGGTCAGTTATGCATTGTTTAAAGTAATTTGTATCATGTGATATGCCTTTCTTAATTCAAAAGCTTTTACTGTTCTGGTTGCCTAATGGTTAGAGCATCTGCCTCAGATGTGAGAGGCAGCAGGTTCAAACCACAGCCGAGTCATACCAAAGTCTTATAACAATGGTGCTAACAGCTGTCTTGTTTGGCATTAAGAGGTAAGTTTTAGGACTGGTCATCCTGGTGTCAAGATAATGTGACTGGGTGGGACATTATGCTAGTGTCTGCAGCAAAATGCCATGGTGCTAGACATCAACCACATTGCAGACATTGTAGTGATGTGACTGAAAATATTTTAAAGCTGTGTTAAAGATCCAAATCACACACACACACTCTCTCTCTCTCTCTCTCTCTCTCTCTCTCTCTCTCTCTCTCTCTCTCTCTCTCTCTCTCTCTCTCTCTCTCTCTCTCTCTCTCTCTTTCTATCTTTCTTGCCAGAGTAAAATATATCTTTAAGTTTAGTGACTTTCTTACAAATTACTTTTGTTAAGATTTTAAGAGCAAATCTTTGTGTATTATTTAGGGCTTTCATGCTTACATCTTTTGTGAATGACATCATTTTCTGTTTGTCACATAGACACTTACAGGGTCAGTATCCTGTTTAAATGAATGAAAGATGAAACTCTACAACCAATTAGGCTTTCAGAGTTAGGCTTTCAGAACTCCATTACTTGCTTCAGTGTCTGGATCAAGAAAGTAAAAGGACACTGAGAAACAAGCTATAATCTAAGATCACATGACCTGATACCATATGATATATTGTAGTGGAGTGGTTTCCACTACCCTTCATTAAATAGTTTCTACTCCAAGCTAATACCTTCATTTATTAGTTTCTCTCCAACTAAACCCTTCATTCAATAGTTTCTACTCCAGGCTGAATCCTTCATTCAAAAGTTTCTACTCAAAGCTAATCCCTTTATTGAAAAGTTTATACTCCATGCTAAACCCTTATTCTAAAATTTCTTCTTTAAGCTAAACCCTTCATTAAATAGTTTCTACTGCAAGCAAAACCGTTCATTCAAAAGTTTCTACCCCAAGCTAAACCCTTTATTCTTATGCTTCTACTCCAAGATGAACTCTCATTCAATAATTTCTGCTCCAAACTCAATAACCCATCATTCAGTAGATTCTACTCCAAGTTAAACCCTTCAATGAAAACAGTAGTTTCTACTCCAAGCTAAACCCTTCATTCAGAAGTTTCTACTCAAAGCAAAAATTCTCATTGAAATGTTTCTACTTCAAGATCAACCCTTCATTCAGTAGTTTCTACTCCAAGCTAAACTCTTTATGAAATAGTTTCTTCTATAAGCTCGACCCTTCATTGAATAGTTTCTACTCTTAGCTAAATCCTTTATTAAACAGTTTTTACTCCAAGCTAAACCCTTCATTTAATAGTTTCTACTCAAAGCTAAACCCTTCATTCAGCAGTTTCTACTTCAGGCCAAACCCATTTTCTACTCCAGACAAAACCCTTTGTTCATATTTCTAATCTAAGCTAAACTCTTAATTCAAAAGAGTCTACTCAGAACTAAGCCTATGATGATTGTTATAGTTGGGTTTGGGTGCTTCCAACAAGTTATTCAAACTGTTGTAGAGGTCCCACCAAAGCTCTATTTGTTGGATGTTAAATTTAGTGAAAAATAGATGTAAAGCTCCGAGACCCCAGTCAGCGATGCTGACAGATGGTTAAATATACAAAAAGGTTGAGATTGGATGAATAACTATTTAATAACAATTCTATAATCAAATGACTCAAATTTCCAATTATACTCCTTATGCGCGACCCTTTAATATGCCTATTGCATCACTTGATTAGAAGTGTGAGATTGATTTCCACCTATCTATTTCTACTCATCTGTTGTGTTCTTTCTTATTTCTCCCACTTCTTTCTCCCCTTTCTCTTTGAATTTTCTCCAGATTCCTTCTTCTCCTCAAGTTTCTCAAGACTCCATCTCTTCCTTGACTTTCTCTAGACTCCTCTTCCTCCTTCTCCACTTTCTCTACCACTTCCTACTCTTCTGTTGATTTTGACTGTCTTGGCTACTGCCTTAATTCCATCTCCAACTTTTGAAGAATGAAACCTGAAGTTCTGTGTCCCCTAAAAAGATTTCTGTGAAAACACAAGGATGGTACAATCTTCTTCCTTTGCCCTTGAATCTCACACTAAACACAACGTATCATCAAATAACGGCTATTTTTTCGGTCACACATTTGTTCACATCAGGATACCCATACATTCTTGCATGGTAAAACAAACATCATAATACAGCATAGTATCAGTTATTTCTTATACATACATCAATAAATTCCATCACATCAGTACATGTTCCTAATCCCGTTATACTAAACAATATCATAATAATCACATTTCTTTACCTAACACCTCATATAAAGTATGCAGATATTCAAATATCCATCCTCTGATATATTCATATGTCCATAGTAACTAATGTTACATACTTCAGACATTTTTCTAAATTCAAATATGTGTAAATTCTAACACAACGCATTAATTAATGCACACGTTTACTATGAAGTAAACTAAGAGCGAATTACAAAATTAATTCTGACCACAAGTTAACAATCTACATAATTCTGCCCCACATCTAATAATTCTCGATGTAAGCTCAAGCACATTTTTCAAATACACATGTAAAGGAAACACTGCAAAGGTAATTTTACATATTAAATGATCCTAGTAATTAAGTGTACATACTGCAAATAATTGCAATTATAATGCTGTAATATTCTGCAAAAATTGAGCAAATAACTTACTGACCTTTTAAAGCTTTGTCTTTTGTTAGAATCTGCCTCTAAGTTTTGCTGCATTATTATGAGTGGCTTCTTTCTCTTGGAGAAAACCCTATTGATTTGCAATCTTTTCATGAAATACTAAGTTTTCTCTTATGAGTCCTGAAGTATATTTGGGTCTGAATTGTAATCACACCCTTTATCTCAATTCTGATTGGATGTCTCTGTAAACTGATCAAATCAAACTTAGCAGACAATGTTCCTCTCTCTCTCTGTCAATGTGGGGATGGAAAAGAATATGCCCTGTTCACCCTGCGGGCTTTCCTTTGATTTGATCCTAAACTTACCTTTTAACATATAGGTGTGATAACTGCAAGCCTTTGTTAAGTTGTGCAATCTATCACTTTTGCTGATTCAAGTTTCTGGTCTCTGGCTGGTCAAGTCACTTTGCATAAGAGTTCAACACTAACTTTCCCCATGGTAATATTTAGACATCAAACACATGGTCAAGGTAATATTCCCAAGACAGGTAGATTATAGCTTATACACATAGATGGGATTTAGAAAATGTGACAAAACTCTTCATTCAGAAGTTTCTAGCCCATGTCAGTAGTACTACTCCAGGCTAAACCCCTCATTGAGTTTGTGAATATTCATATTGATATACAGTAAATATGTAAAAGTTTGATATAATGAATGCCAGATTTGTCAATCTTAACAATGTGTTACATCGTCATAGTTTAATGCAATCTTTTGCTTTTGATGGTATTGAGTGAGCACATGATGTTACACAGTTTAACCAACATGGAATGTGCTTGTGCCATGTGTGGCATTTATGTCAACGACAAAAATCAGTAAATGTTTTGTCAGTAATAGAGGGTAGGTTTGGAAGAAAGAGAAATATAGACTTGTTGCCACAATGATTGCATTGACATAAAAATGTAACAAAATTGTGAACTTTAAAAAGTCCCAAAATAGTTGCATTCTATAGTAAGATAAATTAGTCTTCTGCATCAAGACTTATTAGATTGAAAATTGTGACCAATAAAATGATTTTCTTGTTAGAGAAAACAACCTTCATTTTGGTCTACTACAGCAATGTAAGGTCATATGTAAATTTAATTGCTTTATTTTTTAATAGACATGTAAAAACTTAAGTTCCCTATAAACCTGACAGCCCTGGTATTGTTCAGAATTACATGAAATGTATCAGGTTTTAAAACATTTCTTACTGTATCTTATATGTATTGTCATCTATGAAATGTATTCTGACATTAAATTTGGTGCAAAATAAAAAGTGGATCTGGGACAGCTGTGCGATGAGATAGCATATTTTATTAATATGCATTATTTTGCAGGTTATGTTTTTAAGAAATTTCAAACAACTTTGCTTTTAGTATTTAAAATAAGTGCATTGTAAGTTGAGTACATTTGCAAACTGTACAGACCCAGATCTTCTGTCACATAATGTGCCATCAGATCTGAGTTGTGCAGGAGTAATCAGTAGAACAAACAACATAGACCTGACCTGTAGGCGCATTATGCTATGGTAGATCAGGATTTTTGTTTGCAGTTTGATTCAACTTATAATCAGTATATATGGTACATGTAATAAGTCTCCAAATCCTATAATTATTACATATATTTTTCCTACAAGGTGTCAGTTTAGGATACTTTTTCAGTATCCCCTGACTTTGAGATTGAGAGATTGAGATTCCCTGACTGGCTATTGTCATTTTCACCTGAACCAACAGAGACTACTGCCATGCCCCTATGTAATATGACAATAAGCATGATGTAAAGTACAAATATATTATTTCTTCTTTCTTGTTGTTTGGTGGGGTATAGTGTCCTTGCCTTTATCTTGGGTTATATATGCACTGGACAACAATATAGGAGAACACTCCCTCAGGAGAAGGCAACAAATACTGTATGTACTCATTTATAAGTCAAGTCAAACTGCAACCAATAAATATCCTTATATGCCATATTATATTGAGTTACAGATCAGGGTCTATCTTATTTTTCTACTGATTATACCTAACAAACCACAGAGACCCAGATCTGCCAGTGCATTATACACTGTCAGATCTGGGTCTGTGCAGTTTGACTCATCTTGTAAGTGATAAGTACAGTAACTTGAGACAGTTGCAATAATTTCATCATTTCTTGTAAAATGAATTTTGAGATCATTGGTCCAAGCATTATGTGTTTGATAATAAATAATTATTAAACCATGAATGTATTATCTGAACATTTGTTTTGTTTGGTTTTGAGAGTGGGTGTGTCTGTGGGTATTTTCAAATCATTACAGTGTTAAAAAGTGCCAATGTTGGAAATTATGTGAATTAATTTGTCAGGAGTTTCAGGTTTCCTGCACACTTAACAAAAACAAATTCTATGACTTTCCGCAAATTTTTCCAGTGCCATTTCACATAACTCAAGAACCATAATAAGTCTGTGTACTGATTATAATATTGCCATTTCAAAAACAATATTTTGTACTCAGTGCCTGGCATTCTATGAAATTAGCAGTGATCAGGTATTTTTTTAAAAACTCCACTGCAGAAATTTGTGACTTTTCCAAAATTTTGCAGCTTGTGAGAAATTTTATGATTTTCAGGATCATTGAAATTTATTTTTAAATTTCAAATTTTTTCCAGGATTCTAGAACTGACAGAAATTCTGGAGAGTCTTCGAATGTCAAATGAATTGGTCATTATTTTAATGTTTGCCTCCATGAATTTATGAAGTGTTTATAATTTACAATAGGATGAAAGTTCAGAAATTGTATGTGTGTAGTTCTTAACAGGTTTGAGCTGAAGTCGATTTAGAAGCTCTTATGCTGGAGTAAATAAATAATCACCTTAATTTTGATGATGAATTGAAATGGATCTTTATTTCTTTTTGTATACAGTCATAAATGTTGAAAAATAATGCAGACTACAACTGCAATATGAATGCAATAACTGTTGCTTTGCACTTTGTGAATTCTTGATTTCAAAGGAAATAAACAGGTACAGGTAATACAGTGTACATGTATGTGTAGTTAGGATGAAAGAAGTGATAAGTGATAATAAAGGGGTTTTTCCTCTCTTAATACTTTGAGCAGGAAAATGTGAAGGATCTCCCCCAAGATTGAGATGATCATATTACATCATACATGTTGTCATTGAAATAATTATAAATCCTCTTTTGATAGGCTTGGGAAGTGCATTGTCTACTAACAGTCGACTTTTGCTAAAATCATTATGAAGATAAAATTCAACTAGTGATGATAAAAGGGTGTTTACCTTCTAATAATCTGAGCAAGAAAATATGAAGGAACTCTTCAACATTGAGATGATCATGTGATTTTATCATAAATTTTATAAATTGAATAATTATAAATTTTGTTTTGATATGACTTTGGGAGCACATTGTCCACTAACTGGTGCCATTGCAACATTAATGTCAGAAGGGAACCAGAAATCAAACAAATGTTGCAAGAACAAATGCTTGGACTTCAATTAAATCAGATTACCCAAAAATTATTTTAAAATCTATTTGGTTGCATTTCATGGTAGATGAAATCCTCTCAAATCTAAGGAGATTTACATGAATTTTATAATTTTTGCTTGTTGTAAGTTTATGTCATCTTGAAATAAACTAGAGCTGCATTAATTAATATGTCAGTCATCGTAAACTGTAACACTGTATATACTCGATTATAAGATGAATCATACTGCAAACAATGAAGATCCTGATCAGACATAGCATATTGCTCCTGTAGATCAGGTTCTGTGTTGTTCTGCAGGTTACTCCTAACAAACTGCACAGACCCTGATCTGCTGGCGCATAAAGCAATGGCAGATCTGGGTCTATTCAGTTTGCAGTTGAATTCAGCTTATTTACAGTAGCTATATACAAGATAATAAATTGAAATGTATCACAGTCTGTCTTTTTACTTATGTCGTTTGATGAAAAGAGTATTTTGTTAACATATTTTTTCATATAGTTTTGGATATACAGCAAGGTGAATCCAAATATTATTAAATTACAGTTGGAAAGCTCTTTTATCTTCTCAGACTATTCAGTTATAATTGTATGTCACACAGAATTTGGAACAGGTGTATTAGACTAAATAAAAAAGTATGTGTTGTTCTAGTTACCCAACTGACCCTGTTTTTCCAGGTAACATTAAATAATTTTTTAGAAAATATTTCACAAGAATAGATTTTCATATCAGCATTATGCTTCACCAAAATACTATATCAGAATGAAGTTGGTCCTGAATGAAAATAATACTTATCAAAACTTCAACATGGCACCATGGTGGAAATCTAAAACATCTTGTCCATATTAGTCATTTAACATGAATGATGGTATTGACATGGGGTTTTCACTAATCCAGGTCATGCAGTATTTTATTAGTATTGAATGCAAATGGTACAGATCTGAACACCAGCATATATGTATCTTTGTGGTAATTTATTGCATTGTGTAGTGTACATATACACAAGTTGATTTTGACCAAGATGTTGTGTTTAGATGCATTTCAGTGAAAAACTAGATAGTCATTACTGTGATACTGATTTTTAGATCAGATCTTTTTACCCAAATTTTGTACGTACTGGCTTATGAGCAATATAGTAGGAATAGATTTTTTTTCAAACCCATGTTTTTCAGGCAGTAGAGCATCAGTCCCTTCAAGGGGCTCTTGTTTCAAATAATTTGGGCCATTTGTTTTCTGTCTGCAGAAGTGAGTCAAGAAATGATTACCTTATAACAGAAAAGGATGCAGTAGGCATTGCTTTGTACAGGTAATCATAACTGGTGCCTTACAGTTGCTGGAACATAAAAAGCTATAAAAAAACCTCAAATTGCAAGATATTGTGAATAAAAGAGTTCTGTGGAACACTGCATCTTTCCCATTATTGGCCTCAGCCTAACACGTTTCTGTTTCATTACAATAAGTCAATTCCCTTTCATGCAATGGAAGTGTTTATAAATGCATACATTTAGGGTGCTACTATGAACAGTTTACAAGTTTCTCTTTTAATGACAAGTAAATGTTTTTAATTTTTAAAGGTTCAACTGTGAACATAGTCTTTCCAGCAATCCTATTTTTTTCTTGCCTAACCTAATTTTTCTTTTTCTTTTTGACCAACTTGCTATATTTTGCCTTTTTTTTTTTATCCAAACCAGAATTAGTGTCACAATATTTATATCAATTATGTGTAGAAGGATGATTACAACCCACATGAAAAGCCTTGGCAAATGAATTTAGATATGGTCTTTATAATTTGGAACTGGGTCTTTAAAAGGGATTAAAGAGACAATGTGATTAAGAGAATGCTTCTATTCAAGTTTAAGAAGGCACATGAAGTAAAGGATTTTCTTCACTAGTTTACATAAACTTATTAGTTTTTTATTTTTAACATATCACTATGTTTCCCTTCTTACCTGAGTATCTTTTTTCATAGGACTGCTCTGGTGGCTTAAGTGGTTAGGGAGTGCACCTCAGATGTGGGAGGTTGTGGGTTTGAACCACAACTGAGTCATGTCAAAGGCTTATAAGAAGGGTACTTGCAACTGCATTGCTTGGAGTTAGCACTGAGAAGTTAGTGTTAGGATTCATAGGTCAGGTGTCAGGATAATGTGATTGTATGGGACATGATGTCGAATGTCTGAAACATGAAGCCCCAATACTAGACTTCACCATAAATAGCCACACTGCAGACATCAAAGCAATATGACTAAAATGGTTAAAGTTACATTAAAAATCTAAATCACCAACACACACACTTTTTCACAGAGGGTTGATAGAAAGACTGAACAGTTTCTATGTTAGAATCCAGTGGCCAGTTACCTGGGGAAAGAGAGAGAGAGAGAGAGAGAGAGATTCATGGGTAAATGCTTGTTGTGTAAATAAGTTTAGTCATAATAACGTAGCCAAACACAGGGGTGTGAGGACACATAAAAGGCATGAATCGGAGCAGTGTTGGTTTAAAACAAATTTAATTATCTTTGGAATATTTTAAGTGTGCATAAATTTGAATTTTTTTCCAGATATGTAGAAAGTTTTGGAATGCCCCTTGACCCCCATTCTCCATTCTTCTTTCTCCAGAGGGGTGGGTTTCACATTGTTAAGTTAAAGCAATATTCATTTTCTAAACATTAAGTGTTACATTAGTGCCTGGTAGATTTTGTAGTTATGGGCATGCAAAAGGTCTGTATCATTAAATTGATGCTGATAGCGATACAAACACTTTTGATCCATAACATGGTGTTAATGTTTGATCGATAACATGATGTTACTGTTTTGCATTTTTCTCCAAAAGAAAAGGGAAGACAAAAATCATAGGATCACATTGACTTAAATGACTGGGAAACTTTGAAGTCATTTGGTCCTGTCAGAATCCATTGGTGTTGGGCACTCACCCATGGTTTTAAAACTTTCTCTTGGTGACGCCAAACTTTTACTTGTTCTGAATATGCATTAAATTTTACTTGTTCTACCCTTTCATTTAGAAATTGTTGTTGTTTTTTAATGTCATTTTTCAGCACAAGGTAGACTATAACTTGCAACCAGTAAAGTTGGTGGAGGAAGAAACCTGGAGAATCTCACTGACCCACAGAAAGCTACTTGAAAGCTTTCTTATATACCCACATTTGCCTGAGCCTGAGTCTCAAATACCTGCAGATAGAGGTGAGATGTCAGTGATTAGAAAGGAAAGTACTTTAGACCACACAGCCACTCAGGGTTCCCATTTAGGAATTGCTTACAGAAAAATGCTAAGGCAGGGAATATGATCTGTCAGAGTGGCAATACATTACTTAAGATTTCTCTCTTTACATGCCAAGCAGGTAACATATTAACTTCTGACCCCTTTGACTTAGATATAAAACAGTATGAAATCATTGTAGTAACAGATAATATCATTTGAACTTTCCTGTGACTCATCCTTGTTGCTATTTGAAACATGCATCTTAGACTATGTTACACAAACTATTTGTCATTAATTCCTTAGTCATATTGAAACTTGCTATTAGGTGGCAGTGTCATGATTAGATACTGGCCAACCAAATAGTGGGGTATCTGCAGAATTGTTGGACCTCATGCAGGTTTTTGTTTACCTTAAATGAGAAATGAAAGATAAACAAGTTAGAGTTTGAAATGGATCATATTTCAGAAAACATAGTGTGATAGGAATGCACTTTGTGTAATTTAGCATGCATAGAATATAATGGAAGTAAGATTGACTGCATTGTACATAATGATACTTATTGCTTCCATTGAGAAGATTTATTTTTTTTTGCATCTTGGTAATGGTATATAGAGTGGACCTTCGCTATAATCCCCTCATCAGTTTACTGCTGTATCTCTTATGAAGCAGAAATGGGCTTTAATGCTATTAAATTTATTACATTTTCTTCTTTTTATTTCAACTTGATTTATATAGTACATGACATGAAAACTAACTGCATATTTTTGCATCATTAAATACATTTTTTTTTCTTTGTGTATACTATGCAAATAATTGACAGCATATCTTCACGTTCAGGTATGCATGTATGTATGTATACTAGGTTGCTTGTATGTGAGGCAGCCATTCTTAACTCTTGTCCATGTAAGCATTTTTGTATACCTTTATATAGTTTAAAAACTTCATGGTTGTAATGTTATATCTATTGATATTCACTCCTGTAAAATATCAAGATTATTTCCCACAGAAAGTTCAATAATTCACAGCCTAGCATAAAATAAACAGAGGATATTTGCTACAAATAAATAAATAACATATCTATTTAATCTAGTGGGCGAAAAACCAGTATTTTCCACAAATAAAATTATTTTAGTGTTTTGCACATGAGATGAAGTATGCCTATTATTTTCTTATAGCAAGAAAATGCAGAAAATGTAAAAAAGTTTCAAATTCAAAGTAAAATAGTTTATTAAGAAAAGAAATGTTTAGCCCAGTTGTAATTGAAGTGGAGTCATTTTTCAGCAGACATGGAAAACCATTTTCACTAGTTGATTGCAAATTGTTGGTACCACTGGAAAGGAGACTGATTTTTTCGGCCTATATGTCTGAAAAATAATGAATAAAGGTAAACTTTATATAATACATATCAATTTTTAAACTCAATTCCTTAATTGCCTAGAATATGACATGTTATAGATTATGCCTTTTCAGTAATGCAAACTTATTTTAGACAAATACACATTACTGGATGTAATAATGGGAAAATCAGTGGCCTATTTCCAAAATGCCATACTGTCAACTTGTCTGAAATAATACTAGAAGATTGAAAGGATAGCAATTTCCAACAAGGCTAAGACTATTAGGACTAGCATTTTCTTTGGGGGTTTTGGCAATTACTTTATATTTCATCTCCCTTAGGACTTAGACATGATGATGGATTGCCTAATTTAATGTAAGGAATTTGCCTAGTCTCAAATCAAGTAGTCCTCAGTTTATCACTAAATGCCCTAATAGTGGCCAAATTGAATCAATTTTGCAGACACTGGGGAGAGAAACACCCTAACTTTACAGCTTTTGATTGTGTAATAGGTTTGGAATTAGATGCTATAGACCCTGCAAGAGCACTGTAAATCACTTCACAGTTTTCAGTTTCAATCAATCCCTTGCAATGGTACTTTGGTGTAATGAACACTTAGATTATGTAGAGTACATACCATATACATCCTCATATAGGTATTGTCCAACCAGGGAAAGAACTTCAGAGGATTTGGGGGATGGAACTTCACTGTTGATAAGGAGAGGTGGTTGTTTGCCTTAGCAAAATAAGGCAAGTTTTTTATTCTATTAATTAGGATTCCTGCAATGAGACACATGAGTCCTGTGGTAATACCATTTCCATCCATCAATTTGCCCACCTGCCCATTCACACTTTCGACCACCAAAGCTTAGTAATCCTAACACATTATTGCATGTAGTTTGTTGTTGTGGTATGCCATTTTTCAGCACCTGATAAACATACTGGGTGACAAGTATATGTAATGGAGGAAAAAACAGGAAGAAGGGGGGGGATTTGAGAAGAATCACCAACTGAACTTTTTCACTTACCCATATCAGCTGAACCCGAGACTCAGACTCTAACCCACTTGGACAGAGGTGAGATGACAGTGTAAAGGCAAGTGCCTTAGACCACTAAGCCACCTAACTGAATGCCAATCTGTAGGTTGCTAGTACAAATAGATGTGTCAAATCTTGAGCCATTTCCATTAGTTTGAATCTCCACTATGGAAGATTCTTGTGACCCAGTATAGCTGAGGAACTATTTTACATATTCAGATGCTATTTAGTTTTTGCAAAGACCTCCTAAATGTACATGTGCTTTTCTTGGGTTGGGCTTCCATCAACTTCATTTTGAATTGAGTTATGTGCCTTGACAATTAACTTCAAAGCTTTACATAGGATATTGCTTTTATACTAGTATAGCTAAAGAACCATTCAATATATTTTGAAGAAATTTGGTATTAGAATTGTCTCATAAACCTAGATGACCTTTAATAGTTGTTTTGTCATCTCTATTTTATATATATGTCATAGCCCTTGACAATTTACTTATATCTTGAAGCAAATTGTTACATTAAACTGGCATACTTATGATGCAAAGACCATTTAATATATTCTGATGATATTTGTGTGATATGTGCTTCCTAGCTTTTATTTCTTTAGTCACATACATTCCATGTTGGACTGAGTAATGCCCCTTGTCAAGCAAACTCTTGTCTTCACATAGAAACATGGAATTTTTTATAGTAATAAGCATTGCTTAAGAATCATTGATCATATTTGGATGGAATTTGGTAGAACATTATCTCCTAAACATGGATGTGTTTTTGTTGGCTTTGTCTCATTGACAACATTTTGGACAGCGTTCTGCAGTCTGTACCATATCTTTGCATGGGATGTTTGTAATCAGGAACCATTCCACATTTTCTGATGAAGTATGATGTGAACACTGTTTTATACACCTAAATATATATATTAATTGGATTTGTCTTGTTCCATTTTGGATAGAGTTATGGATCTTGTCAGTCAGCTTCATATCTTTACACAGGATGTTGCCTGTATTGGTAAGTCTTTCAATGAGTTGGATTTCAAGCATTCCTTGACACAGTAAAGAGGATTATTGGTCCCTGAATGTGCATCTTTATCCAGCCTATTTTCCCAAGACATGTTCCACATTTTAAGATCCTTAAAAACAAATTGTAGTAAGTCTTGTCTTTCTTGATGGACCCATTGCTAATAGGTCCAGTACAAATACTTGACATAAGCCGAATTTTTTGGTTGTTGCTATCAAGAATTGAAATAGTGGCAAACAGTAAGCTTTTGAAATTGCATATACTGCATATTGTCTAGCGTGATAGATACTGGTAGATACGGTAATGAGTAAAGGTGTGGAAAGCCACAGGGGAGCTTTTTGGGGAGGTACATAGGCAATTAATGATAGGGATTTAAAAGGTTTATGTCTCCCTCCACATAACCTGTGCCCTCCTCATTCTTGTAGTGCTAAAATGATACCCAAAGGGATCATAAATAGAAAGTTTGTTTTTTCTATAGTGAACAACATTTGTTAATTCAGTATTCATACCTCTTTAAAATTTATTTCTCCACTGATCACTTGTAAGTTATAAAAATTTTTAAAGCATTTTCTTTGTTATTAATTTGTTTTGCAAGATAACTATGCATAAAAATGAACTTCAGAAGTTTATGACTGTATAATAGCTGATTTTCAAACCTCAAAGATTACATTTGAAGAAGACAAAATATTTTCATATATTTTGCAGAAATCAGTTATGAATCATTTGTCAATTGTAAATAGTGAAACAGCTGATATAATTTCAACTTACAGAAAGAATATGAAGACATGTATAGTTTGGATATTGGGTGGGGGGGTCCTAACTCCTAACTTTAGAGCAATATTTACCCAGGAGAGTAAGGGATTTTGCTTCAGAGGATCATTTTGTAAAAAAAAAATGTGTCCTTTTAAAAATATTATTGATGCCTGATAGTGTTTTACCCATAAATATACCTTTGAACATATTTCAGAATACAACTTTGATACCTAATCATGCTGTATGGTCATTTAACATTTTCATCAGGGTTCAGATCAGCTCAGTCTGCATAGAGATTGAAAAGTTTGAGAAGAGTATCAAGACTAAAACCTAAAGAAGATATTATTCTTCATTGATTGTTTTATAAGCCTATTTGTATCAGAATTAAGTCATTTCCCTTTTTTTCATGTTTTCAGCAGATTGCCTTTTGTTAGCTTAAAATATACAGCAAAAGATTAATATATGGCAGAACTTATTTTTCCAAGGGAAGCTTGTTTGGCAAAGAGTTGGGCTTGTAAACCAAGAGTAGCAGGATACAAATTCACATGGGCCAGTCCTGGCTGCCTATGTGCCATTGGAAAAGAGATGTTTGACCTTAGTGTTACAGCTGGATCAAGTGAATAATAAAAATATGAAATTCATGGATGGAATGAATGGAGATCTGAGCAGAGATATATAATAACATGAGCCCCATGTAAATAAAATTGGACAAGGCACTTGAAGGATATTATTCTACTTGAAAATAATTACAAGAAGTTATACAAATGCAATTAAAATTTGCATTTACACAGATATAAATAACAAAGTTCATCATAAAGTTGTCTGTGTGTTTCAACCTTAATTGTCCAGCATGCCTTCATAATCTGATTAGTTTCAGGTCAGCCCAGATTCAAAATAGGTAGTAGGTTGGGATTGATTAATTCTCTCTTGCTTCACATGTGTTGCTGCCTATGATGGTCTCTCCTTTGCATCCAGTCTCCTATGGGTCATTTATTGCTATAAGTATCACCTCTCTGACCTCCCATATAGCTGTTGCCTTTTAAAATAAAATATATGCAACCTAATTATTCTTTCATTACTTAAGAGATTAGCCATGTAGTAAGTATTACAGCAGACAGTAATTGCTAACATGGTTTGAGGCCACAACCTTGCATTCTATAAAGACAGTCATATTTGCCTACATACATGATCTATTTCCATAGACCTTAACATAGTATAGGTAACTTAATATATTTTTCTGCTGATCTGGTTATCATTACTAATTGATTAAAGGTATAGTTTGCTCTCACCTCATGCAATTAACCCATAATATGGTGAAATATTAATCAATATCACATGTACACATATGATTGACAATAAAAAGCCATATGGTACATATTACAAATCCAGTGTTACTTCACAGACTCGTAGATTAAAAAAATTCATTTCTTAGTTATACAAAGGAATTAAACAAAATTTACTTCTTGTCTTAACCATGCTGTTTGCTAGCTAACAATTAAAACATCCATCATTCCTAATGATAACCAGTTCTTAGCATTCATATCATTGAAGGGGATGCTGAGTAGCCGAGTGCTCTAAAGTGCTCACTGTTAAAAATCTCTGCCATCTCACCTCTGTCTTCGTGAGTTCAAGTCTTGGACTTGGCCAAATTTGGTATTTGCCAGTAGCTTTTCATGGGTTTATGTTCTTTCCAGGGTTTTCCCTGGTTTTTCCTCCACCATTTATACTGGCCGCCATGTATAGCCTATCTAGTACTGAAAAATAGTGTTAATCCCTATAGCAATAACAACAGCAACATCACATCATTAAAGCAATAAATTCAGTAAATTATCTTAAGACTCATACCAAAGAAAAGTAATTTATGAATATCTTTGATTCAAATAACATTCAAAACAAATGTAAAACATATCCTAGAAAAATTACATTCAAACAATTATCAGACTCATATCAAAGAAAAATTGCATGAAATTAAGACAATATACCTTGTGCTATCAAGGTTCTCTCTCTTTCCACTTAGCAGAGTCATCTTTTGTCATTTAGTTTCATGTCACTCAATGATTTCCAAGCCATTCCCTTGGGCAGTTTTGTGAGAAAGTACATCCAACTACACTTGGAATCAAAACATATTGCAATTGACAGAAAAACTTTGACTAATTTTGTGATGAAGCACATATATACAACATGATACATCACATGGAAATACACCACTGGCTGTTACTTATTCAATCAGAATTTGGTTTAACTTCTATGATTAGCACAAACCCCTCCTGAGTTTGGAATATTTCACAATCTTTCAACTTTCCATAATAACCTATGTCTGCCAAGTTTAAGCTTATAACAAATATTTCAGCAAGTTCAAACACTGTTTCTGCAACATTATTTCATCCCTTGGCACTTTTCTATATTTGAAACAAATTCATCTCTTGACCAGATTGCCTGGCACAGTTAGATGGACTACCATTAATATTCAATCATGTCCCCAACAGACCAGTTAAAGTACCAATCCTTACACCTGCCAAATCACTTTCATCAACTTTAAATTATTGTGTCTTATAATATTATCAACAAAATTCACATTGTTATGGCTAGTAATGTGTTAAAAGTATTCTTACACCCTTCCCATCCCATCCGACTCCACCCCCATTTTTCTGACTGATAATATAATATGTGTTGCTGCATAAAAGGTTCACAGGTGATGCTATGCTCAGGTAAAGAATTCATATCAGCTTATGCAGTCATTCAGTTCCATCAAGAACATTTTCTCCTAAATGTATACTATGTCCTTTCCACTAGAAAATTCATTCACCTCTCTGTAGGTACAGTAGACCTGACTGTTAGTGCTAGATGATAAAAACCAGCATTGCTTACAATTCCTAGAGTTTTCATTCAATTGTTTGCACTGTATCATGGCATATTTTGCTTCAGTATAAATAATATTATGAAATGCAATGTGAATACAGTACGATACTATAATTTCCAATGGCAACTTTTTCCGTGGCATTGGAAATTCAAAAGGTCAAAATTAAACACTATAGAGAGGATTCTCGTGAGGTATTTTCAGGGGGGGGGGATTTGTATCGGTACAATTTAAAAGCAATTTATGAACATTGCATCTTATAATAACTTGTCTGTAAAATGGGTTGGATGCAAAGTAAATATTTTATCTAAAAGTGATGAGTATTCACAATTTCATTGTAGAGAGTACAATAACTAAACAGAATACATTGAAAGGTGGAGACAGTACATTATGATGAACACTGGGGAGGAAATTATTGTTATGTATCTCAAATTTATTAGCCATTGACCAATATTTTGCTTTCCCATCCAAATTATATGTGACTGGAAGGATTTTCAGTTGACTTGATGTGTTAAAGCTTGGCTTAGGGGATTATTGTGGTTTACATATCAAAATTAATTAACCTTTTAACAGGAAATGGGAACAGATAGGCACCCTAAATAATTCCTTTCCTCACCCCCTAGACAGGAAGTTTGGTAACCTTCACAACCCTTATTAACCTTCGGTTGCATTTCTTAGTGTAATGCTACACAGAGAGTAGATGAAAAATTGATAGTGGTCAAAACTTATTAAGGAAATTTCATTTTAACATGGCATGTAATATCTCCACCTGTTTTTTCCTTTCATTTAATTAGGACAGCTGCAGGAAATACTATCCAGTTTGTACTTCAAGCTATTTGTCAGTTAATCCATTATAGTTCTAGAGAAAAGGAGAAATTTTCTGTGATTTAAAATATAATGCCTGAATTAAAAAATATTTGATTTGATAATCTGAAAAATTAAAAGACATGGACATTTTACACATGCACACACACAGACACACACACACACATGAACACACACCAGATTAAATAATTTACCCTAAATCTCCTACCCCAACCCAAAATTATTCTATTATCAAATTATTTTTAATGTGTTTATATAAAATGCAGCTTCAAATCTGAATACATCTAGTCAATAATGCATTTTTCAACATTCTGTACACTTTAATTTTCCTTTAAGTTTCTTATGATGACTATAGGACATCATCCTTTAAGTTGTTGTTGTTGTTGTGGGGCTTAATGCCATTTTTCAGCACACGATAGGCTATGCATGACGGCCAGTATTAATGGTGGAGGAAGAAACCGGGAAATCACAGGAAAGAATCACAACCCATGAGAAGCTACTGGCAAGCTTTCTCACATATCCACATTTGCCGAATCCTAGACTCAAACCCACGCAGAGTTGAGATGGCAGTGATCTGTAACAGGCATCGCTTTAGACCACTCGGCCACTCAGGGCCCCTTTCTTTAAGTTGAATTATCATCTTAAACTTACTTAAACCATTTACTTAATATTTAACACTCTTTTCCATTAATGTGATAATGATAATTCTACATTTACCATGCACATAAAAGAGATAGCTTATGATATTGTAACAGAATTGTGAGTTGTGTGGGTCATATTTAAGCATAAGGAAATGGTTTAAAGGGGATTACAGGGGATCAAGGTGCATCAAAGAAAATCCCATTTTAGTATCTAGGACTGGAAGTCAAATTAGTCCTTGGAAAATCCCCAGCACATGACTTCAGAAGACACCCAACCCATTTGAACTGATATACAATAATAACCAGTAAAAGAATATATACTCTAATATTGGATATGTATAAAATTTACATCTCAGGTGAAAAAAAAATTATATTGGTAAAAAGTTTTATATGAAAACTTCCTGATGTTAACTGCTTTATCTTGGTGTTGTGAATGAAGATAATTATGTGTCTCTTCATATTTGTTGAGAAAACTTCCTCCTTCAACTTAAAAGTCTGGATGGGTTTAACTGGAAAGATCTGGCATGTGCACTGTTCAGATGACAATTAACATATACCATATTTGCTCACTTACAAGTTGTGTCAGAAAGCAAACAACAAAGATTATGGTCTGCATTAGAATAACATACCTGCAGATCAGGGTCAATGACATTGGTTTGCATGATTACTCCTATCAAACTACAGAGACCCAGATTTGCCAGTGCCTTATGTGATGGCAGATCAGGGTCTATGCACCTTTCAGTTGGGCTCAATTTATAAGCAAGTATATATGGTAGTACAGGTCCAATGTTATAAAAACCTATCAGTATCCTGCAGTCTCTCTTATGTTGGAACATGTATAATCATAATTCACATCAAATTGATATAATTTATTTTTAAAAAATCCTTTATTCTTAATTAGACTCTGTGTTAGGATGTGCCAATCCTGTACTAATAACAAGTTCTTCATACTTGTAACCATCAAAGCTCTTCAATACTTAGGATGATAGAATGCAAGCAATTTAGTAGGCAAAATGGCTATTATTGAGAGGCATATCAAGAAATTCTGGGAACCCTGCAAAATTAATTCTGTGACTCTTCAATAAAAAAAAAGTTGTTTGATTGAAATTTTGTGTCCCACTTGGCTTGTTCCTCAGCCACACATCCCCTACAGTTGCAGGACTTGCTTGGGCGGATGCTGTGCCACTAAGCCTATTACATAGAAATATTCTATCTTTTCAGGTCAAAATTTGATGGAGTTATTGTTTTATTTATGTTAATGTTAAATTCCTACTACTGAAGATCCTTGCAACCAGTATAGCCTGGGAACCATTCTACATATTCAGATGCATCTTGGTATGTACATTATATCAAACATCTAAATATATCTTGTATGTGGTTTTATCAATACCTCCTTTTTGTAGAATTATGCCCCTTGACAGTTTAACCTCTCTGCAGCACAAATAATAAGATAAAAACATTGTAATTTTGACTTAGATACTCATTTTTGGAGGGGGTTTTGTATTGTCTAAATCATTGTTGGACAGGGTTATGGCCCTTGACTGAAGTAAAAGTCATACAGGTCATGTACATGCATTTACACATCTTAAAATTTAAAATAAAAAATAAT
The DNA here is from genome assembly GCA_016746295.1 of Potamilus streckersoni. Taxonomy (NCBI): domain Eukaryota; kingdom Metazoa; phylum Mollusca; class Bivalvia; order Unionida; family Unionidae; genus Potamilus; species Potamilus streckersoni. The sequence continues at coordinate 3,576,736 of JAEAOA010001748.1, read as the reverse complement.
TTTCAAATATAATACTAATTTTGTGTAACCAAAGTCTGTTCAGTTCTGATTATTGAATGATCTTCACGTAAAGTATTATCAAGAAACTTCCAGATGAAAATTATTGTTTGCTATGGACTTTTACTGTGCTTGCATTGTACTAAAGTGGGTCCAAGAAAAGAGCACATTGAGTCTAATCATTGAAATATAGGATAATACGAATTTGTTGGTCAAATACATAGCTTTCATTGTGGTGACATCAGAGCATGCACATTAAATCCGGATTGTACAGGATCAGACCTTTAGGTTGATCTTGTCCAGTCAAATGTCTACTTGATCTTGTCCAGTAAGATGTCCACATACTTTATGATTGATTTGCCATACATTTTTCTCATGGCATGTAAATAAGGACCTTTCAAAGGAATATGACTGTATCAGGATCCAAATAAAGTGAATAATTGCCATTTAAATGTATGTATAATCAAATTCTAAAAAATGACACCCATTACTGAAATAATGGGTTTTGAATGCCTACATGACCTGTATAACTTTACAAAAACCACTTTACACTTTTACAAGGAATGTAATCAGCATAACTCAAGGACCATCTTATGAGGCAATTTGATGTGAACTTAATTTTATGGACATAGATTTGTCTTTTGTTGGTTTTGTCTTGTCAACTCAATTTTTGACAGTTAAAGCCATTGCTCATCAGCTTTTGCACTGAGTATTGTTTGTATTGTGAAAGGATGTTGATTTCAAGCATTCCATGACAATGTTGAGAGGAGAAATAGCCCCTAAATGCACATCTTCTCCTAAATTTGCTTTCATAACACAAGTTCCCCAGATTATTGCCTTGTTAAACTAATTATATTGAGTGATTTGAGACTCAGGATTATTTCACTTTATTTGAATTTGTTGCATGTTAGATCTAGTTGTAATATGCTTTGAAGAAAAAAATTATAATGTGCTTTCAGATCATTAAATAGTCTGTGTGTAGCCATTAGCCAAAATCAGACCCCAGGTACAAGAAAACGTACGTTTGTTTTTGTTTTGGCCATCTCATACCACATCCTATCCATCAGATGCTTGCAGATGGCTCAAACAACTTCAGCTTTCATAAACTTCGTGGCTTCTACTTTGTACAACATTATAAATTTGTTGTATTATTGCATTGTACCATCTTGAGCTGGCTACTGATAGGAAGTACACTACTAATTCAGTTTCCATAGTACAACCTTATACAAACACCATGATATTAAAAATTCAATAACTTAAAATTCTGGAGTGCTCATGACCAAAATTATATTTATCAGTATAGGCGAAACCTGGAAGTCAGCTTCTGTGCTGAGGACAGGATATGAAGTGCGGCATTTTCTGGAGCTACATGTGTTTTAAATATGCTTTCAGTTCTGCACCAAAGAATCAGGTGCTAATTTTAGTAATGAGTGTTCCAAACTCAAGTCTATTAAAGAACTGAAATTCCATCAATATGTGATGTGATGTGATAATGATTTTTAACGTAGCTTCAACAATTTTTCAGTCATATTTCTACGATGTCTGCAGTGTGGCATTTTATAGTGATGTCTTGCACTGGAGCATCATGCAGCAGACATGAAGCATGATGTCCCACCCAGTCACATTATCCTGACACCAGGCTGCCGACCAGTCCTAGCACTAACCTCTTAATGCCGAGCATCAAGCGAGGCAGATGTTAGTACCATTTTTGTAACTTTTTGGTATGACTTGACCGGGAATCGAACCTACAACCTCCTGCATCCATGGCTGTTGCTCTAACCACTAGGCCACTGGAGCAGTTAATTCCATCAATAAAACAGTGTCTCTATTTTTATTAACTTTCCACTAGGATAAGGTCTCAGAGGATTCTTTTTCCTAAAGCATAACTTACATTATTAACCAATCCTGGTCACCCAAATCCATATATACTCTAAAGTTGACCCATTTCTAGGCTGGTTCCCATTTTTCAATACAATTAGTAATGTGTGTCCTATATCCACCCTTGATTTTCTTGACAGCCCTAGGAATAGTAGTTCAATACATAAGTAAGCAATGTGCAAAGTTCTGCTTGTCAAAGATTACATTAGTGAATTTTAAATGATATTGCAAGTTCATTTTCGCCTAAAAAGCAATTGTGCATTTTGTTCAACATTTAAATATTTGAGCTTTATTTAAGAAAATAAAACATAATAAAATAAAGCTATGTCATAAAGAGTCATCTTTTTTAATATCACCATTTATCTCTCTTCAATTTAATATTGAAATATATTATTAGCCTTGTCATAATATATAACTAATGAGTAAAATGTCAAGGTGACCATCCATATGTACATGTATTATTACAGAAAAAAGGATATGAGCCAGGCATTTTCTGGAGCTGTATGTGTTTGAAACATGTGCTTTCAATTCTGCACCAAAGAGTCAGGTGCTAATTTTAGTATTCTGAACTTAAGACTATTAAAGAACTGAAATTTCATCAATAAAACAGTATCTCTTTTTATTCACTTTCAACTTGGATAAGGTCTCAAAAGATTCTTTTTCCTAAAGCATAACTTACATTATTAACCAATCCTGGTCACCCAAACCCGTATATACTCTATTTAAAGTTCACCCATTTCTAGGCTGGTTCCCATTTTTCAATACAATTAGTACCATGTGTCCTATAAAGGCTGCTTACCACATTATATACAGTACAACTCTAAAACCAGTCTTTGGAATAGGGTAACAGGGTTTATCAAAAGGTGGTGGAAATGAGTGATCTCCCTCACTCCTAATGGCTTTTGGTTATCTTCATTAATGTTTTATTGCCTGGATGGAGTAAACAATGAAATAAAACATGAAATTAAGGATGGAATAATGGAAATCTGAGCAGAGATAAAGAATAGAATAACATGCCCAATATGTAAAATTGTAAAAATGTATCAATTACATAAATAAAATGAAATAATACACTAATGTGAATGATTCAGTTTCTTTTAAAAATAGAGGTAAAAAATTATGCAGAATTAAATTTGTCGTTCAGTTATTCCGATAGAACAAATTTCATCATATGATCAAGTGACTGATTGAACTCAGATTGCTGGCATGACAGCATCACCTGGTGCTTCTGGTCCTCTCCAAATCACTGTTGGTGTTAGGCCGACATTTCCATCTCTTTTCTTCACTCTCTTTCTCTTGATCCTCATTGGGTCATCAGCCTTTTGGTTGTAGATTGTGTTCTTTTCCCAACTGTATAATACAGGTGTGTGTAGAGCTATTTTCTTTCCTGGTGCTTTATTTGAGATTCGAACCTTGCAAGGTAGCTCTCTCTCCCTCCATGTCCTCAATTTGTAGACACTCTTTTGGCATCCCACAGAAACTAAGACTGATCAATTTCATGATGGGAACTATTTTAAAACCCTGAAATCTATCTGGGAACAGACACCCCCTCATTCAACTTAGCCAGTCAGGATTACTTCTCTACCTTCAAATTCTTTATCACTCCATTAAACATTAGAATTATCCTGTTCTAGTCTGCCTTTATTAGTAACTATTGTGGAGAATATCAATTTATGGACTAAAATTTTCTAAAAGTTTTCCTTGGTTCATATCAGTACTAGACATTTAACTGCTACGACCTCGGGTTAACAGTGCACTTTCCTTTCTTCATAATGAAAATTCATTTCATCCCCCAAGCAGAAGATGTTAATTGTTGCTAGCTACCAAGTTTATCAGCAGGCTAATCCATATATGAATCTTAATGTTTACATGTCTCAAATACCCCTAAAAGAGAGCATTTTGACATTACCTACAGACATATTATTATACAAAATTTGGCATCATTACAGTCAGTGTTATTCATCCTACTGGTGTGAGTTGAGTTTATGTGGAACTTGCACCTTTGGCCTGAAGTTAGTCCCTTCAAGGGGTTTTTATGGTGTTTTTATCCAGCATGATGAATGACAATACTTTCATGAATGCTATACTATTATTTGAACATGAGATATTATCAAGTGACACATAGTGTTAAATTAAATGCTACTAGCAATCAGCAGGTTTTTGAAAGAAAACTAGACAAATCTTCAAAGTATTTCTTAAATGTTCACCTCTCAGTATTACCTTATATCTATGATGAAGAACTCCTGCTTACTAATATCTTATCCTGGTTTAATGTTTCATGTTGGTTTATGTGGATAGATGTCAGTGATAGTAACATACACAGGAGGTATTTTATTTTCATTTTCTATATACAGTATATATTTTATTGTGTAGTACAAAAATGTGATATTTTAATAAGTGTCAAAGTCATTTAAAATGTAATGATTTTTGGTGCCACATGATGAAATATGTCCAGTATTTATGCTGGATATTTTTTGTGATATTTTAATAAGTGGAAAAGCAGAAAAAATTGCATTTTGTTATAAATAAAACTTACTTCAGAATCAAAGCTTACAAGATTGAATTCACTTTGAAGTTCACCACTCCAACATCCTTTTTTAAATTTACCTCATTTTCATTGGCTGAAAATATAAATATCTGTGATTTCAAAGATCAGTGTTATTTTTGGTTGACCTGATCTCTACATTACTTACTTTGTACATTATTGTACTTAATCTGACCACAAAGCAAGTCTAACTCAGCAGATGTATCACAGCTGATATTAACATTGTTGTTGTGGTAGTAGGGGGAAATAATTGAGGCAACAAGTCAACATTCACCAATAATAAAAAAAACATTTCCTTGTCTGTTTATTTGTAGTAGCTCACAAATTGATCATTTTTCTTGCAGCATGTATAACTTATATTTGCACAGACAATTGGCATCCCATGTCATGATGGGAAATCTTGTATTTTCACACATGAAATTATAAGGATATATTTCTCATATTTGAAAATATTGGAGTGAAAAATAAAAATTATTTTTCAATAATTTTCTATATTTCAGACTTAAATATATAACAACTTATTATATTTTCATCTTATGACTTAAATGAGCATCAAATTATAGCAAAAGTTAGTTTGCTTGCAGATATCACAAAAATTACATGCATACACAAATTTTATGATTTACAGTTCTTAATCAGTGTAGATAATTGATAATGGAACTCTTGATGGCAGATGTGCATTGTATACACTGTCACCAAGGATGGAACTCTTGATGGCAGATGTGCATCATATACACTGTCACCAAGGAAGGAACTCTTGATGGCAGATGTGCATTGTATACACTGTCACCAAGGATGGAACTCTTGATGGCAGGTGTGCATCATATACACTGTCACCAAGGAAGGAACTCTTGATGGCAGATGTGCATCGTATACACTGTCACCAAGGATGGAACTCTTGATGGCAGATGTGCATCATATACACTGTCACCAAGGAAGGAACTCTTGATGGCAGATGTGCATTGTATACACTGTCACCAAGGATGGAACTCTTGATGGCAGATGTGCATCATATACACTGTCACCAAGGAAGGAACTCTTGATGGCAGATGTGCATCGTATACACTGTCACCAAGGATGGAACTCTTGATGGCAGATGTGCATCATATACACTGTCACCAAGGATGGAACTCTTGATGGCAGATGTGCATCATATACACTGTCACCAAGGAAGGAACTCTTGATGGCAGATGTGCATTGTATACACTGTCACCAAGGATGGAACTCTTGATGGCAGATGTGCATTGTATACACTGTCACCAAGGAAGGAACTCTTGATGGCAGATGTGCATCATATACACTGTCACCAAGGAAGGAACTCTTGATGGCAGATGTGCACTGTATACACTGTCACCAAGGAAGGAACTCTTGATGGCAGATGTGCATTGTATACACTGTCACCAAGGATGGAACTCTTGATGGCAGATGTGCATCATATACACTGTCACCAAGGAAGGAACTCTTGATGGCAGATGTGCACTGTATACACTGTCACCAAGGAAGGAACTCTTGATGGCAGATGTGCATTGTATACACTGTCACCAAGGATGGAACTCTTGATGGCAGATGTGCATTGTATACACTGTCACCAAGGATGGAACTCCTGATGGAACATGTGGATTGTAACACTTTCATCAGGGAAGGAACTCTTTGATTACAGATGTGTATTATATACCATAACCAAGGATGGAACTCCTGATGAAAGATGTGCATTTTATACACTGGAATCAAGGATGAAACTTTTGATGACAGATGTGCATTGTATATACTAGAACTGAACACTGAATTCTTGATGCAATATATGCACTTGAATTGAGGGTGGAACTCTTGATTGCAGATTTTAATTGTATACACTGGAAGTAGGTATTGAACTCTTGATGGTATAATTGTGCATCGAGAACACAGGAACCAGGGAAAGAAATTTTAATGGTAGATATACATTGCATGCATTTCAACCAAGACAGGAACTTTTGAAGACAGAAACTCTTGAAGACAGATTTGAATTGTATAAGCTGGAACTTGTCTAGAATTCTTGAATGAAGATGTGCATTGCATACATACACTGGAACCAAGGATGGAATAATTGATGGCAGATATGCATTGCATACACTGGAACCAAGGATGGTATAGTTGCTTGCAGATGAGCGTTGCATGCACTGGAACCAAGGACAGAATTCTTGATATGCAAGGTGAGAGAGACACAGTTGCACTATTAATTTTTGTTCAGGCCTGAAATGTTTTTCAACTTACTTTGTGGCATATGCTAATTAAGATTGCAATAATTAAATGCTGATTCTAATACTTTTGTGAATTAACCATACATTCTAATTGGTCAGTTCGGTCTGGTATATATTTATAATTATTTGTATTACAAAAATCCTATATACATTAATTTCTTTCATAGGAATCTGGAAATACTGTGTATATATATATATATATATATATATATATATATATATATATATATATATATATATATATGAGAACTTTTTACTAGCTGGTCATGCAAGTGTGTCTGTTTTGCATGAGCTTATATAATACCTATTCAGTGCCATAATTTTTGGGTGATGTGTGCTTAGACATCCTTAGTCCTAATGGTATATGGGTTGATGCGTGCAGGCAAGGTGATAGGTGCCATTTACTCACGGACCTTGGTTCAAAACTCTGTAGAGTATGAATTTAATTTCTCTAATCTGTATGATGGTATTGTCTGTATTAAACTATTATTTCTTCCCACTGTTATCAAGATTCTACTACAGAGTACAGGGATAGCACAGTCTGTTCTGTCTGATATATATATATATATATATATATATATATATATATATATATATATATATATATATATACTTTGACATGTATATATTCACTTGTTTTCTGCATCATGTGAAGTGTATGCACTATATGTTTCTGTTTTCTTTCTATTTAATGGCTAGTTAAAGTATTTCACAAATTGGAGTAGCGTATTTTTTACTCTATCCTATCTGATAATGTCAGCTGTTACTGTTTATGTTTTGATGTGTTTTGTGTAAATTAGCACATAACATATTTAATTCTCTTTCCAAATTCAATGTAAATAAGCATTTAAACAAACAGGTTGAAGAAAAATAGGCATATTGCAAGATTTGAACCTGGTACTCCCGCATGATAGGTGGTCATGATTTCCACTATACAAGCCAAGTGACAATATAAAAGGTGAAATTTTGTGGTCGTCATTTTATCAATGTCAGTTGACTGCAGCAATAAAAAAAATTTTGATAATTCATTCCAATGAATTATCAAATGTTTTTCTCTTTAATCAGTTACTCAAGGACCAGCATATAATAAATAAAGATATTCAGTAGGATAGTGCTGGACAAATTATTTTGCTGCTCCGTTGGCCTGGTAGTTAGAGCATCCACCTCAGATGTGGATGGTTGAAGGTTCAAACCCTGGCTGAGTTATACTAAACACAAAAATGGTACTAGTAGCTTCCTTGGTTGGCACACAGCATTAAGAGGTTAGTGTGAGGACTTGTTGACCTGGTGTCAGGATAATATGACTGGGTGGGACATGTATGATGCCCCAGTGCTTGACATCACTATATACTGTCACACTACAGACATAGCTATATGACTGAAAAAAATTGTTGAAGCTACATTAAAAATGCAAAATACACATATGGACACAAACAGACAGACACACATATTTTGTGTCACTGTTAACTTGGGGTCAGTTTCCAACACATACACGTCAATAGACCATTTCATGGAGACTTCGGCCAACTTCGTAATTTGCTCTGAATTTCGATCACATGGCGGGTGGTCAGTTGACAGCAATATCCAATCGATAGCTGGTGGTCAAAACAAGGGAGACGCATCAGCATTAGCATCAACTATTCCAACTACTTCAGCTTCATTTATCGAGTTGAAAAATGTCTATTCAACAGACACAGATATTGATGAAATTTAATATTGTAACCATCCTGTCTTATTTTCTGGAAACCAGGGTAGATTTTAAAGCCATTCGAGAGAGTAGCTATGAGCTGTTTACATCTGGACATGTACATGTGAGTATGGAAACGGTGTTGATGTTAAAAATTTAATCCTTTTTTTTACCATAACACCGTATTACATAAATCGAGTTTTGTTTACCAATATAAGAAATTTTTCATATTAATACGCAGTATAACAAACCTGGAATATTTTTCATTAGTAAAGCTGCAGAAGTCATGGGCATTTATCGGGCAGGTAATGGGCATTTCTTAATTTGCTTTAATTTGATACTTCTAAACAACAATGTACGCCATTTCCATTTTGTTATGTACATGTGCCCACCAGCGTTTGACTGGCTGGAGTATAAAGTGACTTGGGAGGTTTTTCGGATAATTACAGATCAACTCGTTATGTTACCCATCTAAAATAAACAGCTATTCTTACAGTAGTTCCACAAAAGCAGCTGGACAACAATTAATGGCTCACTGGACAGCAATTAATAGCAATTAATCACCCCTCTCCTTAGGATGAGTGTAATCATACCTGTGGGGTTTGCATCCAAATGAAGAATTATTTTATGCTCAGGCTAAAACAAATGATTTTGTGATACCTTTTGACAGTTGGCCCAACTGTCTTTCTGTCTACAAATTTGCACATCTACTAAACTGCTGGGAGGAAACTGAAGAAATTTGTGGGTTATGTTGCCCTTTGAGTAACCATGGAAAAGAGATATTATCATTTACTGCTATCTTTATGCTTGCTTTGAGGTGCTCAAAGGTCTGATGTGAAAACATTTCAATTATGGTACCATTTTTGAATGTCTCTTGACAACACATTTTTATATGCTGTTGTACAAGGAAGACATGGTATATGTGTGATAGGTTTTATATTATGATTGGATGTATGATACTTGTGATAATGCATTAAATTGCTTTACTCTGGCACCATCTGCTTCCTGTCCATTTTATGATAAAATTGTGTCTCAGGTCATTTGTATTCTTAATGTTTATTAAAGCAATAAACCACAGATTTATGCAAGACATAATTCTTTCATTTGATCCCCATATACAGCCTGGTAAACAAACCAGATATTAGGATACATTCTAAATTTAATCTAATTTCATTTTCAATGCAATTTTATTCATGGTAATAACAGTCCTAGTTTCTCCAATTTCCCCTTGTTTGGAGCCGAATTGGTTGGAGAGATAATAGACAGGATGTGGGCTTTACAAATTTTGAGAGCCTAGGCTAACAAAATGGATTATCAAGTCCCATTATAAATAAAACAGTTACCAAGTCAGGATATGGTATTTGCCATATCAACCATTTGAATGTTCTCTAATGTTTTGCAAACTTTTACGGCCTATCTGGACAGCAGTCATTTCCATGCCTGGTAGAGGTGGATATCTTGAATACAACCAATAATATTCAGAAGATAAACTAGATCTAGATTGGTGATAAATAGCTTAGCAGGTAGGTCAAGTTCTATGATTGTTAAAACTTTGTATGGTGTACTATGTTGTATTAAATGGTACTCTTGACACACTTCAATTTTTTGAAGGGCCATTGTAGGTGAAAACAGAAAACCACACTTGAATATAAACACCAGATTTGGTCTGATATATGTAATTTGACTAAACCTGACTTGTAAGTGAAATAATACTCCCCATACATGAGAGGTTATTTTTTTGTTCCCATCCATGAATGTGGAATATAGTGTTCTGTATGTCTGTCCTTCACATCTTGGTTTTGTAATTAATTCATTTTCTTGTGTTTGGTTTGCCCCATAGTTATACAACTTAACATATAGATGGGTCAACATGAGTAAGTCATTGAACTAAATATATCACTCCTTTGTCTTTGCTTAATTGTTGCATTTAGGTCAGTTTGTCAGGCATTTTTTGCTCCCAAACACAGGGAACTTGATGTCTAGGTGCATCTTTCAGAGTACAATATTCTCAGACTGGCCTAGGTCGTTTGCAACCTAAATTTTATGCTTCATTCATATCAGGTAAGTTTTTGTCAGGGTCAGATTTATATGAATCGTTATAACCTGAGAACCATGCAACTTATAATGTAGATTTTTTAAGTTTTTCAGCATCAAAAATTCTTTAACTAAGTAAAATTTTGGATTTTTTTTTTGTGTGCAAAATTTATGGATACATCTTCACAAGTATAATGTCAGTCTTTAAAAATTAGTCCACCATTACCAAAAATTCACACTTCAGCAATTTTGATTAAATGTTTTGTCTTAAGTCACTTTTTCATGCACATTTGATTCAGAATAATATCAAAAGGTGGTGGTGGTGGGCATTTGTGTTATATAAATACATTTCTATTTTGTTTGTTTTATTCCAGGTGCAAAATTCGACTGGTTACAAAAAGGACAATATAATTAAATAATATTACCTTAAGGTGTGAAATTATTGTTACTTTTTAGCTCACTTGGTGGTGATGAATTGTATCATCATCTGTCTAGCATCATCTATCAACATTTCCCACTTTGAACTTTTTCTTAAAAACCACTGGAAATATTTTAACCAAATTTTGCATCCTAGCATAAAGACCTTTTTAGAGATTATTCAAATCTGCCATCCAATATGACTTCCATTACCAAAAATACAAAAAATTGATAAGTGATATTTAAAAAAAATTCATTAGTAAAAAGAAATATGCAACAGAATTTGACCAAATTTGAAACCATCCTAACGTGACATCCTTCAGGTTTGTATCAATGATGCCAATCTTACCATCCACTACAGCCACTGTTACTACAGATAGAAAATATTTTACTATTCTACTTAAAATAAATACCTTTAATTACCTCTTCACAGAATCCGTTCAAAATAATTGTACCACACAAATTCTTTCAAGATCTAGCTTGTTCTAAATGAAAATGGTGCTGATTTTGCATCAGTTATGGCTACCACACAATCTTGAAAGTTTTGCTATCTGTACTTCTGAATGAAAGGCCATATTGTCAGGGGATTTTCACCAGAAAACTTCTTAAGTATAATTGATCCAAAGTGAAAATGGTGCTGATTTGACCTCCAATATAGACACAATAGTGGTTATGTTAAAAATCTTGTTAGAGGGTGTCATGAGTGCTCAGTCAAGGTTATCAGGAAATGTATAAACTTGGGTATTATTATCACATATGATGTGTAAACAATGCTGCAGGCGGCCAGTATTAATCCTTATGCAAGTTGCCAGCCACCTAGACTATAAAATAGTTGCTAGTCAAAGGCTTGTAGTCAAGGAAGCCTGCAGGGTGAACGGGGCATGTTTTCACCCACCATGTAGACAGACAAGTGGAAAGACATTGTCCACTAAGTTTGATTAGGACAGTCCACAGAGACATCAAATCAGAATTAAGATAGAGGGTGGGATTAAACCTTAGATCAGAATTAGAGCTAAAATTCACTCAAATTATCAGTAAATGATTAGACAGATCACTGTGCAAATAGGTTTACTCTGGGGAAGCCATTCTTAATTTGGTGATAATCTTAGGACCAGAATTGTAAGAGAAGGAAAAGCTTTGACAAGGTCAGTAATTTATTTGCTCGATTTTTTTCAAAACATTACAGTGTCATATTTGTAATTATTGGTAGTATGTATACTTAATTACTGGGATTATTTTAGTATATAGTATTTAGTATGTACCTTTATAAGTGTATCTAAGACATGAGTTTGAGTTTAAATAGAGAATTATGTAGATTGCTAGCTGGTCAGAGTTAATATTGTAATTCACAGGTAGGTTACTTCGTAGTAACCAGTTTTCGCATGGTTGAATTGGAGTTTAGGAAATGATTAAAGTATGTAAGATTAGTTTCAATAAATGTGTGAATAAATCAGAGCATGGATATTTGAATATTTGGTATGAGTTATGATGTAAAGATATGCATCTGATTATTGTTTATTGGTTTGTATAATGGAAATATGAGTATGTACTGATGAGAATCAATTTATTGCCTTATGTATATGAATAATTGATACTGTGCTTTTATTAAGTTGTGTTATTATGTTGTGTTTTACCATGCAAGAATGTATGCATATTTCAGTGTAAATGAATGCGTGACTGGTGAAATTTAATAGCTGTTAGCTGATGATAGGTTGTCTGTAGTGTGAGATGTGAGTGCTGAGGAAAATATTGTACCATCCTTGTGTTTTCACAGGAAGCTTTTCGGGAACAGAACTTCTGGTACAATTTTAGTAGACCCAAATCTCTAAGAGGGAGATGGAAGTGAGACTGGCAGAACAGTCGGAGTCAACAGAGTGTAGTTGACATAGAGAAGAGGAATAGAAGGTGGAGGAGGAGGAAAGTAGACAGGGGAAGGAAAAGGAGGAGGAAGAAGAATGAATTATTGATCATTAAATTGTTATTAAATTGTTTTTATTAAACTTCACCCTTTTTGCATCTTCAATCATTTAACTATTGGCATTGCTGACTGGGGGCTCACAACTGTACATCTAACTTTCACAAAATCAACTTCCAAATCAGAATTGAGCCTGGGTAGGACTTCTGCAATGATTTAAATAAAAATTGGAAGCACCCCACCCCAATCCCCAACAAGCAAAACCACACAGTGGGGGCAACCTTTACATAGCTACTCCTGGATGGATGGAATGTCATATGTATATGGGGTTTTGATCAAAAGAGGTTCCTTAGATGTCTTAAGTAAAAATGATGCTGTTCAAAAATAAAATACAGTATTACAGCCATATTTGAAATCATGTTGCTGATTTGTCCTAAATAAGAGTAATGTCAATCTGACATCAAAAGTAAGGCCACAACAGTGGCTGTCTTAACAATCTTGGTATCACTACTTATTCTGAATGGATGACAACACCAAAAGACTTTGCATGATATCTAATTGATCCTAAATGAAAATAGTGCCAGTCTTATATCCAGCTTGGCTGACACACTAACCACCTTAAAAATTTTGCTGTTACTATAAGACCTTGATGGATGGCCAGATTGACATAGACTTTAAACCAAAACACTTCTGATGGTCACTAGGGGATCCTAAATGAAAAAGGTGCCAATTACATCCAACATGGTCATCATCATAGCCAATTTTAAAATCTTGTTGCTCAAGAATATCAGCAATAGATTCAAGACTAAGCAATTAAAATGAAGAAACAATCTTATCTTGAATTCCTGAAAATTATGTTTAGCCAGAAAAGCATCAGTTCCTTCAGAAAAAAATTTCCATGTTGGATCAAATTTGACATTGCGCATAATTAAAGCCTAAAGACCTGTCAAGCTTGTACAGTTGATATATATATCTGGCAGTCTCTATTGTCACTGTTTAAATGGAAAAAGCTTCAAATTATTTCCTTCCAAAAGCCAAACTAAATTTGTTTGAAAATATCTAGTTATGATGAGGGCCTTTCAATATGCTTAGAGGTGATACTTATAAGCCATCAAATATGGCTTAAAATACTTCAGATAAATCTTCAAACAACTTTCTCAAAAAACATTAAACAAAACTTAACAAAATTTTCTCAGATTATTTAGTCAAAAGCTCTTGCATACAGGATATTAATAGCACTAAGTTGATTTGAGGGAAGTGAGTGATCTTGGGTCCACTTGAGCCCCTTATTGTAGGAAATTCACAAAAATTCAATTTGTTTTCTATTTTATCTCCAACAGAGAGCACAATAAAATTCAGTGAAGAGAAGAGGTATGATGGAATATTAATAAAGATGAGGAAGTTTATGCACTTAATGTTGAATTATCAAACAATTGTAATGAAACATGACTGAGTGATAAATGCATTTATTCCAGGTGCATTATTGCTTGACATAGAGTTAATCTTTGTTTACTTAGGTTAAATTAGTTACTAGACTATTGTCAGTGTTCAGATCACCTCCTGTACTGAATTTAGGTTCTTTTAGTTTACCTTAGGCAGTTTTATGGGTTTCTTTTTGGGGGTGGGGTAATTTTGTATCATATTTGGCATTTTAAGTCTTTGTGGTATACATTGTGTTTGGAAGGTCCCACCCACCTGCCTGTGTTTTCTTGAATATGTATTAGGTAACTAGTTACATGATGAGGGTTTCATTTGTCATCATTATCATGAGGATAATTAACCATTGTGTTTTTATCTTGATCCAGTAAATAATTAAAAAAATTTATGAAATTTAATGGTTGGAATAACAGAACTGAACAGAAATATAGAATAGAACAACATGAGCCCCTGCATATAAAATAATTGAATCAATTACATAAACAAAATCAAATTGATATGACTTTTCAATGATACGCATTCTCTTAGAAATAAAATTACCAAATTTATAAGAAATGCAATTAGCTGTTCTGTTATACCGATAGAACACAAGGAGTAAATGATAGAACTCAAATTGCCATCATGCCTGATTAATCTCTCTGTACCTTTAGGTTTCAAGTCCTTCAGTTTAGACAATTTTAACATGAAAGAGCCTTCTACTAATCTCAGAGTCAGCTTCTTGCCTTCCTGCAGAAATTTAGACTGACTAAACTTTCGAGGGAGAATATTTAAAACATTGAAATTTGACTTAGAAACACACACCCCTTATTTAGCTTAGCCAGTCAGAATTAACTTCATTTAACCACCAAAATTTAACCCATGTCTGTCTAATTACTTGTAGAATGTTTATTTATTTGAATTGGGGCCCAGAGTGGCTGAGTGGTCTAAAACGCTCACTTTTACTAATTACTGCCATCTCACCTCTGTCCATGTGGGTTTGAGTTTCAGGCTTGGACTTTATGGGCGTTGTAGAAAACTGCCATTGGTTTTTGATGTTTCCATTCATCAGTGGTTCTTACCAGGGTTTTCCCAAATTTTTTCTCCACTAAGTTATAATGGCTGCCATATTTAGCCATTGGTGAGAAATAGCATTAAACCCCAAAACAACAACCTATTTGTACCAACTTTTGATTTTTGAACCATAATACATGCATATAGTTAAATTCCTGCACAAGTATAATCTCCATCTATTAACATCATAATCATTTGAAAGAGTCAATGTCTTTTAATATTGGATAGTACTCCCCACCACCACTTCCACAATGTTCAAAACAGTATAAGGCTATGCAGAACAAATTTTTGCAGTTTGGAATAGATCATGACAAATAACTTTGGTGATAATGTCATTTAACAGAAGACATGAAAGCTTCATTGGTGCAATGGAGGTAACAGCATTTTCTATAATCCTCCATAAGAAAGGCATTAAATTTATGAAGACAACAGTGTTTTTGGCAAGACAGTAATTGTAAATTGTGTGGTTTAAATTTTATTTGAGAGATATTAGAAGGTTAAAAAATTCATGGATTGCAGCTGATGATGACAGCTCTTAACAATTTCTTGTGTCAATATCGATTCAAGGGACTAATTTACTTTCAGTTTCACTTGCAAATTAGCCAGTAATCAAAATATATTTTCAGTCAGTTTAATGTTGTTTATTTCTGTGCAGGCAGGCTCTGAAAATTTGTTTCCTTGGCAAATAATATCTCGGAATGTTAAGACTCTTATGGTCTTGAGGCAATCAGAGAGACTGTTGTGTAAATTAATTTCGATTTAATAATGTTGTTCTATTTCTGAATTATGTTAAAAGAGTTCTTTTATCTATATATACTATCAGAGATTGTAGATGAAATTACAATTTAACCTTGATTGAGGACATAATTTGCATTCAGAATTATGTTAAAGAGTTTGGTTATCCAGATATGCTATCAGAGATTGTGTATGTTTTTACATTTTATTCTTGGATGCAGACATAATTTAGATAATATCAGCATATATTTGACAACATTTGAATCACTTTCCCTCCAAACTATTTCTTTTTATCTGAATGAATATTAAAATGCCCTGTGAATATTAAATAATTCCCTGGTTATTCTTTCTAGAATCAGTGCTGTAGGTTTTGATAATGTATACAGGTCTTGTGGTTTATGTATAGAAATGAATACTACTGTATTGTAAATATAGTTTGCTTCTGTATTGTCTCTTTTCCATTAGCATATGGTACTTTACATGGATTTTTTTAAAAAATTGGTATGGTTTTATGGGCTTGATACTTTTTTCAACATATGATAGGCCATACATGATCTGTTTATTTGGTGGAGGAAGAGGCAGAGAAGACTAGGAAGGAAGCACCTACAAATAGGAAGTTACTGGCAAGCTTTCTCCTATAACCATGTTGGCCAAGCAAAAACTCAAAATCACATGGACATAGGTGAGATGTGTGAGTGATTTGTAACAGTGAGCATCTTAAGCCACTCAGCAACCTGGAACCCACTAACTTTTAATGAACCAGTGACAAAAATAATTGTAACCTTCTTTGCTGTATTCATTCATAACATACATCCATCTGTGAGCAGCAATCATCCAGATTTGCATGTAGTTCAATGTCTATGCTTGGAATCCAAATTACCAGTAACAGAATACAATATGTGATGGGAAAGGATTTAAAACATTAAAACCCTCCTCCCTCTTATTGGGTGTCATTAACTAGAGAATGATCCCCCCCTGCAATGTAATTGCCCAGTCTGGATGGATAGATGGAACATTACAGATAGCTGAGCAAAGTATTGAAAGAAGTAAATATCGAGCCATTATTTAAATAAATAAAAATATAAAATATTAGTCAAGTAACATATAATCAAAGACAAATCAATTCCCTTACACCCTATTTACTAAATTATGTATATTTAAATTATGTATATTCAATTAGAGCATAATCAAAATTCACTTTCTAGTTCTACTGATGGTAGTGACAGAATTTAATTACAGTGTACGACTTTCATCATGTATTCAAGTGTTGACTTCGAGTCCAATTCTAATGCTTTGACAGCATCACCTGACAATTGTCTTTGCACGACTTGTTTCCCACGTCTACACATTTGCTTGGTCCTCTTCTGACCCTCACTATTCTGACATCCCATAGATGTTGATTTCCCCTTTAGCTCATTGGCCCCCTTCCGTATTCTTCCTTCTCCTAGTGGTCAGAGCATCTGCCTCAGATGCGGGAGGTTGTGGGTTCACTCCCCGGTCGAGTCAAACCAAATACTTACAAAATGGTACTATCAGCTGCCTCGCTTGATGCTCAGCATTAAGAGGTTAGTGTTAGGACTGGTCAGCCTGGTATCAGGATAATGTGACTGGGTGGGACATCATGCTAAAAGTCTGTGGCATGATGCCCCAGTGCTAGACATCACTATAAACTGTCACACTGCAGACATCATAGCTATATGACTAAAAAATTGATAAAGCTACGTTAAAAATCATAATCACATCACATCTCATTATATTCTTCTCCTTTTTCTTGTGTGATGTACAAAGTATGATGCTAGCCCCTTACTGCGCTTTTTTTTTACAAACAAACTGTCCTAGCCTTTAATTAGTCTCCTTTCCTATGACAACTATCTGGCCCCTATTTGGTAATTTCTCTAAGACAATACCCATTAGCTAGTGCCTCCAGAGTCAACTTAGTCATCTCTCAAGAAAAATCAGACTAAAGGATTTTTTTTTCAAGAGATAGTCCCTAAATTGTTTCTCAAAGTGTATGCCCTTAAGTTTCCCTTGACCAATCAGAAATAACTGTTCATAGAATTTTCCCTCCAAATCAAGAGTCTGTCATTGATTTCAATGGCCTAAAACATGCTGTAATTAGCTTCCTTTAAAAATTTGATTATCTGACATGTGCCCCTTTTGAACTGATACAGGTCAGATTATTATTTTGTGTATGCTATGTACCATAAACAAGAAATATTGGGTCAGATTCAACTGAATCCTAACAGAGTTCCTTTTATGTTTAGAGATTTAATAAAGAAATTACTATTGAACTTTCTCTAGACCTTTCTGCTTTGATTTTGTTAACTTGAAAACATAATTTATTTAACCTTAGGTTTCAACAAGTTTCAAAATAAATTCGACAAATCACACAATCATTAACATAGATCTTGATTGGCCAGCATATAGTTTAACATCAGATGTAGATCAGTGACTATTATATTTGGATAATGTACTAAATGAGCTAATCAGTCATTTTTGCCACAAAATGTGACCCTAATAATTTTGAATGCATGTGTGTGCATCCATCCATCCACACCCATCTAAGTTTTTCTAGCTAAATTAATGCCCTCATTGTCAAAGCTCAGCATGCAGCATATAACCAGCTTCTTGTTTTATGGGTTAGTAGTGTTGGCTTGATGTTTTCATAATAATAATAATGATAATAATAATAATAATAATAACAATAATAATAATAATAATAATAATAATAATAATAATAAAAATAAAATAATGGCTTTATTTATGGAAGGTGGCACTACTATTTTTATGAAACCAATTTACTTAAATGAATATCTGTTGTTTGCATATATATATATCAATGCGCATGGACTCGTTAATATCTCTCTCTCTCTCTCTCTCTCTCTCTCTCTCTCTCTCTCTCTCTCTCTCTCTCTCTCTCTCTCTCTCTCTCTCTCTCTCTCTCTCTCTCTCTCTCTCTCTCTCTCTCTCTCTCTCTCTCTCTCTCTCTCTCTCTCTCTTTTGACTAAAATGAAAGAATATTTTCCTAGAAAAATGTGGTTTAGTTTTGTTGGGTGAATGCTATTTTCTTCACGTGATATACACAAAAGTCAATACATCAGGTAGACGAGGAACCCAGGAAGAATCACCAACCCATGGGAAGCTACATGGAAGTATTCTCACATACAGACAGATTGAGCCAAGACTTAAGCTCTAGTAGACAGAGGTGAGATGTGTGAATAATCTGTAAAGACGAGTGCCTTTTACCTCTTGGCCATATGGGACCCGTCCTGGTAAAATACAATGTACCAATATTTAGTTTTGTTTTTGCTGTTTGTTTTCATAGTTAAATGAATAAAATAAAATCTAACTCGTTATAATTGTGAATAACTACATTATGTTAAAAATCTTTTACAAGACGATGCTTAAATTTACTTATTTATAACATTATATATACTGTATATTCATGCAGCAGCAATGGACGTGGAGATAGCTGGATATAATGGGAGCACAAGTCTTTTCTAAGTTTTGATTTGCTTTATTAGATAATAGTGGAGTTAGTGTTTTGTCAAGCTTTCCTTTATTTCATTTTGAATGTTGTCACAACGCTGAGTAAGGAATACTCATTTTGAAAAGGTCTTTGGTTTTTGAAGTAGAAAATGCTTCACAGAGAGAGACATTAAATTAGATGTATTGCTTTGCTCTCTCACATATTGTAACTTATACAAATTAATTGGAGTTGTGTTATTTGATATTTTGCATGTAAATTTATTTTTGTTTTAGCAACATTCTTTTATTAACTGTTGGAATTTTCATATTATTCATTTCATAGTGAATGTCCTTGATGTTATCAATGATAATTTTACATGCTCTTTTATGTTGGTCATATAGTTGGTATCTATTCCTGTCTGATGTATTTCCCCAGACAACATTGCAAAAATCTATATATGGTTGAACATAGCTTTGATAGTGAATTATCTTAAGATTTGATGACATGATTTAATTCTGTGTAAGAAAAACAACAAAGAATTTATTTATCTGCATAGGGCCAGGATATGGTCTTCTATTGAGGATTGCAGTCAGTAATTCTAAAATATTGTCCTAGGCTACAATTTGGAAACAGGTTTAATTCAGTTTAAAACTTAAAGTGTCCCTTACTAGTTTATTCTTCTTTGTTTAATAGTAATTATTTAAACCTTAGTTTTTCCGTATTTATATTCATGCCATCTGCCTAAAACCAGAAAATAAATTTAACCAGAGCCATTTGTAAAGATACTTTTGGATCTGAGTTAGATTGTCTGAAATCAGTCACACCTTTGTCTTCATACAAAATAGTGGAGGAAACATGTTTGCCAACTATTAAAGGTTAATTAATGAAATAATAAACAAAAGAAAAAAGGAGTGATACCAGTATGGACCCCAGTTTTACTCCATGTTATTGACTCCTCTTCAAAAGGGTTGCCATTTAGTTTGACACATTGTCATCTGTAAGGTAACAAGTAAAACATATAATGCTACTGTATCACATTCATAAAACTTCAATCTATTTATAAGAATATTGTGTTTTACAAGGTCAAAAGCATTTCTAAGGTCAAAAATTAGTTTTTCCACTAATTTCCTCAGATCAGTGGCCATATTGGAAACTAAAGCTGTTTTACATGTGATTTTACCTCACCCTGACTGATTTTGGTAAGGCACATTTTGGATTGATGAGTATATATTTCCCACAAGATCAATACAGGGAGTATAGATCTTATGCATGTCTTTTTCATTCCTACACTGCATGGCATGGCCCATCCATCACAAATTAAAGTACTTCCTAGATTGAATCCAGATTAGATATGGAGCCTTAGATTAAGAAGACCCTATTGAAGTTGTTTTCAGTTTTCGAGCAAAACTTTAACAGAGTTATGGCCCCTAGTTGATGTAGGAATTTGCATTTCAGTTGAATCATATTTGTTAGAGCATCATTGTTGCCTGGATACAGTTTTCATCATTGTCATGTATTTTTGGAATATGTCATTGAAGACAAATAGGAATTACTCATTTTCATCAAGACAGGGAGATCACAGTAGCTCATTTTTGGAGCATCAGATTCGTAATTCAATTACTGTTTTGCAATGCAGATTTGATGTATGCCTAGGTCAGCCACAAAGCACTAAGCTCCCATATCCTTGGAATTATATACTAAATAATGTGTTTTAAAATAAACTTTGTTACTTATTTGATTTTTTTTTGAGTACTCTTCCACTAGAAGGTTCCTTAGTGGTATAATTTAATGCAAGTGTGTCCATTAATCTCAGATCATGTAATAGTAATGTTGTATTATGTATAAAATACCTCACTATAAGGCATTTTCATATATAAGGTGGTCCACTGTTATGCCTATCAAGAAAAGCGTTATAGTGAGGGAGTGTTGTAATCCATGGAGGCATTGTATATTTATAAGTTACTTCATTTGTACAGGAAAATATGAACGAGTTTTTCGGATGGTTATCCAGCACGACCTTGGGAGTGCAGTATATCCATCTGACAAAACGAGTTCATATTTTCCCATACAAATACAGTAACCTTTTTATTATATGCTCATTTTCTTATTCTTCCCAGTGCTAAAATATATAAACAAAAATACACTACAATAAACAAAGTAACCGAATGTATGCTGTTTTCCAAACTAAAAATACAAGCTTAGCTGGATCATTACACAACTGGCATACGTAACTCTGCCCAGACAAATTTGAATTTGGTTGCTCACTAGCTATAAGTTTCAAAAGAAAATGCTGTTTGGTCTACTTAAAATTGAAATTTGGAGTAATATTGTTAAGAATACGCATTGCAACAACTTTTCCATTTCATCTGGAATAAATTCGTTCTGGTATTTTTGTTGATTCAACGCAATTTTGTGATTATGGTCTGGATTTATCTACATGAAGTAACTTGCATCAGATTCCAGCATCTGCCAATTTAATGGTATTGAAGCGTGTTGACATCGGCATGCATGTTTCTGTTCCATTGTTGAATGACTCAGATCATAATGTTGGAAAATTATGAAGTGTTTCAATTGCAATTATTGAAAAGATGCTTTGGAATTTAATGTTTATTTCATTTTGAGTGCAGTAAGGAGGATGTAATATATTTGAAATTACAGTACAATATCGAACTGTGATCAACCTTGAGAACCCATGTAACTTGAATTTGCAGAACTAAGAAAGTACATTTTAAGGAAATTCAGGCTGTAAAATTGTAAGTATATTTTTGCCATTTTTGTATTACCAGCTAAAGAAGACAGTTATGTCTTATTACTTGCATGCTATTGTGAAAACCTTGTATGGTGTCTATAGGTAGCCTGAATCTGAAACATTGTATCAAAAGAGTTAATGTTCCAAGCAGTTTATATGTGTCAGTCTATGAAACATTGGCTGGTATTTGACAATCCATGAAATATCTGCTTTAGTTCATTCAAAAAAAAAATTGTTTACGTTAGAAAATAGTTTCTTTTTTCACGTGCATATAGTATGAATGCTGCACAAGGCATGCAGTATCGGAAAATATTGAACAATTCTCACAATGTGAAGTTGAATGCGAAATGTGCATATAATAATATAGCCTTTGTTTATGTACTTTGTGACTTATGTACAGGTATTTATAACAATATATAATGGTAAAATGCAATATTAAGATTTGAATTTGTGTAGTTCAGTATCATTAATATATCTTTATATTGTACATCTGTAATTAATATCTGTTAAAGTGCCATTGGACTTTTATGACTGAGGCAGAGGCAACAGCAAGATCTCTTAATTTATAATTATTGTTTTAAAACTATAATCAGAAACAATATGAAAGCAATCTATTCAACTAAAATTTGGCACATTTCCATTGCCCTGGTTAATTGTTTGTATCAGTCAGCTAATGTGTTAAATTCATGCTTCTGCATATCTGTCCTCCATTTCTTGCTTGGGATGTACAATAGGCATAGTACGCTTTCCTTCATGTTAAAACAAGGTGACTAATGGAGGCAGGAGGGCTCATTGGTTAGCATGCCAGACTTGCAGTGGATAGGGTGTGTGTTCGAATCCTACCAATGAATCAGCTACTGAATTTTATGTCTCAGAGCAAGGCTCTTTTATCCATTTGTGTCAGCACCATGTACCAATATCCTACTTATATAACTGTGCCACAGAAGTTAAGACACCAAATCAGATCATCTCCATAACTGTTTCAAGTCTCTAGCATGCTTATGATTACAGTCACAATAAATTAATTTTAGGCTCCTTTTGTTATGAGTTTAATTTTGTTTGGTAGTTCTTTTGGCTGAATTTTCAAATGAGGTTTTTGCAACTACGTTATCTGCCCAGAAATTAAGCTGTTGGATTTAAGCAATATTTATTAATTTTGATGGATTAAATACCTTAATAGATTCAGAACAATAATCAAGGAAAGCAAAATGGACAAAAAAATTAGAAACCAAATTCCCAGTTAAGTAACTAACACATACAGGCATAGAAGTCTGATAATGCACAATTTTTTTTACCAACACTAAAAAATAGAGAAATTAAAGATAGAATGATACACTGTATCTAAAAGCATTTCAGGAATGGTTTCATTCATATTTCTCATAACTCTGTTTAACAGGTAGGAGAATGAACAGGTAGCACTTGTACTCTCTGCTCTCAGTGATGCCAGTATCTTGGCATCAGTAGCAGGATGTTACAGGAACCCTTCCATGAAAAAAATATGGAAGAAGATAAATTACAGTCTGACATTTTGGACATGAGATGAAGGGAAAAAACTTTACAAACAGGAATAGAAAATATACACATGCAGGATAAGAGAGATATTGAGAAGCAGGCTGTATTTTGATGTGTAAAAGGATCTTATCTTTTATGTATTTTGGAAGGTAGAAAGTACTTCTTGGTATTTCTCTAATTCAAGGTCAAGGTGGTCAGAAGCAGGATGTGAACATATGTTTTCAGTGGGGCATATTAAATGAATTAGTAAAAAAGTCAGTCTGGAATGGCAAAACATAGGCACCCAGAAAACTTTTAAAATCAAAATTCAGAATGCAAACACTTTATGCCCAACTTTATTAACCCAGAATGCAGTGCCATGCAGAGGATTTAGGGACACTAAGCATCATTATGTCCCCCCCCCTTTCTGCAGGCATAATTCGCAGTGTTTTACTGCTTGTAGGCCCCCATTCCCCTGAGCAAATTGCTTGGATATCTCTGCCTCTGCATGGACCTGCCTGAATCCTTGTGTCAAACATTATATTACACATTTCTGAAAGTATACAAACTCACCAGAAGGCAAACAAAGACAATGGGACAGAATTTACCAAAAAAATTTATTCCTCTACTTTTTGACATTTTGAAATTATGCATGTGTATATTTACTATATATATATATATATTAATTGTTGTGATAACAATAATATTCTCATTAGGATTAAAATAGGTTTCACTTATGTGTTATGTACAGATGATTAGTTCCGATTAGTGCTCTTTGTAAATGACATTATTACATACAATATGACATGGTTCTTTTCTTACAATTTTACTTTAATTTGTCATTTTTATATTCAGACTCTATTCATCACAATATGAAAGACTTTATATACCGGTATATTGTACTCATTAATTTAGCTTATAATTTTCTAACTTAATGTTCTAGTGAGATGGTGTGGATTATGCTATCATCCTGCCTGTCACTTCATTTATATATGCTATATGATGGAACTTCTTCCACACCCATGGTGTAAGACTTCAAATTTTTGGATATCATTTGGAGTGTTCTACAGATCTTGATAAGAATCACAAACCATTCCTATAGGGTGGGGATAGTTAGGCATATAAATACATTGGTAGTTGGTAGGGACACAGAAACATGGCTGATTTCTTACATATTTCTAGCTTGATATCTTGTCAAATAGCGGTATGTGTACCATTTTTAATTCCTTATATGTCTAATCAAATTGCAAACAAAAAAGATCATGACCTGCCATTGCATGATGTGGCTGCAGATGAGTGTCTGTGTTGACTGTTCTATTGATTAATTCTAACAAACTGCACAAACCCAGATCTGTAGGTGCATTATGCGATGATAGATCTGAGCCTGCACAGTTTGCAGTTGGACGGGACCTATAAGTGAGTATTCATGATACTCATAATTATTTAAGAGCATGCTACTCCTACTAAAATATATCTACAGTCCATCTCTAATTTACTTTAAAACAAGGTGCTTAGTTCTCTATGTTTTGAACCAGTAAATACATGCAAGTCCAGTACAAGACTGTTGTGTTACATTAATTGGTTTATCCTGCAGTTTGGTTAATAAGAAGAATCTTAATGACAAACTGAGAATAGACTTTAATTTCCAAATGTCACAATACTGAACATACCAATTTGAGAATAGACTATAATTTCCAAATGTCACAATATTGCATTGCCAGTTTGAGAATAGCCTATTATTTCTGAATGTCACAATACTGCAGACACCATTTTGAGGTGACTTTATATTCAGAGGCATGTGCTCTTTCAAAAATGTATTTTGGTTTTCATTTACATTTCTTGACAACATGAGAACAGATTGTCAGAGTTCAATCTTGGCTGCACTTTGGACCATCAATGCAAAAATGACAATGATGGCAAACTCAGATATAAAAGATTTGTTCACATGAATGCATGATATTGAAATAATTGACAAAAATTTTGCACATTTCTGTGCCTGTCTTATTACTGCTTGTGAATTCATCTCATTATCATGGTGTGCATTCATTTGTATCACCTTGGCTATCTCTGCAAGACACAAATGTACCTTGCCTTGGATGTATATTGGCTTACTTAGAGAAAAAGCATTAATTCTGTTCGATTAAAACTTCGACAAGAAAAAAGTAAACAAGATCTATTTGGACCACTTCAGTTTTTTTTTAGGAATGTCAGAAAATTTACAAAAAGGAAAATAGTTTTATGTATTTGGAATTTCTTGAACAAGCCTTGTTTCATAAATAGCCAGGGTGATCCAAATAGTATCTACTGATATACCTTTGAGGTATGATCGGAAGGATTGACCTTGAAGTTATGAAAGGTTTGCATCATGTAGATGTGTCTTGACAGAGATCGATGGTTGTTTACATAGACTTGCTAGATTGCTCTGTATTATTCCTGTTGTATTTAATATAGGGATAAATGATCACCAGTTTCAGTATATGCAAACATATTTTCATAAGAGATGTTTTCTGAACATGCTGGTAACATTTGCATATAATTCACCAAAAGAGAAAAAATAAATGTGACTGGAAATTTACTTAAATGCTTCCTTCTCTTCAAGCAGTACTGAATTAAATTAACTTTTGGCAATAAAATTAGCACAATGAACAAAAAGGCTTGCTTTGACCCTGGTGAGAACATTTTCAGAGTCAAAATTGGTATCCATCCTGTGTAGGATAAATACAGTACAGTGAAATAGAAATCATCCTGTAGGTGAATACATGTGATGTAATTCTTATTTTTGTGTCATTATATGTTTGTTTTCAGAGCTTTCTGGCAGTTCGGTGTCAGGAGATGACCTTGAGGTTGTGGAATCCAGAAATCACATTCAGAATTTGAAGAGCTTTTACAAGTGGCCATTGCAGATGAGTGATACTGCATGTTAATTATGTCAGAGTAATGAAGTGCCTTATTTCCTAGGGTAGTAAACACATGAAACTGCCCATGATGTAGATTCAGATCTGTGGGTTTGTTATGTGACATTACCATTCAGTGTGGTCCAGGAAAAGACCCTGATATGTAATTGCATTTGCACCAGTACATGCACATTTCCTAGAAGTATGAGTTGATTACACACAGAAAATGCACATTTCCTAGAAGTATGAGTTGATTATACACAGAAAATGCACATTTACTAGTAGCATGAGCAAATTACACAGAAAATGCACATTTACTAGTAGTACAAGCTAATTACACACAGAAAATGCACATTTCCTAAAAGTATGAGCTGATTACACTTGGGAAATGCACATTTACTAGTAGTACAAGCTAATTACACACAGAAAATGCACATTTACTAGTAGCATGAGCAAATTACACAGAAAATGCACATTTACTAGTAGTACAAGCTAATTACACACAGAAAATGCACATTTACTAGTAGCATGAGCAAATTACACAGAAAATGCACATTTACTAGTAGTACAAGCTAATTACACACAGAAAATGCACATTTACTAGTAGTATGAGCAAATTACATAGAAAATGCACATTTACTAGTAGTACAAGCTAATTACACACAGAAAATGCACATTTACTAGTAGTATGAGCAAATTACACAGAAAATGCACATTTACTAGTAGTACAGGGGGCCCCGAGTGGCCGAGTGGTCTAAAGCGCTGTCCGTTACGGATCACTGCCATCTCACCTCTGTCTGCGTGTGTTGAGTCTAGGATTTGGCTAATGTAGATATGTGAGAAAGCTTGCCAGTAGCTTCTCGTGGGTCAGTGGTTCTTTCCGGTGATTTCCGGTTTCTTCCTCCACCATTAATACTGGCCGCCATGAATAGCCTATCGTGTGCTGAAAAATGGCGTTAAGCCCAACAACAAACAAACAAACTAGTAGTACAAGCTAATTACACACAGAAAATGCACATTTCCTAGTAGTATGAGCTGATTACACTTGGGAAATGCACATTTCCTAGTAGCGTGAGCTGATTACACTTGGGAAATCATATTTCCTAGTAGTATGAGCTGATATATATATGTAATTCAAGAAGTGTGGAAAATCCCTTACTGAGATTCACAAAACTTCCTGACACTAAATATAGGTTGGGAGTTGACCCAAAATATGAACTTTCACTTTTATTAATAGTAACAGGATTTGAAATGAAAATTGATGCCTTTAGGTATGAACTGACATCATTTTCATACATTTTGATTTCATTTGGTAGGATAGGTTTTTTGAGAACATTATTTAATAATCACCCAAATTTAAAGTTAAATAGAATTTATGGAGCGTAACTCCTCTCTCTCTCTCTCTCTCTCTCTCTCTCTCTCTCTCTCTCTCTCTCTCTCTCTCTCTCTCTCTCTCTCTCTTTCTCTCTCTCACACACACACACACGCACACACACATACATAAATGTATTATTGCTCTTCAGCACATAAACTGTTGTGAAGAGGTTGGTGTAAGGACAGGTCAGCCTGGTGTCAAGATCATGTGAATGGGTGGACATGATGCTACATGTTTGCGGCGTGATGCCCAGTGCTAGACATCACTATAAATTTTCACAATGCAGACATTGTAACAATATAACTGAAAAATTGTTAAAGTTTCATTAAAAAACCAAATTACAAAATGAACTTTTGGATACTGCTTCATGATTTTACATGAGATTAAATTAAAAATCCTAGTCTTTAGGTTCAAATCGTTTGCAGATAATTTTGGCTCTACATAACAAACTCCAGAAATTATGTGAGGTCCCGTCATCCATCAACTGTCTGACTATCCTGTATCCATTCTGTAAGCACAACCTTCTTAATGTTACTCATTCTAAACTAATAAGGGTCTGTGGATCATTTACATATTGGGGGTCCACAAATCAGTTTAGGGAGACCAAGGGGGTGAATGCCTTGAATTTAATTTTGGTAAGTATGAATTAAATTTGAAAGGAAAAATAGATTAACTGAATATTTGTATTTGCTATTATTTATTCTTTCAATTTCATTAATGACATTCCTTAAAGTTTGTGCATCACTTTTAAGAGGATGTTCCAGTGTGATGTTGATATTCTCTGTAGCTGTTTTAAAGTTTGATTGCAACTTAAAAATCTTCAATCTGACAGTGTGAGAATTTTACTCTTGGTGATGAATTGTTCTGGAGTTATGAAAATTTGTTTGACCAGTCGTAAATGAATTTGACTCCCCAGTTTGTGTGTACACATCATGTTTTGGGGACAGTAAGAGATTTCTTGTGTTAGAGATGTAGGCTTTCGGCATGAGCAAAAGCACTGCACATTCATATCAGAGTATTTAGGGTCCTCTATACAAATTATTTGCCCCACAGACACATGGAGTAGCCATCTTCGTTACTCCTGCTGAATCAATCATCATTTTTATATAAAAGTTTCCACTTAAGGACTTCCTCTGTTTAGTTGGTCCTTAATGAAAATGGAGCCAGTCTGGGTTCATACAAATCTTGTTTGTACTCTTCCAGATATTGACAATGGGTTTCCACTGGAAGACTTCTGATAATATCTTGATTGTTCTAAACAAATACAGTGTTCATCAAGAGGGTCACTGTTTCATGGTGAGTGGTTATTGTAACCCAGAGGATGATCAGCTGAGGTGTTACCCAGATTGAGTAAATACTAAAATAAAGTATGAAATAAATGGATAGAATAATAAGCAGAGGTATGAAATAGAGTAACATGAGCCTCCATGTGCAGAATATAAATATTTAATCAATTTTTTTTAAACAGATGTAACTGTGAAATTTGAATGCTACACTTTCTTAGAAATAATGTCAAAGTTTATAAAAAAATGTAATTGGCCATTCTGTTTATACTGAACAGGTAAATTTCATCATGAAAGTGAGTGAATGATTGAACTCAGTTGCCCAACCATGTCAGCATAACCTGGTTATTTGCCAGTCAATCCAGATTCATACCTGGTGGTTGGTTAAAGTTGACATAATCCTTTTCCCTTTTCTCTCTTCCCAGTCTCTTTTGGGTGATCAAGTAATTGTGTCTGCTCTTTTTGCCCACTGTATAGGTGAATTTATGAAGCTATTTCCCTTCTTTAAGATAAATAGATCAGCAAATTTATTGTTGGTCAGTTTATTATTTTACTTCTCAGATCCAATATTTACCCCTCTCTTGTTAAGCCAGATATGGTCTTAATGCAATTCCACAAAAACTTTAGCAAACATGGGTCTGTTCTGGGCCTGATAAATAAATTATATACAAAACCTGGTACCTAAGATTGATAACTCCCCCTAATGGTTGCTTAGTATCCCTAACTGAACTATGACATAATCAAGATCTCTTAAACCTTTCCTATGCTCTGCTGTGGACTAAAAATCACTAACTGGACTAAATGTCAGCCATCAGAGACTCTTAATGCTAATGCCATCCATTCTTGGCTGAAAGAATTCATATCTTAGTATACAAATGAATCAATGAAATTAATTTCTTTTCTTAACTACAATAGCTGCTAATGTTCCATTGAGTGAACATCCTAGGACATAGGACTACTCATTTCTTGGCATACATGATTCATAACATCTAAGTCAAACAAATTCACAGAAGGAAATAATGTATGAAATTTCTTTCGATAAACAACTCCTATAACATTTAGAACAATTGAATGCAAACAATTTACTTCCGAACTCATCAAAGATAAATCAATGTATAAATTTTTAACAAAGAAATTAAAACCTGTAATCATGAAAATTGCTGAGATTGAAAAGGGATAAATTCGAAGATATAATTATAGGCTCCTATCACTGAACAGGTTGATGCAGCTACCTTGTGCTTTCGAGACTCGCTCATTCTCTATATAGCAGAATATCTCTCTGCCTTTAAATCTCCATGCTCCTCATCTTACAGACACCTGTCCTCAGACAATTTTTAATGAGGAAGTACTTCCTGCTAATTTTGAGTTAAGACCTTTTCTTTCCACAAAAAAACTGACTAATTTTGTGAGGGAGAATACTTAAACATTGAATTTTGTCTGAGAAACACCCACCCCTTATTTAGCTTAGCCAGTCAGGATGAAATGTTTCCAAACTGCTGCAAATTAACATACATCAAAGTTAAAATAATTCCGTCTTTTGGCCTTATTAAATAAACAAATTCCTGGCAATTTCACTTTATGAGTATTAGTTCAGTGCCATAAAATTATCTCTGCATCCTCTCCACTGTCTTATGTTTCCAACACTTAAACCCAAATTCACCTTGCCTCCTACATCTGTTTAACCATTATCAAAGGGACCCAAATTAAAAATCAATCCTGCCCAAACTGGGGATGCTATACTAAGTCACTATGGTACCTAAGCCATTAGTCAATTTAATTTGTTCATGTCACACTGACCCTGGCAAAATGTGCTGCAAGAACATTTACAAAATTCATGCTCACCATGGTAGTCAGCTTGAAAATCTTGATATTACTATGTACCATATATACTCACTTATAAGTCAAGTCAAGTTGCTAACAACAAAGATGCTGATTGGCTTTAGCATAAGGCACCTGCAGATCAGGGTGTATGTTTTTTGTTCTACTGATTTCTTCTAACAAACTGCACAGACCCAGATCTGCCAGTGCATTATGTGATGGCAGATCTGGACCTGTGCAGTTTGCAGTTGGGCTTATAAGTGAGTACATACAGTATTTCTTGAACAGTTGGTCACATTAGGACATTAGGATGGGGTTTTCACAGAGATTTATAATGATGTCATGATTGTCCTAAATGAAAAATAGCACTAATCTGGCATCTTATCATTTGTTATGCATATTATTTGGCATGCAATGCTATCTTGAAAATCTGGTTACAGCTACTTCTGAACAAATGGTCATATAAAGAAAAGACTTCCAAAGATGCCTGGTTGGTGATGAATGAAAAGGTGCTGACTTGACATTCAGCATGAAACTGTTGATGACCATCTTGAAAATCTTGTTTCTACTCTTCTTCATACTAAGGTGTTTTCACAAAGTCTTATTGTGATATAAAGATAAACAAGATTAGGGCAGATTCATATGACCATCATGGCAGCCATTATGAAATTCTTGTTATCACTACTTCTGTGTAAATAATGGTATCAACATAGGGTTTTTCACTAAAGACTTGATAATATGAACATGGTCAGCCTTTTGCTGATTGGATTGATTTGACCCTCAGAGGCAATGCATGTTAGTAATTTAAAAAAAAATTATCTATAGAGATAAAGTAATTTTAAAGCAATGGAGGTAAATTTTAAGTTCAGTGTCATAATTTTTTTTAAAAAAAAGTTTATTTCCAAATGCTGTACTCACAGGGGACTCCCATATGTAAATCCTGGGGACCACGCCAAATGATCCAAATTGGGACCTGCATTTGGTCCTAAATGAGAAAGGTGCAACATGAAAAAGAGAAAGGCAACATGATGGCCTTTCATGGACTGAACATTGTTACTTAGAGTAATAGATTTTATTTGTTTCATTTTTTACCATTTCATTTGCAAAGATGTGTCTAAAAGTCTATGTAGCCTGGTGAATAGTTTCCTTGTAAGATCAACTATTAAATAAAGATGACACTTTTGTTATTAATGTCACTAAATCCAAGTTTGCCACCTTTCCTGGGGATCATCATGGATCAAGGAGCTTGATAACAGGAAATCCAAGAGACCTTGTTACCACTTACCATATATACTCACTTATTAGATGACTCCAACTGCAAACTGCACAGACCCAGATCTACTGTAACATAATGTGCCAGCAGATCTGGGTCTGTGTGAAATTTGCTAGGAATAATCTGTATGACAAACAACATAGACCCTGATCTGCATCAAATATACATGTATACAGTTTGACTACTTATAAGTGAGTATATATGGTATTTTGTCTGACTTGCTGAATGTCAGGTTTTATTGTGCACATGATATTTGGATCAAATTCAAGATTAAAAGATATTATGTGGGTATTCTTCCTGTTGGATGTTTTAAAGGGTGGGGTGATAATTTCTTTAACTATCAGTTATCCTAGTGTCTTTGTGGGTAACATTAACTGTGAAGAGGTCCTATCTTTTTCAAGTACTGTGTATGACTGCATGAAAATCATCTGGACTTGGTAGAAAGCTGATTTGAAGAAAAAAAATAATGGAATGATAGATTAATGGAAGAATCAGCATTCTGGTGGGTTAGATGATTGTCAGTGATATGCATGTGACACTTGTAGGTAATATTTAGAAGGAATGTAATCAACAGGGTGGTGCCATTTCAGCATATTGTATTGGCATGTTGGTTATATTTGCAGTATGCTTAGAGCATGTGTAATATTGATTGCAGATAGACCTATATTAAGTATCACACACCCTCTCATTTAGTTGAACCCCCTTCCAATTTTAAAAATGAATAGCATCAATGTCATAATAATGCATAGAACTTTGTCATTGTCAGTGTATAATTTCTAATCTGATTGTTTCTGGTGGGTCCCTGACACTGTCAGCTTATTGGTATTTCAAACAATATAGAAGCTCAATGTAAATGGGCAGAGAGACTGCTCACTGTCCTTTTCTGATTCTAGAACAGTCCAAGTCAGTAAGAACTGTGTTGTCTCCATTCAGTATTTTCAATGACTAGCTTTGATATTTCCAAAACAAATTGAACAAATAAAACAAGGACCTCTATTATATATTATGTTAAAGAGAAATAACTCCAAATATGTTGACCATGTTAATAAAGAACTTCCATAGGGTTTGAAATGCCAACAAGTTAAGTGTTTGGTGCCCCCTGGTTAGAAATTATACACAGAAGAATACAATGAATAAGTTGTATGCATTTTTTATATCCTTGATGCCTTTAGTTTTTAAAATCTGTAGGGGTTATGAACAAATTGGAGGGTGTGTGAATGACTTGTCGGCTGTTTTGACATCATTCTTATACTTGACAGGATTACTTGGTACCTGCCAATTAAGCAGCTTATAAAATGCAGTTATTTTCTTAACAAGTGGCTAAATTTCTCTTTAATCCTAAACTAATTGCTACATTCATTTTGAAAGTAATTAACCTCTCTTTGGTATATAAATAACCTATCTTTTGCCTAAAATGGCATTAAACCTATAACAACAGCAGCAACTTTCATATTGGCAAAACTGACATTGACCATTATATTCCTGATTGAAATTTACTTGATATGAAGATGAATATTCAAAAAAAAGAATGAGCAGTTTAGCATTCTACTTACATTTTGAAATCTTCTACTGAGAGATCTCAGTAACATGCACACATCATGATTTAATTTTTTTTCAGTGCACTTTTGCCATTTTATCATTGACATTAAAGAAAGGAAGGACGTTTTTAAAGCTCAACAAGTGTAATTATCTATTGAGTGATGATCATATTTGAATCAGTTTTAGTTGCAATGTAGCTGTTGAAATGGATTTATGTTTGTGAGGTAGATGATTTGATATTTTGCTGGCATTACCACCTTAATAAACTAACTCCATTGCACAAAAGAATTTCACCTTGTTAAACTATTTCTGCCTCTGTAAAGCATTTCTAAACTTCTGATCACTTGTTTTATTTTTGACTGACATTTTAATATTACCAGAATTCTAAACTTTTTCAACTCCATAGTTGACATGTTTTATTTGTTTTAATAGAATATTGATATTGAAAATGTTAAGATACAAATGTAGTTCATAAACATAAATGAGATAGCCCTATTAAATGAGACAGCCCTATTAAATGAGACAGCCCTATTAATGAGACAGCCCAATCAGATGAGGCAGCTCATTATAACACTGTCAGTGGGAGCCATAGAGTTTTCCACCTTACAATTAGACCACCTTATAATGAAAATTATGTTATAAATATAATTCAGTACTACATAATGATCACATATACCTTAAATAGTGTTTTGCTGAGGTACTTGATGTCAAGTATCCTGCCTAGGGACTTTGCATATCAGCTGACAGAGCTTGTTTGGTTAGGATTTGAACCTGTATTTTTCTGTTTGT
The DNA here is from genome assembly GCA_016746295.1 of Potamilus streckersoni. NCBI lineage: Eukaryota > Metazoa > Mollusca > Bivalvia > Unionida > Unionidae > Potamilus > Potamilus streckersoni. Next base: position 3,542,124 of record JAEAOA010001748.1, on the reverse strand, counting down.
GATCCTGGTACACTGCCCACTGAGACACTCTGGCTCAGCTACTCGAAGTATTATTTCTTTGTAAGCTTCCTGACAAATAAAATAAATTATTTAATTGCCTAGATTTGATCCAGACAAATGATAAAAATGAAAAGAAAAAGTCAGGTCTATAGGACATTTAAATGGTATCAGAAAGTTCTGGTAATCTGTAATTAATGTTCAGATAATTGATGGTAGTTCTATTTAACCTGCATGACATATTTTAGATTACTGGTATATCACACTAATTAATATTATGAGCATTAATTATTTTCGATATGTTCTTGATATGGTGAAAGTATTTTCTTACAGCACCATTTTTGGGTAAGATATTTGACAATTTACATCCGATCCTAGCATGACAGAATCTGGTGTCTTTGGACAAGGCATGTCACTCTAACTGCTACAGCACTAAATAGCCTACTGGTGTTGCTGTGCTGTAAAGCACCAAAACGAACCAAATATGACAGGCTCAGTGAAGAGTTTTCATTGATCACACATAATACTGACAGCTTTACTGCCTCATACTTTTACCAAACAAAAATGTTTCATTAACATTGAGCTGCAGTTGTACCTCCCAATATAATGAGGAATAAAAGCACTCAACACACTTCCTTCCGCTTTCTTGGCCAGTGAATGGATACCTGTATACCACAGGTATACAGCAAGCTATATTTAGAGCCATATTTTTATGTTTAAAGATTGTGTTCAGTTCTCTTTTATGTTAAGTACATTAAAAAAATTTAAAGTGTTCATTTTTATTATAGTTTTGTTAACAATGGTAACAAATACATAAATAAAAAATGTATAATTTATGGTGAAAAAAGACTTACTGTTCAGCAATTATGACCAAAATTCATGAAATCTGCATTGCACATTTATTGTTTATAAATCGTACTTGGGAGCCATGGTAGCTCAGTTGGCAAGGCATTGGACTTATAATTCAAGGGTCTCAGGTCTGATACTTGACAGGCAGGAGTTTTTCTGTCTCAATGTGTTTTTGAAAAAGACACTTAGCTCTCACTTCCTCAGTATGATACAGTCAATAATGTATCAAAAGTGCTGTTAAAACCATAAAATAATTAGGTCATACCAATGTTTGTTTTAAATGAAATAATATCTGTGAACAAATCCCAAAAATAGTACTAAGGACTGTAGTGGAACTCAGCATGCATTTTACCATTGAACCTTAATAGTATTGGTCATCATGTACACAACTTGACTGAAACCGTGATGTCTTGATATTCTCAAAGTACCGTTTCTATGCGGTACCCTAAAAAAAATAAGACAAACTTGGGTCAAATTATGGCTGTTATCAGGTAGAAGATGACATCTATAAAGATAATAATATTCCATTATAAAGATAATTACTAAACTTTATCAGCTGTACTTAGCAGTCAAGTCTTGACTGCTGCTGTCATCTGTTCTTCTGGATAGCCTAATGTATCAGATAACCTGCTATCCATAGTACACCCTGAGTATTGTCCTTACTCACAGAACAATTTGGTAGTAAGTAAATCAATCATATGGTTTACTGACATAGACTGGTTCATAACTTTGACCACTTTGTTGCACTTTTTACAGTAACCTTAGATACCATTAGATATCTAGTCTGATCACCTGATCAGGTTACTGTCTAGCCTGATGAGTACATACTATAGATAATGAGATAGATTTCTGTCCAGACTTGTACATTGTTTTAGATAAATCTGTTATTGCATCAGTAATAGATATTGATGATGTATTAATATTTACCATAATAATTGGGAGAGATAATAAATTACTGTTCATCAGATTTGTCATGTCAAACTTAGTGAAAAGTACACAAATTATGTCTATAAATGGAAAACATTCCAGTCCAGTTAATTTCTGGCTTGGTGTTTCACTGGGTTCTGTACTGAGGCATTTGAATATTACATGTGAAATTGATAGAAAAGGGTGTGTGTGTACATTAACATGTTTATTTATTAGTTCAAATATGGTAAGTGATACTTGGCAGATATTTTGAGTTAACTACATTGAAGACCTATATATACCATTTGGGGGAACTAGGCCCAGGCTAATTGACTAATCATCTATGATCTGCCAGCAGTTATTGTATCAGCTTCCACAAAGGCAATATTTTTCTTACAAAATTTACACACATTATAACTTGCACTTTGGAGTATATAGTGAAAAATTTGGTCAAAGGTTAGTGAAAACTCATGAGATAAATTTGTATATGTTGTACTTTTAAAAATCTATAAAGATGCCAGAGCTCTCACTATCATTACTTGGGCAAAGATAAACAACTGTAACAGACATGCTAGTTTGCACAGGTATTTGGCAACCTGATTGGTCAGCAGTCCATGATGATCATGATAAGCTTGCAACTGATTCCCTCTATTTTTTTCTGTTCAGAATGCTCCATTCCAAGGAGTACATTAATACATTAAAGAAATTCTGCAGACCACACTGATTGCAAGCTAGGTGCATTCATCATGTAATCATATTGGACTGAAAAGTGTTTCAGGTATCCAATGAGATCATCCACTAGGTGTGCTTCATTTGTGTGTATAAATACATATCACATATGATATATTTGAACTTTCTTATAATCAAAAATAAAATAGAAAATGAATAATTATGCTGAGGAGCAAATGAAGCAAACTCCATTTTTTAATGAGATCAATTGCATCCACCACTCTTGCCCAGAGGTACAGCTTCAGACAATTGCAGGTTATTGGTTGTAGTACCTATGATTTACAGCAGGGATTTGTTGCTGATACAGCAGGCAAACTGCAGACATTGACTGGCTGATAACAGGCAGATAACAAAAATGGGGTGATGTGGGGCATATCAGCAGATATACAGACCAGACATACATACAAACACACACACTAACTGTATACATATACCATGGGCATTGGGTGCAACCAAATACTGCTCTTAACATTTGGTTGTCTTTATTTGAAACTGAAGATATTGTGTGATGGACTTTGATCTGTTTATCATTTACATATCATCACCTTTTTCCATTAAGTAACTGAAGCCATAGAGATTTGTAAATATAAGTCTGAAAATAAGACTTTGTAAAAGGATTTATGTACTGTACAGTTTTCTTGCATAAATAATTACTATGAGATTCTTAATGTTGGTACTTGTACAAGAATACAGTAGTAGTTGTAACATTAGCAATGTTCGGGGAAGACAATTCTGTAATTATTACCCTATGGTTCTGAAAGATGGCCTTTTGATTTTTCTGATAGGCAAGTTGATCAACTGGCACATACCAAAAAATTATTAAATACTGCTTATAAGATGAGTTGGTAATAAAATATCCCAGGAAGGTGAGAAGAAGATGATTTAAAATCAGATTTACCTATATAATGGACAAGTGTTAGCCCTATCCTTGATTCTGCACAGCCTGGTATTGTCAGTGAGAACTTTTAAAAAAAAAAGAAAAGACAGCCATTATTTTTCTCTGATTACTGAAATCTTGATATTGATGTTGGAGCAGTCTATGATGAATGTTGCTATAATTAAAATTTTGGTATTGATTTAAGCATTTTTTAAAGCAACAAACAGCTTTTCTAGTTTAAAGTACTATGTACAAGGTCAAGATTTTCACATGGCTTCCAGATAAGTCTGGTGGCATAAGTGGTTGGAATATCTGCATTGTATGTGGGTGGTCATAAGTTCGAATCACATCCAAGTCATGCCAGAGATTTACGAAAATGGTACAAGAAGCTGCCTCACTTGGAAGTTCAGCATTAAGAGACTGATTGGCCTGGTGTCAGGATGATGTGACTGTTTGGGACATGATGCTTCAGTGTTAGACATCACTGTAACTACCACACTTCAGACATCATATGACTCAGATTGTTAACGCTATATTAAAAATAAAACAAATGCACTCAAATTAAGTCATTCTTCTGTTAAAGTACAATAATGCATGACTGCTCCGGTGACCTAATGGTTAGAACTTTCTTGAATGCAGGAGGTCACAGATACGAGCCCTGGCCAAGTCATACCAAAGACTTATAAAAGACTTATAAAAATGATACTAGTAGCTAGGCACTCAGAATTAAGAGGTTAATGTTAGGACTGGTTGGTCTGGTGTTTGGATCATGTGACTGGGTGGGACATCATGCTACATGTCTGTGGCATGATACCCAAGTGCTTGATGTTAATATAAACTGCTATACTGCAGGCATCATAGCAATATGACTGAAAATTTTTTAAAGCTACATTGAAAATCCAAATATATAATCCAAATATATCACACACACAAACACACACACACACACACACACACACACACACAATAATGCATAACCTCATGGAAGAATCGAGTACAGCTCTTACATTTGTCATTGAAAAAAAAAAATCACAAACATAGATATTAATAAAAAGCTTGATTTCTTTCAGCTATGGTATATTTGAAAATATTTTCTTGACATTTAAAGAAATAGTTTTACTCAATATCATCAGACATAAAATTGACCAGTTGCTCATCAAAAAAGTTGCTTAGTAAAAGCAGAAGAGCATCTTGACTATTGACATTCTCCTAGGTAAAAGAAAAGTAATTTAAAAAATTGTATTGATGACATTATTCATCATATAAGTGTCTTCCTTCAAGCCCACAAATATATCAATATAAAAATGATGCAAATGTTTACATATGTATTTTATACAATATAACTATAGGTTCTTGTCAGAATACATTATAACTACATGTTCTTGTCATAATACATTAGAACTATATGTTCTTGTCAAACAATGATGTGTATGTCAGAGGTTAGAAACATCAAATGCATTGTGTGCAAATTAGACTCGGAGGTGCCTTTAAAATACCAGTGTGACTGATGACACCATTTAAATTGCCAATTTTGCTGATATAAAGTTTTGGATGAACCTGGTGTACAAATGCAATATGATTAATTGTAGACAAATAAGCTGTTTGAGTGATTTAAGTTTACAAATATCAAAAGAGAACATGCTTGGTTCTTATTTAAATCATATTTACACTGTATATGGAAATTTTTCTTGTCAGAACATGAATAAAAAAGCAATTTTGTTTCTGAATTTTGCATTAATTATTGTGCTTACTTGATGTACACTTTCTGGTATCTTACAAAGTCTTTTAATTTGTAATTTGTTATCTGTGCAGAATATTGAACAGGAAGGCTTAATGAATAATATTGCTAGATTAACAATGACACCAAAAGCCATTGATAATCAGTTTTATCATTTATGGATCAGTCATTTTGTTGAAATATATTGAAGCAAATGGAATTTCAGAAAGGAAAAACAGCATGATAAACCTGTGGCATAGCAAACTACTCTACATCAGCAGGCATAGGGAGGTAGATGGGGGTGAAAGAAAATTTCTACCAAGCAACCTTTTTTTTAGATAGCACCAGATAGACCTTTTGTAGGGGACGGACATAATTTCTTGCTTTGCCACAGTATTAAACTGTTATCTTCAAATTTTTTGTTCATTAATTATCTTAATGCCACTTCAGCTAATGCAAAAAATGAGTGTAATTTTTATTTGCTGCAAAATAATTCAAAATAATAATGAAATAATTTGGAATATTGTATGGTCATGAGATCTTGTAACAGTAAAAGACACAAATGATGCTTCTGAATATATTATCACATTTTACAGGATCGATGAAGTAATGAGGTTTCGATAATTGACTCAACACTGCATGAGCAAGAGTAGCAGCAAGAGAATTAGGTAACAAAAATTGTAAGATTGCAGTTGTGCTGTTTTTCCATCATTAAATTCTTTTTTTATAAATGTTCCAGCAAAATATGAAATTCACAAATGAAAAACTTGAACTTCAAATTTTACAGGAATGCTTAAAAATCAATTACACAATGCATAATTACAAATAGCTATAAAAATAATAATGAAAATCTAGAATTCTGAAGAAATATATAGCAGAACTTGTATTGAATCATTGTTAACAAATATTGTTAAAGTACACAGAAAGGGCAAACAAATTCACAAATGGTTCCTTTCTAGCATTATGATAATATGACTACTAGTTTAGTTGGGGGGGGGCATGTGATATAATTTTAATGCTTGTTACAATGACTTGGTAAAAATGTAGTTAAAATGTTGTAAACCCAACCCCACCCCTGCAGAATTCATTTCTCAAAAAAGTAACATTGTACTGGGCATTGAAATAAACAGTTAAAAGAAAATTAAAATGGGTGGGTGTAATGAGATAGTGACCATGTCATCTGTTGATGTGTCTTTTAGTCATCAAACAGTTATTGTATTCTGCTGTACAGCAAAATGTTTTGACTTTTCTTAATTTACTTTGTCAGAGGTTTTTGAAATGAGGTGAAACATATATAAGTGCTCCAGTAACTTCACCAACCCCTATATTTAACTATGGATTAGTCTGATCCACTACCATCTGACTGGTATAATCCACTGCCATTAGACCGGTCCAATTCACTACCAGTGGACTGGTTGTAATCCAGTGGACTAAAAACAACTGGTTGATAAATGAGATGAAGATTATAAAGAAAACTTTAAGGGAAAACAAATGTCAATATCATAATTTGTCACTTTGGCATGAAGGCCTTCCATGTTTCTACTCCAGTTAATTATGTATCAGTTTTTCTAGCATGAATCTTACCATATGTGCCAACATTTCAGAAAGTGGTTTGGTTTTTTGAGACCTCAGAAGTGCATTTTATCCTCTGTAAAGTAAATGGATGGAGTGGGGGTGGTAATAGTTCCATTGTCTAAGTCTGGTAGCTCCTGAACTACTGAAGTGGAGTAAATATACAGTATTTAGTCTGCTCCAACAGATAAGCTTGTTAATCTTCTGGAAGTATCCCAAACCAAACAGTGAAATCTTCAACCAATATTGCTATCCAGGAACTTTTCTTTACACAGTTCTGAAAAATGATCAGCAACTGCAAATAGCAGATTGTGCTCTGCAACAAAATAGCAGAAAAGCTTCAGCTCTTGTGATATGATTTGTGGATAATTGTTTAAACATGTTAATTACTTTGGGGATTGAGCTCTTAATTCAAGCCTTATTTTGAGACTGAGTAGTATTACAATGTCAACAGATGGTCTATCAACAGAATGACTAATGTTGATATGATGCAAATTTGAATAGAATAAATACTCTCTGTTTTTGCTTCACTTCACAAAATCAAACTCCATGAAAGCAGAAGTTCTGAAATTTTGTTTTGCTGGGCTTTTACATATGGTTATATTCCCCCATTTTCTAACTGCAGTGCTGATATTATATTTTGCATATATGTAGCACAAAATCCAGCTTTAAAGAAACATTACCAATTATCACAAGCTATCCAGTAGTCCTTAATAAAAATAGTCAAATATTCAATTGAGAGCAATAAATTACTTTGAATCTTCAACATCCAACTCTATTTTTTACTTGAAATAAATTGGGTTGTTTCAGTTGGTGTACTTTTCCTTTAAATAAGGTAATGGAATCTCCCACAAAAGTGCTTAGAGGACCCTTAACTGAAAACCACTCAGCTATATTATCAGTCATTTGAGTAATCAGTGCTGTGTTGTTTATCTCTGATGGCCTTTACCTTTAATTGCCTCAATGACAATTAACTCTATAATCTCTCTCTCTCTCTCTCTCTCTCTCTCTCTCTCTCTCTCTCTCTCTCTCTCTCTCTCTCTCTCTCTCTCTCTCTCTCCCTCAAATACTGAAAATCTTGTTTTTAAACACAACTCTTTGGGCTTGCCAGTAGCTTCTCGTGGGTCAGTGGTTCTTTCTGTGGTTTTCTTAGTTTCTTCCTCCTCCATTACTACTTTACTATTGGCTGCCATATATAGCCTATCATTTGCTGAAAAATGGCATTAGGCTCCAGAACAACAATAACAACAACAATTCTTTTGGGGGACTTTAAAATCAAAAAACATTTTCTTTGTGACATATCTTGTTTGGTGCTCCGATGGCCTAGTGGTTAGAGTGTATCAGATGCAGGAGGTCACGGGTTCAAACCCTGGCCAAGTCATACCAAAGTCTTATAAAATGGTACTAACAGCTTCCTCACTAGGCACTCAGATTTAAGAGGTTAGTTTAAAGACTGGTTGGTCAGGTGTCAGAATAATGTGACTGCAGCATGATGCAGTGGTGCTAGACATTACTGTAAACTGTCACACTGCAGACATCATAGCATTATGACTAAAAAGTTGTTAAAGCTACATTGAAAATCCAACACACACACACACATGTATCGACAGCACAGTGAGACATTTTCATCAGTTGGTGTGACATGGACCAGTTCTTCCAACTATATACATTAGGTGCAGAATGTAAACTTTTCAATGTTTTATACACAGAAATTTTTGTTTCCCATGAGACAGATCTGCATAAATATGATGATGCATCCATATTCTATCAAAAGTAGGAATTGCCTGGAAAAGGATTGAAAAGGTTTTTTCTGCATATGTATGAAGTGCCACATTTTGCATTGCTTATGCACATGTAGACATGATCTTTAAATAGTGTTGTGCAAATATTGCAGGTAATAGATGCAGTATTATTATATGTTCATCCTTATATATTTAATTACAAATTTATATGAAAATAAGATTTGCAATTGAACATGAGTGAATTCTTGTTTACTTACTTTTCCAGTCAAAGTCGCTTTTCTACAAAAGCTTAGACTTGCTCATGTTTCAGAATTACCTCTATTTGTGTATTTTGGAAGCTCTCTACATCATAAGTAAATCATCTCCCTCAATATGATCTCTTTCAATAAAGCATACAGTATATATTCACTTATAAGTAGAGTCAGACTGCAAACAACAAAGTTCCTGATCCGCTGTAACATAATAAGCCTGCAGATCAGGGTTATGTTTTGCTTTTGAACATGCACACAGGATGACATTATCCCTACCTTGCTTTTAAATGGCTTTATTATAGTTAACAAATATGAGCAATGGAAAATTGAAGATCGAAGGTATAGTTTAACAAGTCTGACTGTTTGAAAATGATTCAATGTCATAGGTTTGTGTATGTGTTACATTATTGTAATTAATTTCTATACACCTTCTATAAGGCAGTGTACTGTTTTATGATGTCTTTCCATCTGTCTCTTTACCAGTTTAGCTTACACAAAGTAACTCAAGTTGTCCACCATATGTACTTAACAAACTTCTTCGGTAAGGAAGAACTTTGTTGAATTTGGGGACATATGGTTAAAGATCAAGGTTACTATGATTGCAAAAAGAAAAAGGTTTTCTGCATAATAACTAGGGTCCACCACCGCATACAGTTTAAAAACTTTATAGATGGCTTGCACTTGGGATAAGGAAGAACCCTATAGATTTGGGGTTCAAAAGTCAAGGGTCAATGGCTAAGGACATTTTGACTGAAAAGTGCCCCATTATAGAGTTTTAAAACTTTCTGGATGGCTTGTACTTGGATTATGGATGTATTGATTTCAGAGTCAAAAGGTCAGAGAACAATTATCACTGAGTGAAAACCAAACATTAGTTAAGTATCACATACCTGCACCAAACTTTGTGGATGACTTTCAGATTTTGTTTCAGAGGTTAAAGATCAAGACTGAAAGAATCAAAATGGTTTCTGCACAATAACATTAGTTCTGTATCAAAAACTTGGATCAGACTTAGAGGATGGCTTGCACTTTGGGTAAGGAGGAAGCTGATGAATTTTGGGATCAAAATGTCAGAGGTCAAGGTCACTTTGAAGGAAGAACTGTTGTTTCTGCATTAACATTTCATTTATATACATACAATGCTGTTAAACACTGTGGATGTATAAATGTACACTCACTATACTCTTGTTTTATAAGTGACTTAAAAAATGAGTGGTAGAAAAATTATAACTGAAATTTGGTTAGAAAGTAAACTTGAAATTTGGATCTTAAAAGAAAAGGATAATTACTTAGGAATAATTGAATACAGGTTTTAGGACCTCCTTTGGTTTCCCCAATATAAATTTAGAACATCAGAATGAGATGAAGAAATAAGGTCAGATTAGTTTAGATTTACAAAGATGGAATCATCTGGCAAAAGGAAACATTTTATCTGCCTTTCCAATGTAAATGATGAAATTTAAGAGCACCTAAGATAGAGATGCACACCTGTAAAGGTAGATTTGTAATCATGACATAGAGTGATCTGTTTACCTCTGCCAAACCTCAGATTTTATCATGGAGATAAGTCATGGAGTACCTGCCATACCATACATCCTCATGTGGATACTACACACCACAAGGTCTGACACATGTTTATTATTTGCAACAGGTGAAAATTGACTCCATCTTAGCTTGTGTATAATTAACATCCAGCTTTGAATCTTTCAGATAAGTATTCAGATTTGCCATCACATGATGTTTTGATAGATCAGGATGTGGCTGAGTGGTATAAAGCGCTAATCATTACCCATAACTGCCATCTCACCTCTGTCTGCATGAGTTGGAATCCAGACTCAGCTAATGTGGGTAAGTGAGAAAGTCTGCCAGTAGCTTCTCATGGGTCAGTGGGTTCTTCCTGGGGTTTTCCAGAATTCTTCCACCATGTATAGCCTATCTTGTGCTGAAAAATGGTGTTAAATCCTACAACAACAACAGATCAGGATGTATGCTGTTCTACATGAGATTTATTAGCATACAACATTGGACCGAATCAACCAGTTCATTATTGGATGGTAGATATTTATGTGTGCTGATCAGTTTGATCTGGGGTATACATCAGCATTGTATGTATTCATTTATAAGTCAGTTGAAAACACAGATCCTAATCTGCTGTAGCATAATGCTCATGCAGATTAGGATCTGTGTTGTTTGTTCTACTTATTGATTCCAGCACACTGTATAGACCCAGTTCTTCTGCACTTTGTGTCAGCAGACCTGGGTCTGTACAATTCATAGATGGACTGTCTTATAAGAGGGCATAAACGGTAATAGAATCTTACATTATTCTGTAGTCATTAGAGTACTTTACACAGTCATTTTAAGTGGTTCAGCTAAAAGTGATTTGAACTTTAAGATGACATTGTCTTTGGTCTTGCAATAAAAAGCTTTTTAGGAATAACCTTTAACCTCATTTTAAAAATCATTATTCTGTTTTTATCTGTATCATACAGTACTTTGTTAAAGCTAATAACTAGCTGTACAACTACCAGGATTTCATTACTAAAGATGGCTATATAGACAAGAGACTTTATTATAAAAATGTTCGGATTAAACTTTCATATGAAGGAATAGAATGTGTCAAAAACATAAATGAAGTCACATCAGAATTGTGAACAATTAGTGTTGCCACTTTCAGAAGAAAAATTGGAAACTTAAAACAGTCAAAACTTTGTGAGCATAAGTAAACATTCTAAAATTATAGGTATTGAAGAACAAATCAAATATGTAATATGTATGGTGAAATAAACCATACTGTCACTGATTGTAGGCATACAAGGGAGTAAGGACTTGGGATGCTGCCTGTGTTCCAAGATAGGCCACAAAGCCAAAGCTTATTATAACTGGTCAACAGGACACAGTTAATGGCACCATTAATGTTGTTACCATCAGTGAAACATAACTTTTATCACAGACCCTTGTCAAATGAAAAATCCTAAAGGATGTCTGTTTAATCCAGATCTCATAGACCTAATATATGTGTGTCTTGAATGTAATAAACTAATGTGTAGATGTAATTATTCATTTATCAGTACAAATGACAACACAACCAGCATTTATATAAAAAAAAAGCAGACTGTAAATAATACATAAATATGACTAGAAACCAAACTGTGCATGATAATGGTTCCAAAAACAGCATAAAGGATAAAAATTAGAGCAATACAAACAAATTTACTGTTTGGAGAAACAAAACAAACAATGTTAACATCTTTAGAAATAGTTGTCTCCTTGATTGCCCAAAATAGACATTGAAATCCTGTTAATGTTACATTTATGAATTTAGGGATTTCAGGAAAAGGTATCAATATAAGTCATATAAATGTTCAAGGCATCAGAGGGAAACGGATCAAGTTAAACCTATGTTATATTTTCCAGATATCAATATATATTTGCTTGGCATATCAGAAATAAAACTGACTGAATGTCAAACATAATTTTTTCATGTTTGATGGATATGACATAACTTTTTGTAGAGACAGGAAGGCATGATTTGGGGGACTTATAAGTGAATTATCAAAAGGTTATAGTTTAGAAAAAAATGGATCTTGGTATCCAACAAAATGTGAATTGATATATTTTCAGATCACCCAGTAAAAGCTATACCCTGACTAGATTTTTTCTTATGCAGGAATCAATCGTCAAATGATTACTAAAATGGGTATTTTAAAGTTCAAAGAGAGAAAGTTATAAATCAAAAGAAGGAATTTTATATATTATGTGGCAAAATTAAGGACCTTTTAAATGATCAAAGAAATAAACATTGGTTAGATTTTGTTGAACCTTTTGGGATTTTATAATTAGTGAATGAGCCCACTAGGGTAACATCCAATTCAAAAACATGTATTGACCATATATATACAATTACTACAGAAAAGGTGCTAAGAATTTCTGTTCCAAAAATTGGTTTAAGCAATCATTTTGCAGTTGTTTTCGAAAGGAAACATAACAACAATGTAGGAGAAAAGGATGTTCATAAAGCTATCACATACAGGTCTTTTAAAACTTTAAATGATGATAAATTCTTCAGGATTTATGACAGATCTCCTGGGATACTATCAAAATTTTTGATGATACTATTTTAAGTTCTTGGTCTGATCATTGTGTATTGGAAGCTGTTAATAAATGTGCACCTTTGAAGACATGTAGAGTTAATTGTGATCTTCATCCTAGCTGGGTCACTACAGAAATTTTTATTTGGTTTGAAAAGAAAAGACCACTTGAAATCTGTATGTAATGAAAATGAATACATAATCATTAGAAATAGAGTATACAAAATGATTAAACAGGTAAGTAGACACCACCACTAAAGAATTCTTGGTATCAAAGAAAAACAACCCCAAAAAAATACAGAAATTGTTTTGTGCAAATTTGGATCAGTAGAGTACAAAAATAAGACATATCTCATCCCAGATTAATGATGGAAACCATGTTTATGATTCATGTGACATTGTAAATATTTTCAGCGAATTTTTTGTAAACATTGCTTTCAGAAGTATAGAACATAAGTTAAACTCTGATTATTCAGAACCAAAGTGTTTTTATTCCCCAAAACTTCCAAAAGATACAAAATTTGAAATCCTGGAAATTAATTCCAAGTTTGTTTTGAATTATTTAAATAAATGGATGTTTTTAAATCTACAGTGTCCAACATGATAGATCCAAGAATTCTTAATGCAGCTGCATCTGCTATTTATTGCTGATAGTAGTACCTTTCTGTGTAATCACAGTTTGAGGACAAGTCAATTTCTCCAATCTTAAAAGAACTGCTAAAGTACTACCTACTACCACTTCATAAAATACTACTGCTACTACTACTACTACTACTACTACTACTACTACTACTACTACTACTACTACTAATAATAATAATAATAATAATAATAATAATAATAATAATAATGTCATCTTTATTTTATGAGGATGACCCAGTACAAAAACTAATCTCCCATGTGGCCCTCAATTATATACATATATCCATGCAAAATACAAATTACAGCTGGGAGAAATACATCAAACAGAAAAGGTACATGTGTAATGAATTCATGTATACAAGAGTGACTAAGTATGTAGCAGCTAGGCTCAATGAAAAAAGGATGGCCAATATCAGTTCTTCCATCCTTTCCTTGTTACATACATGTATTCATTTCTTTTATGGACAATCTAAATTATCACAATATACTTTATGAAAATCAATCTGACTTTCCAAAAGATCATTCTTGTGCAATTGCACTTATCTCTATGACTGACAAGTGGCTTAAATCCTTTGATGAAGAAAATTGGTACTGAAGTGATAATTTTCCAAAGGCAACCTACCTAGTAGATTATGAAATTTTCTTGAAAAGATAAAAATCTATTCAATATAATTAAGATACTCTCCAGTGGTTCAAATCCTGCTTGAGCAATAGGTCTCAACAAGGAACAATAAATGGACACCTATCTGAAATAAAAATGATAAGTTGTGGAGTGCCACAAGGTTCTGTTTTTGGGGCCATGTTCTTTGTTCTGTTCACAAATAACCTATTCCTAAAAATAGGAGGTGCAGTCTCATCAACTGACATGTGTGCTGATGACACTAATTTATTTAATGGTCAAAGCAACCAAGTTTTAATGGGAAAAAAAACCCTACAATCTGCTCTTAACAGACTTGAAATATGGTATCAAGAAAATAGTATGATCCTCAATAAAGCCAAAGTATAGGTCTTGTAAATATCAACCCTGCAGAAAAGAGCAAAATTGTAAAATAAATTATATGCTGCATGTTCTCCATGCAAATGCAGATCTGAAAATGACATGTTTTGATATAATTCTTGGAATGTTTGTAGACCATAACTTGCAGTAGTCTTCTCATCACATAAATTATATTTCAAAGAAGATAAACTCTTATTTTTGGCTCCTAAAGAAATTCATTGCCTTCATTCCATTACAGTATATTCCACTGCATATTAACTACAGTAATATAATTTAAGGGAACATGTTTGCTACAAAAGTGAGAAAATTTCCAGATTCCAAGAAAGGGCATAGAAAATAATTCTTGATTAGCAAACAGAAAATTTTTAAACTCTAATGCTTACATTCAGAGTTTTACTAATACATGAAAGAATATTTTTCACAAAGGCTAAAATAATGTACAAGGTGTTTACAATATCTGTTCCCACTTACCTAAACTCTATTTTCCAGGACGCACTACTGATACCCCCAATCTAAGATGATTGGAAGAGCAAAATTTCAAATTACCCAAGCCAAAAAAGGAATTATTCAAAAATAGTTTTTAAATTTTCAGGTGTACTTGTTTGGAATTACATTCCACAAGATATTAAATCAGCTCGAAGCATCTCTTCCTTCCCACAACAGCTGTATCAGATAAATGAAATCATTTTGGGGGGTGGGGGTAAAAAATGGTGTACTTATGAAAGTAATAGTGTACCTCTTAAAGTACACATTACACCATCTACCTCTTGTGTTTTATTTTCATTTCTGCAGCAATGCAGCACTTATGTGAATCTTTGATTATAGCATATTTGAGAGAAAAAGAGTGTGTGTGCATGTCTGTGTGAGAGAGAGAGCATATTAGCTTGTAATGTATATATATATATATATATATATATATATATATATATATATATATATATATATATATATATATATATATATATATATATATATATATATACATAATTGACTGTCTCAACAAAGATTTGTTTTCATTTGCAACTGAGATACCATCTGAAAATAAAATGTATTATTATTATTATTATTATTATTATTATTATTATTATTATTATTATTATTATTTGCACACCACATCTTTTAAATTGTTTGACGAATGACTCAACATATTGTTTCCTCTCCATCTTGCTTTTGAAGCTTTTACTGACATTGACTTAATTTGTAAGGTCATTAGAGAACTATATTTTGCTATGAATGTATTATGTTATGTTAAAAATACATGTACTAGAAGTAAAATTCATTATCTATATCTCTTTGTTTTATTACTTATCCAGCTCATAATTATATGTATATCATAAATATTGAGATGAAAAGGAAAAGAATTGTTAAACCATAGAAGAGACAATGGAAATTTAAATGAAATCAGTAACAAAACACATTTTTCTACCATTTTTGCTTGACTGTAACAAGCAAAACCAGACTGTACATTACATGGCTACAGATCTGGCTGTTTGCAGTTGGTTGTGTGTGTATCAAAAGGGTCAGTATGGTACAGGAACAAAAATTGTATGGTACTATTGCCAGATCTGATGTAATCAACTACAACCATGTTAAAGGTGCAAGAGGTAGGAAAACAGATATCAGTTCTTGAAAATTGAATTAAATACCTTTACTAGAGGTTTATTTGTTAATTTACCTTCATCTTGGCATTGTACTCAGTGGCATTGGATGTACATGTATAATTTGGTATGTATGTGTAGGGTTTAAAGGCACATCAGCACAATGTTGTCTAAAAGTTGTTGATTAAAAGGTAAGTTACAAATATGTAGAATTTTGATTTCTATACCTGAGAAATAAATTTACATTATTATCAACTGTAAAACAGGTGCCATTCATTTTGCATTAAAGTAACTATTTTTCCATCTTAGACTTCTAAAAGGTTACATATTAGCCAAATTGTTGCATGTACTCTTGTGAACCATATGATGTAGGCCTTCTTTGTTTACAGAAAATATAACACAGGGAGAAGCTGATGATCAAGAAAACAGACTTGCAACATTTTGGAAGAAATTTTAAATGCAATGCCCTCAAGGGCTTGTATCATTGATTGCAGTTTACCTATAAATCATACACATGTTATATAATAACCTGAGGGAGATTTCTGCCATTTCTCCTAGGATCTATTTAAAAATCAACACTGATATCTCAGGCTACACTTCATGCATTATAATTTTAGCACTGATGTTTAGCTGAGAGATTCAACCTTTTAGGCCAATATCAAATTCACTATCAAATTCTAATGGATATGGGCTGTTTTCTAATGTTACTACTAGAAATGGCCTTCATCATAGCATTGGGCTGAATGGAATATTGCCCTCCCATTGGTCGATAAAAAATGACATGTTGCACCTTGTGATAACTTATTTTTAGTCAACCCTTCTATTCTATAGTAAATATACTATTAATAGGTAAATTGTAAGCAACAATATGAAGACCCGCGGTGATGCCAGTGTTGGTGGCAACAGCTAACATGAACAATAGAGGGGATGGTGGTTATTGACTGAGCGACAATCAGGAAATAAAAAATATCACTTACTTGCATACTTACGTGAATCAGAAATATATCAGAAGAATATAGAAACTAAGCTGTAGTTACCTGAATTGACAAGTGCAGATTTTAAACCTAATTGTTTTTAATCTTGTATTTTCTTTCTTTCTAAAATTTAAAGCATAGAAACTGATGGATTTTCATTTTATAAGTGACGGTTGAGCTGTGGCAATGGATCACATTCAACATGGAAAGCATGTATAGTAGAGAATTCCACAGAGGCTATCATAATGCGTTGTTTTAATTGGTTTTTTAAGAACTGGATTACTCTGCATAATATCATTAATGTAGTCACACCATTGCTTATGGATATTATCAAATTCTTCCAAAATAAAATCTAATTACATTAACTTTGTCAACCATCACTAAAAAGTTGGCAATAAATTGAGGGCACAAAGCCTCCACAGATGGAAAATTCTTAAAAATATTTAAGATAGCTAGAAAATTCTAAAACATTAAGTTTAAGATAAGATAGCGAAATCAGCTTGTATGAACATGTTCACTGAAGGCATTTTTGCTAAAATTACAGACTGGTTCATAAGTAACTATTATAGATAAAGGAGTGGAAAATTAATGATATACAGAGCATCACTGCAAGTTGTCTGCTCTTAGTAACTCTCCAGATTTATTGGTAGCTGTATGGCATAAAAAGGAAGTTTGATAGCCTGCAATGTATGTGTGAGGCACACATATTTGGGTGAGTATAAAGTAATTTGAGCATGTAATTCTTGCCCAGATTGGTTAATAGGAATCCCTGGATCTTTGTTTTTAAATTTGCTGAACGAAAAAAAGAAGTAGCTAAACTATTGGAACTCTCACTTTAAAGAACCAAGATATATTTATACAATATCATCATTGAGTTATCCCCTACTAGAATACAAAGAGCATGTCTGTGTAACCGTAATGCTAAAAAGTTCACCAGCAATATACTCAACATCTTCATTTATGTCATTAGTATGTAGAGTTGCAAAAGATAAAGCATGAATGGGATTTAGTCACTGTATATACACACTGTTAAGTAAAGTCAAGCTGGAAATGACAAAGAGGCTGATCTGCAATAGTGTAATGTGCATGCAGATCAGGGTCTGTTTCAGATCTGCTAATTACTCATAACAA
Source organism: Potamilus streckersoni (assembly GCA_016746295.1). Classification (NCBI taxonomy): domain Eukaryota; kingdom Metazoa; phylum Mollusca; class Bivalvia; order Unionida; family Unionidae; genus Potamilus; species Potamilus streckersoni. Next base: position 3,524,051 of record JAEAOA010001748.1, on the reverse strand, counting down.
TCTTCACAGACCCAGATCTGTCTTCGCATAATGTGCCTGCAGATATGTCTTTGCAGTTTGCAATTGGGCTTGTCTTATAAGCAAGTACAGACAGAATTTAGAATTTTAAGTGGACAAAGTCTTTTATATTCATTCGCATGAAGATGAAAAATGGAATTTTAAGTTGTGATATTATGTTTGTGATTTTATTTCAATAATGGCATACAAAAAATTCTTTTTCTATAATTGGTTTAAATCATATACTAAATAGGTTATTAAATTTGTACTGACAAATATTTGTGTCATCTTATTGTTTTGGTAGGCTGACTCAAAAGGTCATTGGCCAGTGCCAAAACATTGCATCCATAAAAATATTAATCAGTACAAATTCAATAACCCATTTTTTCTTGTGTATAAATATATCATCTCTCCATGTCACTCTGACCCTATACTCAGACCATGTTGTTAAATCTAATATGAACACTGGTGTTCAGCACATGCTATTTTGGGAGCTAAGCAAAGGACTTGGACTTGACACATCAGTCATTGTGGTAAATATCTTGGATATCTAGTAAGGGTGTGTCTGGGTGTGATTTAGAGTTTTAACATAGCTTTAACAATTTTTCAGTCATATCACTATGATGTCTTCATTGTGGCAGTTTATAGTGATGTTTAACACTGGGGCATAATGCCACTGACATGTAGCATAATGTCCCACTCAGTCACATTATCTGACCAGTTGTAACACTGAATGCTTTTGCCTAGTGAGGCAGCTGCTAGTACCATTTTTATAAGTCTTTGGTATGATTCAGCCAGGCTTTGAACATGTGACCTTCCACATTCAAGGTGGATTCTCTAACCACTAGGCCACTGAAGCTGTCAATTAATTTCAGTCAGTAGCATATATTTGATTTTTTCCAGTTTAATTCTGTTAAATTCTGACTGTTGTAAAGAGAATGGGAGTATTTTGATTAAGGTAAAGTAGGTGGAACAATTGCATCCATTGAGGGAACATATAGGTATGCTTCTGGCAAGGAATTTACATACATTTGGTGTAAATCAAATAGCTTTGAAATGGGATTTTAAGATGAGAACTGACTACATCTTTTATTGTGGCTTTATGTGTGTACTATATAGTTTGAAAAACAATTCCTATTGTAAAAATATGGGCAGAAGCTCTTCCCAAAATTGGGTGCTGCCTCCATGAAAAACATGCCTTATTCAAAGTAACATTTTGCCTTTAAAAGCTGGAGAACAATAAAATATATGCATACCAACACTGTCCACTTATTCTGTTGTACAAAGCACCACTCCTTTTTAGGCTTATGATGTTTGTTCTACTGATTACAAATAACCAGCTACACAGACCAAGATTTACTGGTGCATTATGCAATTGAAGATCTGGGTCTGTGCAGTTTGTAGTTGGACTCAACTTACAAGCAAGTAAATAAGGTGTGTCACTATCTAAAACTGATAGTAGATAGAATATGAAGCCTGTTTTATCAAGCATGGGTGATTATTCTCATTTCATTACACAAGTTATACATTGCTTGAATTACTAGATAGATACAAGAAAAAAGAATTTGAATTTTATAACATCGCACAAGGTTCAGAAATATAAATTTCATTAAATGGATGTCTTTTTTTTAGTGTTGTTTCCAGTGTCATGACTAGTTCCATTTACAAACTTACTGCAACTCAGACCTGGGTGGTAGTTATTATGCATAGAAATATTGATGTCCATATCAGTAAATGGACACAAATGTATAATGTACAGTTAGGACTTTTCTTCATTCATTTTCCTAATGGCATAAAAAGAAACAAATCAAATTTGATAGTTATATGAAATGAGGATAGTGTTGACACACTATTGACACAGTTTAGAAAGGTGAAAGTTGACTGTTACAAAATGACATGGGCGTTTTTGCTTGTGCCTTATTCAATTTCCTGAGTAATTCCTGGTGGTCTGTATCATTGGACTTCCTTGAGTCAATATGATTGTCCTTGGACTAATAACAAGGTCATTATGAAAACATCTATTGAATAACTTAACTCACAGTTCAACAGCACAACAAGATAAAGAGTATTTTCCAAAGGAAAATAGGAAATTTGTTTAAAATTAGTGTTTATGCATGCTGAAGTTGTTGGAATAACAGTCATTTTCATTCCCTTCATTGCTAATTAGAGGCACCACATAATTTCATGAAATTGCATTAGTTTTCATTTTTATCTAAAATTCTCCAAAAGTCCACAATCCCATAAACTTGTAAACTTTGCTGCTATGAAATTTGATTTTTAACAACTTTTTTTTACCTTAGATGAAATGTTTTATTTACATGTATTTGATTATAATTACATGTAATTCATATCAATTTATACTACTGACAGAAAACAGAACAAAATTTTTAAAAGCAAAGAAATTTCGCAGATTTCTAATTGATGAGAAAAGTCCACAAAATTATCAGTTTATTGTTACACAAACTCAGTAAAAGAATCATCACTTTGTGGAACCATTGGCTTGGGTTATTTGCATTTAGTGCATGACCACATGCAGTTTAATTACATGTTATGTACATACAGTATATCTAAAATTGTGAATCTTGCTTATGGGATTCCTTTTGATAAACACCTCTCCTGTCTTACAGTAGTAGTTCATTATAGCCCACACATACTTCACTGACTTTGGTAAAGTTTTGTCTTTGATGTTTATTTCTCATGCATTATTCATGATAGAATCATGAAATTGATGATGTCATGTGTTTCTATTTGTACCACAGCAAATATTTCTAGCTTTGGTTGTATTGGTACTAAACCATATTTTTCTAAATTTGGTTACATTTTTTCATTTAGCAGGTGATCATATAAGAATTTGGCATGCTTTATCTTTTAGTATTGCACCCTTACAATCAAAGAAGGTCACTGTGACCTACATTGCATCCTTTGCTAATATAGGTTCAGTTTGTATGTTTATGTCATGACCATATATACTTTTTTGATGCTATATACATCCAAGCCTACCAAGAGGGACCATTTCTGACCAGTGAAGGTGGAAGTAGGAATATGTTTCATTCTGTGTCAAACTTTCCACATGAATGACTGAGTTACATGGTATATTGCAATAAGCTACCCTGATAAGGGTTAACTTTTGTTCCACCAGCATAAATATAAGAATAGAAATTGTGTTTCCTGTCTTTTATACCCTGTCACCTGCAATGGTATTGATTCATGTTTTTATGTATGCATTGATGTCTGTGAGTGTGCATGTGTGTGCATGCATGCACATGTGCATGTATGTGTGTGTTTGTGTAGCTTAATAGCACATCAGTATAGTACTGACTATAATGGTGATTTAAAGTTCATAAAGATTAAATATTACAGAAAGATGCTTTGGTTAGAAAAGGGGTCAACATGATATCAGTTTAAAGATCACTTTACTCTGAACTTATTTTCTACCTGGTGATTATTGTTTACAAAGCCTGCTAGAGAAGTTAAAAGCCTTATAGAGTCAGTTTTGTAATAATTTATTAAGTTGTGGTTTTGATAATCGGCTCATTTGGAATGTTTGATTTGAGCAAGATACACTTTAACTGATAGTAGCTCTTCAGACTGAAAAAAAAATCCATCCTATGCATTGGTGTGGCATGGAGTAACCATACCAGAGCATCAGACTTTGTAGGCAGGAATACAGAGTGTATAGTTTCCTATGCCACACCAACCCATACGATGGATTATGTTTCTGTTTTCCAATCAGGCAAGAATGAAAAGAAACCATACAAATATGAGCATTTTCATTAAGGTTTCTCTGTCATTTCAAAAGCAAAAGCTTTGTTTTACAATAAATTATTTGTAGTAAAGAAGGAGTACTATTTATAAGCTGGCAGAATTTGCTTTTTCAATATTAATATCTATTGAAAATATCATAAACAGTGTGACTGAGTTCAGTCATATGGGATAGGTGTGTTCCACATAGGTCTTGTGACCTACATGGAACAAAGAAGTGAGAAAGATATATATTTCTCTTTGTCCTTTCACACATGTGTACCTGTGATATTTCACCCAATGGTATGAATTTTAAGCACTCTTGCTATCTTGCTTTCATGTAGTAATAAATTTGTTATCCAAACATTTAGATAGAAGTGTAAAGAATAGAAGATAGTATTTCCAGCCAAAGCACTGTTGAATTTAATTCCAAAGTAAGTGTCAATGTACATTCAAGTGTCAAAAGTAAATTCTAGAGGTGAATAGTTTATTCAGGCATGAGGAATTAAACACCCAGTATGGAGGACACTGTAGCAAAACAGGTTGATAATGAGATATGATGACCCCACTTTGGGACTCCTGGGGCCTCCACTTTGTGTCCTCTGAGGCCTCAGTATTCTATTTCTGGAATGAATTCTGGTCTTTGCAAGTTGCAGCTATTGCAACTTGAAGATAACTCAAATACAGGTAATTTCAGCCATTACTACGTGAATACCCCCTGTCATTCTATAAATTAATCATATTTGATGAAATGAAGCCAAATAATAGTTAATCTACATTTGGCATCAGTGTGCATGAAAGAACTTCAAAACAGTATGACAGAAATGTATTATGTCTTAGAAAATATTGAAAGGGGTGCAGTATTTGCAGTTATAAATTTTCATAATTTGTTTGCAAATGGAACTTATTTTGCATAACCTGCTTTAGTGTGACAAAGCAGTCTCTCATCTTCCTGTCATATCAACAACTTTTTATGTCTTGGGTTAAAATTTTTCCTTTGCCTCTATTTAATAAATGTTTGAGTTTCATCATACTGGGTGCAATTTTTTTAATGAAACTTTGACAATTTTTATTGCTACATGCCTGCTTGTCTTTTAACCTACAAGATTTGCATTATTTTTTTTTGTTATATTTATTTCATTTGCTTTTATTTTGTCAAGTCCCTGGAATTTTTTCACCTGTGTGTTCAGTCATTATGAAGATAAGACAATTGATTCTTTAATTTGCTTGGTCACCTATTCTGACCTTGGGGTGAAGGACACAGTCATAGATAATGTGCATTGAGGTTTAGGCTCAAGTAATTTTCATTTGTGCATACATGTCTTAAACTCCTTGATGCTTTTATTTTAATTCTTGCATTAATTTTCATTTTTGCACACTTGTCTTAAACTCCTTGATGTTTTTATTTTAATTCTTGCATTGAGTCATTATGAAGCTAAGACAGTTTATATTGTGACATACTTAGTCACCTATTTTGACCATGTTGTCAAGGTCACTTGTTTTAAATTGATATTTTGAGGACTTGACATGCAGGCCCTGCTAGCCTTCATTTTTTTTTTTGGTCTATTAACCAATTTAGGATTTCAGAGAAGTTCGATTAACTGAGGTTGAGAAATTTAATTTTGCAAATTTCTCTGAGACCACTGAAACTTCTTGACTGCTGAAAATGATCTCAGTAAACAGTGCCTGAAAATTTTATGTGCATATATGCATGTGTTTTTCATAGTCCTCTTGCCATTGCTAATGTGCAGATATTGATTGAGAAATGTTGAATCTTTGGCACTGTAAGAGTTCCATTTGTATACAAAATACCATCCTCATGGATAGAAATTTGATTTCTTTTAAGATTCTCCACTTCCCTGTCATAAGTTTAAGGTTTTATTAACTTTTGGCTACCAGCACATGAATCATACCTGCCTCACCTTAGATGTGGAAATAACTTTTATATGTAGTAATAATACACCTTGACATCTTCATGTAAACAAGATAACATTTCATCTTTTACATTACACTTTTTTTTATTCTTTAGGAGACTTTAATCTCCCTCATTGTCATAACAGTTTTGAAAATGTAATACAGATGTGGATTGACTCCTGTTTGTAAGCAGTATGGACTGTTCAAGGTTACCACTTTGCATAATTATAATCCTGTATATTTTGTAAAATATCTTTTATTAATTAAGTTTACAAAGATGAAATTATACAATGCCTTCTCTGTTATCAAATATTCACATTTAATCTGATTATAGTAGATGATAGTTGTACAGCATAGGTGCTGTGTTTATCAGATGGATGTAGTTTGGCACTCTACTGGAGACATAACTGAACTTAATTGACCAGCATGGCAGGACAGACACTATTTCAAGCATTTTTTTTAAAGAATCTGTCATAAATGTCAGTGAAAATGTTGCCATGTCCTTTCAATGGACCAGGCTATGCCAACAGTGACCTCTGAAACTGACCACTAAATTATGGACTCAGATTACTTTGTCATGGGGTGACCAGGAAAACATTACCATAGTTGTGGGTCACTTCCTTTTAATTGCTTACAGCTGCAGGTAGCCTAGAAAGATGTAGATCTGTTACCATTTGCATTCCTGTGTAAATACATGAATAAATTGTGTTCAGTATAGAGCCAGCTAGTCCATAGAGAATCTACTGGCAAATCTTTGTCCATTCTACCATAATATACAGATAGTTTGTATAATTATCATGCATACCATCAAAATTATCATCAGTTTTCCACATGATTAAATACCATATGTACATGTTTACAAATTGGATACAATTGCAAACTGCATAGATCCAGATTTGACATTACATAATGTGCCAGCAGATCCTGGTCTTTACATTTTTTTATGACTAATAATAAGTACAACAAGTGACAGATTTAGATGTGCCAGTGCATTATGTGATGGCAGGTCAAGATCTCTGTTGTTTGAAGTTGGACTTCTAATGGAGTACAGTGTATATTCAGTAACTGTTTCTGCTTGTGGGTAAATATGTGAAATCCTTCACATAAAATTTGTTGAATTCATCAGTAATGTATAGAAATGTTATATATATATATATATATATATATATATATATATATATATATATATATATATATACACACACACACACACACACACACAAATGAGTCCAACTGCAAGGACTCAGATCTTTCATCTCATAATGCTCCAGCAGATCTGGGTCTTTGCATTTAGAAGTAATCAATAGAACAAATATCATAGACCCTGATCTGCAGGTGCATTATGCTGTGGCAAATCAGGATCTGTTGTTTGCAGTTGTACTCAACTTAGACAAATATATGTGGCACTGAACTATGTTGGCATCCATGCCAGTTTCATTAGTAACTTGACAAGGTCAGCATTGTCTCTTTATTTTCAAAATCAGGTTTATAAAAAAGTGAAATTAACTTGTTTGGGAGCATGATAGTGGATAAATAAAAGATTTAATGAATCCTGTGATTTATGTCTGTTTATACAGTTGCTTTTTCACCATTCTGTTAATAGAGAGGTGGAAAGAACTTTGACCATAGAGATTTTGTCCAACATGGGTAGTAACTTTAATATTACCATCTGCAATTGCTTACAAGTCAAGCCAAACTGTAAACATCATAGATCCTGATCTGCCATAGCATAATGCACCTAAAAATCAGGGTCTGTGTGGTTTGTTATATTGATTATGCCTAACAAACTGCACAAACCAAGATCTGGCAGCACATTATGTGATGCCAGATCTGGATTTGTGCAATTTGCAGTTGGACTCTTTTATAAGCAAGTATATACAGTTGTTGCTAGGTGCAAGAAAATGAAATCTAACAGCAGTGATCACACACATAGATAAGTTAGCCTTGTCAAGAAAACTGCCTAATGAAACTACTTTATATTGTTGGGTTAGGTTTCTCATTTGGTAGATAGTAAACTTCTTAGCCAGTCAAAAATATAATAAGTATGTTTGCAGCATAATTCATCTAAATAGCTCAAATTAGCTATAGGTCCTTCAGGTTACTGATTAGATCCCACTTGGGTTTCACTGGATTTCCTCCAAGTTTCCGATAAGATCCCACTGAGATTTTATTGGATTTCCTCCAGGTTTCTGACTAGATCCCACAGAGATTTCACTATATTTCCTCCATAACTGATTTGATCCCACTTGAATTTAAATGTTCAGAGTGCTCAGGCAATGCCACTAATAAGAACCCAATGGGATTTCAGTGAGCTTCCTCCAGGTTAATGATAAAGTTACATGTACTTGCCATTTCTCTGGATTTCCTCTAGGTCATAAATGTGATCCTACTGGGATTTGTAATTATTTTCCTTCAGGTTACTGTTTAGATCCCAATGGGATTTCATAGGGCTTCCACTGGGTTACTGATTAGATTTTATTGGGATTTCACTGGGCTTCCACTAGGTTACAGATCAGATTCCAAAGGGCTTTTAATAGGCTTTTGCCATTTTACTCATCAGATCCCACAAGGATTTTTTGGGTTCTTAAACCAGGTACCTGTTGAATCTTCATAAATGGTGAGGGGCAGGGAGAGAGGGAAAAAGAATATAAAAATGAATAGAATAAACCATACCTAAGATGTTGAGTCAGACTAGTGAATGAGAACATTGTTTTCGTGATACAGAAACATTGGGATGACCAGGTGTATTAGTTAACTGTCAAGTCTCAATTACCTTAAAAAATAGACTTTATATGAAACAGATAATTGCATGTGTACTGGAGTCTGTCATATTGTTTTACCTGTGTCATTGTTCTGGTTTTAATCCAAAACAAGACAGGTAGGTTAGAGTTTCAATTTGGTTTGTATCAGATGATATAATACACAATAGTGAGTTTGTTAAAATAGTTTCTCTACTGTAAAAGCCCTGTTAGATGTGTACATTTTACCGTAGTGCAGTTTTAGCAATTTTTACCTTTGCATTTTTAGAACTGCACTTTCTTTTGCACTATTTTACAAGGATTGTGCTGATGTGCTGTTAGATATTTGCATATAAAAGCTCAGCAGGATTTGTTCAAAACTACTTTGAAGAGGTCAAGGAACTATTTATGATGTGATGGTGTTGGTTGATTCTTTTTTTTTTTGGAGGGTGTTTGTTTTTTTTTCTTTGAGATGTAAATGTTTTAGGGAGGGTGCTTTTCTTTAATCATTCTTCATCAAGAGTTTCATCTTCTTGCAACACTAATTGTTTCTTCTAGAGTTTTTCTCTCATCTCTTCACTCCTTTTTTTTGTATTCTAATTTTCCTTTCCCTATTAGAATAATATGTGTCAGTCAAATTTCTCTCTGATGTTTCTGTTTGTTTGGTACCTCTTGCTTCCATATCTAACTAAGACTGTCTTTATTTATTTGCTTTCTGATAAGTTAGCTTCTTCTTATTTTGGTTGTTGCTGTTGTTCTTGCATTTTAGGACTTATTCTCTGTTGTTTCTGGTGGTGTTGCATTGGAGGTTGTTTCTCTGTTGTATTCTTCCGGATATTGCCTCTTGTGGCTTTAGTACTTGCTGTTTGGGATCTTTCCTTGTTTGACTTAAAGTTTGAGAGAAAAGTTAAATATGTGACCTACTCTTTAAAATGATGTTTTAGAGTTATGTTTGAGTTGGTGTGAATTGGAATACCTTGAGAACGAAACCAATCTTGGATAAGCAGCTAATGTCCCTTACATCCTTGCCTAATCCATTGAGAACATTGATTGCAATATTTACATTTATTTTTATAAGTATAGAATTTCTGCTTTTCGTTTGGTTTTTGGATACAGTAATCAGCTTATACAGTGCATAAGAGCTTCAGGTAAACAAAGAACACACATAAACCAAAGATACAAAAACATGCAGGTGGAAAACTTTTCTTTGACTACCTGACTTTTGTCTCAGATTATTTTGGATGTGTATGCTTTTTGTCACCAGTTGCTGCCTATTGATCTGTAAAAATTATCTATTGTATGAAGTGCATATTCAATGTATATCCTAGCTTTATGTATAAAATTGCCATCATTGAATGCTAGCATTCAGCAGGCTGGTTTGAAAATTGAGTGGTTTCTAAATTTTGCATTCAGTAATGTAACTTGAGTATCTTTGTTTATTGGATATATATATATATATATATATATATATATATATATATATATATATATATATATATATATATATATACACACACACACACACACACAATTTCCTATCAAAGTTTTGTCTTTCCATCATATTCCACAACCATTCCAGATATCACTATAAAGCATTGTACACATACCAGCACAGGTATACCTCCCTAACATCAGAGATGTATGCATCAAAAGTAGTATTATTATTATGATCATTGTCTTAGTAGGAGATAGGCACATAGGCAAACAAATCAAGAAGGTTTAACAAAATCAGAGCAAAGTGTGATGTGATTGCAATTTAAAACATGAAGAGCATAAACAAAATACATCTTTTATTACATACTTAATGATTTTCTTCACCATTGTTGGAGGTAGGTTTCAACAGACATGCAGCATCAAGAATTACACTCTTTCATGCCATTTTTGTCATACAACCACTAGTAGAGTTACCATCATTCTTTGGAGAGCATTTATGACAAAATACCATATCTATTGATTGTAGAGTTGTCTTGATGAAATTAGCAATTGTAGAGATAAGATCCGAATGCTGTGTATGCAGAACAAAGACTAGTGTGATGCTACTGCAAAGCAGCCAGCATAATCGTTGATGCTCCATAAAGTTATGCACAGTGCTTGTGGCTGGCCAGTTAAGGGCATGAAAAGTGAATCACAGACAACTGATAGTGAAAAAAGCTCTTAGTTATTTGTAGTCATAACAACAGAAAAAAAATTGACCAAATCAACTTATAACAGCTTCTACCTGTATAATACTATTGGTCATAATTTAATTTTTGTCATTCCTTTTACTTCAGTTTCAGTATTTCATTTGGGCTTCTTCTTCTTTTTATCCATCATTCCATTTATTATCCACATTTCTTCTAGATAACAATAACCACCACCATCATGTAAGAATTCATTCATCCATCTTTCATTGATATTTTTATTTTTTAAAAACATAATTCATTTTGTCTTTCTCTGTATACTATGTAAAGTGAACTTCCTATAGATGAAATCTTCAGCAAATCTTGTTGTCCTCTAGCAGAGTTTTTTGGGTGGCATGGTAATACATGACTCCATGATGATATTATATATATATATATATATATATATATATAGAGAGAGAGAGAGAGAGAGAGAGAGAGAGAGAGAGAGAGAGAGAGAGAGTACTTAATATGATCACATGATCATGGAGTCATTTATTACCATGCCACCCCAAAAAATATATACAAGTGGAGTCAAACTGCAAACAATATTGCACTACCAAATCAGGATCCATGCTGTTTATTCTACTAATTATTCCTAACAAACTGCATAGAGCCAGATCTGTTGGTGCATTATGCAATGCCAGATCTGGATCCTTGCATTTTGCAGTTGAACGGGATTTGCAATTGCGTATGTGTAGCAATTTGTGTAAGAAAAGGTTTAGCATAGTTATGGTTGAAATTGTACTGCAGATATTTAATTGTGTACCAACAATTAGATATACAATTAGCTGTCCACTGTTTATTCCCACTTAACAGTCAAGTTCAACAGCAAACCATACAGACCCAGATCTTCTGTTGCCTAGTGAGTTGACAGATCTGGGTCTGTTCAGTTTTGTTAGAAATAATCATTTGAAGAAACAATATAGATCCTGATCTGCTGGCACTTTTTGCTGTGGCAACTAATGGTCTTTGTTGTTTGCAGTTTGACTTGACTGCAAGTATATGGTACATATAAAAGATCTAGTTGAAAATAACTAAAAACTTTAATGCAGTTATTTGAAAATCATTTGCAGCAAAAATCTCAGAGGTCTTTTTAGCCGGTGACTTCTTTATCACTAAGTTGTTTATGTTAATTTGCACTTAAGTCAGGGTTTTTTAGAATGATTCAGAAAAAAGGAAAGATCTATTTAATTATGTAAAAGCAATGTTTTATTTTGTTTTTTCCAAGATGAAATAATGATTTATGGCTGTTTACTAGATATTTATGTTGAAATTATCTTACGTTGAAAACGATAAACATATATAATTAATGGCTTGTCTAGAACCATTGAATCCACACAGCACTCTAAATTATGAAGGTCTTAAATATATAATTCCTTGCAATATTGGTTTGTTTTAAAAGATTCCTGGTTAATTGGGCCATCTTAAACGGGCAGCCATTTATTTGGGACAAATCTTTAAGGACAAAATACATGTATATCTTTTTAACTGCATAACTGGGGCAGCTGATTAATTAGACCAAAGTGTTGAGTCCTGATGTGTTCTAATTAACAAGACACCACTGTATAAGGATAGGTGAGGAACTGTGTTTCATAGGAAAATTAAAATTTAAACTCAAGATTTTCATTGAATTTCCACTGGAATAGATTTTGAGACAGGGACATATAGAATCAGTTACCATGGATTCAGACTCTTTATGAAATGGATATCATTTTCTTTGACAAGAAAAAAGATTTGTTGTTGTAGACTAATAAAACATTGTCAGGAAGATATTGGAAGTGCTTCCACATGTATGAATATAAATGTATTTTAAAATGGAGTCCTTTAATTTTCAGGTGGGATAATTCTGTGGTCAGAGTTACTATCAATTTAAGCCACTGGAGTGCAGGTTTTACTTGTGTTACATCTGCATCATTTGTCTTTGAATGCCACGCAGACAAATTTTGTACATGATAAGTTTTGAAGATTTTTTAAGGATATCTAGTTCTTTTTCTGTTTATAAAACCATAAGGATAAACAAACTGAATGTAGAATGGATTTATTTTCAATGACATGTAATATTGATGATATATGACTATTTAATGATGATATGTCATCCTAGGTTGACTCTGTTAATTGGTTATTTATGGTCATATAAAATGGAAAGAGTTTTACAAGCAATTGATTTTGTAATAAAATCATGAACACTATATGAAATTTAACCCACATTCTCTGTGGTACCCAAGATTAAAAAGCTATTCCATTACTACCTCACAAAGTTCTTGTTAACTTAGTTGGTCATGAAACTATGTATTTTTTCTTTTCTTATTGTTTCACATTGCATGATTCAAAAACTTATTTCTGGTGTCAGTTTCACATCATGCAATTCAAAATAGTTAACTCAGTCACATTGTCCAACATCAAATCTTCCCAGGTGTTTTAATTTCTCTCTATCTCTTCAGTTCATTGGAGGGCAGCACTAAACACCTGGTATAGATTTCATCATGATTTGATATTAAACAGTAATCAAAAGTTTTGTACTTTATTCAGACCAGGTGGGCACAATTTTGCCCTTGGATTTAACTTTTCATGTCAAGGTGTCATAGAGTAGTGTTACCTACAGCTAGTGTTACATCAGTGGGTTCATAGAAAATAGTACATGGTGCTTAATTTTATTCTTGCAGAATTTCACATTTAATAATTCTTATATAATGCAGTTACTATCTGAATTTTCAAGTTTTATCCATCTTTAATAATTATTATATTATATATTGTATGTTTATATTTTCATTTTCATTAAAGCCAGAGTTTTCATTCCTACAGTGAATTTTAGACAGAACTGGTATTTGTGTGAATTTTCATGAACTGGAATTCTACTGTAATTGGCCAAACATTCCCATACATATGCTTCATTTCATCACTTTGATTTGTTCTATTTCTTATTTGTGAATAAAAAAATTCTACCTATCTGAATTAAAATAATTTTTTTTTTTGCTGTAAAGATATATTAAAGGAACTGAACAAAATTTTAAGTATTTCACATTCAGCAATGACCACATTGTGAATTGTTCTTCTTTCCTGATGAAATAGGGAAGCTACAATCCAATAATGAAATGGCTGCACAAGTCAATAAGTATTGACTCAGATGAAGGATTTATCCAACTCTTTCCTTCTATCACCCATGGAATCCTCTTTTCTCTCATTCATACATACATGTACATACAATACATACATACATTACATACAATACAATACATTACATACATACATACATACATACATACATACATACATACATACATACATACATACATACATACATACATACATACATACATACATACATACATACATACATATATACATATATATGCACATACATACATACCTACATACATACATTCATACATACATACATACATACATACATACATACATACATACATACATACATGCACACACATATACATACATACATACATACATACATACATACATACATACATACATACATACATTCGAACATCACTGATTGCCTGGAGATCATCTGAAAACCCTGTCAGCATAGTCCGGGGACGTTCCAGGTACCTAGCTTGAGGATTGCTAATTTCCTTGTTTTTCGTTTGTTTTTTCTTGGTGCTCACGTATCTTAAGCCCTGCGCACCCAGCAAGGCAGGCGAGCTGTGGCGGGACGGCACCTTATTGGCTGGGGGCTGCCCAGCTTGAGGTGGTCGATAGCTGTCCAATGAGATCTGTTGGTCTCTCCCACCGTCGGAAGCAACCCCTGGCGTCTAACTCTACGCCAGTCGAGTGGTGACTTATAACCGGTAACTGTTGCTTCCCGTGTTGTGTCAACGCTGTGAAGCGAAGCTGGAGTGTCCTCTCCAGGGCGCAAGCCTGGGCAAGGTTATATGGAGAATCAGCTGTTGCCCATGCAACTGACTCCCCCTCTCCATGCAGCTGATGGATCCAAGGGAAAGGACAAGCTGATACGTCATGGCACCAGCGGCGTCACAGGAGTTGCCGAGATGTCACTAAATGCAGTGACAAGTCGCCTTAGGGACTCCGTCTCCGGATTTTCTGTTGGGGTTTACTCCCTTAGCCTTTCCCATGTAAGGGTATAGTCGCAAGGCAGCGAAGGTTTGAAATCAGAGTTTACCTTCTCCTAGACGGGCTACCACCCAAGGTTAACGGGCCCCATCTGCCTGAAGCATCTGGTTTTGAGGCGCCAGAAACTCGCCTGCCATCCCTTCTCCATTTAGTTTAAACAAGTTCCGCCGGGCTTAGTAGTTAAGCCACCCGTGAAGGCCTGGAGCTGGATTTGGTTGTCAGAGGCTATCACAGACGCAAGCCATTGGGGGATTTCTAGGGGAAGTGGATGCTTATCTCCCACAACCGCCCCCGGCGATAACAACGACGAACTCATAAGACTCCATGTCGATATCGCCTCACTTCAAGAGACACGGCTACCAGATTCTGGGTCCCTCAGAGAAAAGAACTACACGTTCTTCTGGCAAGGAAAGAGCTCAGACGAAGTTAGGGAGTATGGTGTTTGTTTTGCTGTCAGAAACTCTCTGCTGCTTATGATAGAACCCTACCAACAAGGAAACAAAAGACTGCTATCTCTTCGCTTCCACACCACAATCGGGCTAGTTAATCTCATCAGTGTTTACGCTCCCACACTCAGTGCCACCACAGATACCAAGGATGCATTTTACAACGAGCTCGACTTGCTCATCAACAATATTTCCGAACGAAGAGAACTTGATATTACTGGGCGACTTCAACGCTAGGGTGGGTGCCGATCACGACTCCTGGCCTTTGTGTCTCGGCAAGTTTGGCATTGGGAAGATGAATGAAAACGGGCAACGTCTACTAGAAATGTGCTCGTTCCACAACCTCAGCATCACCAATTCATTTTTTCAGACAAAACCATAGCACAATGTGTCTTGGAGGCATCCCCGATCCAAACACTGGCATCAGCTGGACTTGATTATCACAAGACGTTCAGCCATGAAGGGTGTGCAGCTTACTCGTACATTCCACTGCGCTGACTGCGACACCGATCACTCTCTAGTCTGCTGTAAATTTAAGTTTCAACCAAAGAAGATCCACCACTCTAGGCAAGTGGGTAAACCACACATCGATGTGAGTAAGACGTCATATCCAGACAAGGCTGAAGAATTCACTTACGCCCTCTCCAAGGCGTTCAGTTCAGAACCTCCCTATGGCAGTGCCAAAGAGAGATGGGACAACATCAGAGATACTGTGTACAGTGCAGCCACAAGAATCTTTGGTAAGAAGCAAAGAACAATGACTGGTTTGACGCCAATTCCGCCACACTCATGCCATCTATAGAAGAGCGTCGCAATGCCCACCTGGAATTCAAGCGTTCTCCCTGCGTGAGGACACTACATGCATATAGGTCTACCAGAAGCAAAGTGCAGAGGTTAGCACGGCAATGCGCTAATGAATACTGGCTTCTACTCTGTCAGAGCATCCAGTCAGCAGTAGACAACAGAAACATCAGAGGCATGTATAATGGCATAAAGAAAGCAATGGGTCCAACGAAGAAAGTGATAGCTCCACTGAAGTCTTCTGCAGGAGATATCATTCATGACAAGGGCAAACAGATGGAGCGCAGGGTGGAGTACTACTCCGAACTGTATTCCAGAGAGAATAACGTGACCAACAATGTCCTCAATGCCATTGAAAACCTCCCTTGTTTGACCAAACTGGATGAGAAACCTACTGAGACAGAACTAAAGCTGGCATTAGAGAAACTGACCACAGGTAAAGTCCCAGGAAAGGATGGCATCCCAGCAGAAGTCATCAAATGTGGTGGCAGTGTGCTGTTCACACACCTTTATGATCTTCTCTGCCAGTGCTGAGATGAAGGTGCAGTGCCTCAGGACATGAGAGACGCCAACATCATAACCCTGTATAAGAACAAGGGCGACAGAAGTGACTGCAACAACTACAGGGGCATATCACTTCTCAGCATCGTGGGTAAAGTCTTCGCTAGAGTCATCCTGAACAGACTGCAGATGCTTGCCAACAGAGTATATCCAGAGTCTCAGTGTGGGTTCCGCACAGAGAGGTCCACAATCGACATGATCTTCTCCATCAGGCAACTGCAGGAGAAATGCAGGGAACAACACAGACCCCTCTTCCTGGCTTTTATAGACCTCACCAAAGCATTCGATCTGGTCAGCAGAGATGGACTCTTCAAAATCCTGACGAAGATTGGATGCCCTCCAAAACTGTTAAGCATGGTCCAATCCTTCCATGAAGACATGAAAGGCACAGTGCAGTATGATGGCTCATCGTCCAAACCATTCAATATCCACAGCGGAGTGAAACAAGGTTGTGTCCTTGCCCCCATGCTCTTTGGCATCTTCTTCGCTGTCCTGCTTAAGTACGCCTTTGGGACATCCACAGAAGGGATCTACCTGCACACGCGTTCAGACGGCAGACTGTTCAACCTGGCTCGACTGAAGGCAATGAGCAAAGTAAGGAAAGCAACCATTAGGGACATGCTCTTTGCAGATGATGCTGCTATAGTCACTCACACAGAAGCTGAACTACAATGCCTGATTGACCGCTTTGCTAAAGCATGTGATGAATTCGGGCTGACCATCAGCCTAAAGAAAACCAACGTGATGGCTCAGGACGCAGACCCTCCCAGCATAACCATTAACAACTACAAACTAGAAGTAGTCAGTGAGTTCACTTACCTTGGCTCTACCATCACCAACAACCTCTCACTCGATGCCAAACTCAACAATCGGATTGGAAAGGCATCAACAACTCTCTCTAGATTGTTGAAGAGAGTGTGGAACAACAACAAGCTGACATTAAACACTAAGATCACTGTGTATCATGCCTGCGTGCTTAGCACTCTTCTGTATGCCAGCAAAACTTGGACCCTGTATGTCTCTCAGGAGAAACGACTAAGCGCCTTTCACATGCGTTGTCTCTGTCACATACTTGGGATTACCTGGAGCAATCGTGTGACAAACAATGAGGTGCTTCAACAGGCCAAAATTCCCAGCATGGTCACACTCCTCCGCCAACGTCACATCAGATGGCTGGGCCATGTGCATCGAATGGATGATGGACGGATCCCCAAAGACCTTCTCTACTCAAAGCTTGCCTCAGGCAGAAGATCAATAGGACGGCCACATCTTCGCTTCAAGGATGTCTGCAAGCAGGATATGAAAGCTCTTGGAATAGAGGTCAACACCTGGGAAGAGCTTGCCCTCAACAAGTCCAGCTGGCAACATGCTCTGTACACAGGTCTGAAAGCCAGCGAGGAAAAGTTACGACAGCTCGCTGATGAGAAAAGATCTCAGAGGAAGAAGATGCAGTTCCAACCAAGACCTGATTCATACTTCAAGTGTAGCAACTGCAGCAAGGATTGCCACTCCCGTGTGGGACTTTATAGTCACAGAAGACACTGCACAGCTACAAACGAGGAAAAGTTATGACAGCTCGCTGATGAGAAAAGATCTCAGAGGAAGAGGATGCAGTTCCAACCAAGACCTGATTCATACTTCAAGTGTAGCAACTGCAGCAAGGATTGCCACTCCCATGTGGGACTTTATAGTCACAGAAGACGCTGCACAGCTACAAACTAGGACACCTTTCATGGGCGCATTTCCATCGTCTCTCGAGATTAACGGAAGCCAACCGAACATACATATTTTGCCTGTGTGAGAAAATTTTGTGGGATAAAGCTGTGCGTTTCTTGCTTGGTCATGGTATGATATCTTACACAATACTATTGTGTAGTGATACACTAATATGATATGTATTATTCAGTTAACATGCAGGAGTGATGGGAGTCATGGTAGTGCAGTTGGTAGTTAATTGCACATGTAATCCATTGGTCATAGGTTGGATAAATACCCAGGTCAGACTGAGTCAGCTGCCTCAGTTTGTCTTAGGGAAAGGCATCTAGTTGCCATATCTTTGGCTGGAATAACAATAATGTGTCAAAACTGCTATTAAAAGCAGCACAAAACAAAACCAGAGTGATACAAAGCATGTATCATGATACAGACTCCTACCATGTCTGTCTGCCTGTTTGTCTTTGCATACAATGTCTTCATCACTGTGTTGTCATTGTATGCATAATTGTGGCACACTACTGGTACTATAACCTGAATATATATCATGACTATATTGCAGATTCTACATATGATTTTATTACTAACTGTACCATGAGTTAGCAATTATCTTACCTCTGAAACCTGAAATATGTCCAGATCAGAGCCATAAATACAACAGAGAAGTCTATTTTCAAGATCTTTTGTCTGCAATTTTGGTCTTATAAAGTTGGAAGTAGTTCTTTTGTATTGATATTAAAGCTTCCAAATATCTTTTATACCTGAATTTGTAATAAAAATATAATTGTTTAAGTTGATTTGTTTGTTGTATTAGACAGCCATATCCAACCAGAAAATGATTTTAATTTTTAATCATTGAGAAAGGTGGTTTCTGTTAATAAATAGGGAAACCATTCAGATACCAGGTAGATATGGTAATACACAAAAGAAATGGAACAAAATTATATAATACTTTATTAAAAAAAAATTAAGCTCATCAATTTTGCTTTTTTTTTATTTTACACCATTCAGATCCATGTATATCATGTGCCATTATGTTCAGGTGCTACTGTATCAATGTTTTGTCACATTTCAGTGCAGTATGTACCAGTATCATCACTTTCAAGGGCTACTGTATCAGTGATTTGTTATATTCAAGTGATACTGTATGAGTATTACATCATATTTCAATGCTGTGTGTATCATCACCTTCAAGTGCTACTCTATCAGTGATTTGTTACATTTCAGTCCAGAATGTATCATCACCTTCAAGTGCTACTCTATCAGTGATTTGTTACATTTCAGTCCAGAATGAATCATCACCTTCAAGTGCTACACTATCAGTGATTTGTTACATTTCAGTCCAGAATGTATCATCACCTTTAAGTGCTATTCTATCAGTGCTTTGTCACATTTCAGTCCAGAATGTATCATCACCTTCAAGTGCTACTCTATCTGTGCTTTGTCATATTTTAATGTGTAATATGTGTTGGAATATTCCAGCAGTAATGTGGACCACTCTGGTGGACTAGTGGTTAGAGCATCTGCCCCTGATTTAGCAGGTCGAGGATTGGAATCCTGGCCGAGTCATACCAAAGACTTCTAAAAATGATACTAACAGCTGCCTTGCTAGGTACTCAGCATTAGGAGGTTAGTGTCCAGACTGGTTAGCCTGGTGTCAGGATAATGTTATTAGGTGGGTTATCATGCTACATGTCTGTGGCATCATGCCCCAGTGCTAGACATCACCTTAAACTGTCACACTGCAGACATCATAGCAATATGACTAAAAAATTGTTAAAGCTATGTTAAAAATTTAAATCTCACACACACACACACATGAGTAATGTGTCAGTGTTTATGATATTTTAGTGCAATATGTATTGGAACATTCCAGCAGTAGTACAGATCTTGCAGCAGTGTATCATCAAAAAATATGATGCTTATCCATGCAGATTTGTGTACTCACTGACACTGTAGATGACATTGTTATACTTATGAAGTCATGACCAATTTGTAATATTTTTGCAATTTTAGCATTGAAAGAACAACAAAAATTGGGCTGCTTATAAACTAATTTTTTTACACATTTTAATGATGTAAATAATGTCTAAAGCTATATCAGTGCTGATGATGCACCATTTGTTTTTAGTCCATCTGTAATTCTTTGTGATGAATGAGAACAAAAATAATATAGCATATGTGCTGATGTGAATTAGGGAAATACCAACCTCTTGATTGGATTAGTTTGGTGCTTTAGCAACATAAATATTTAGTGCCAAGGTATTTGGAGTAAAGTGCCTTGCCTAAAGACACACCATGGTGGCTGACCCAAGCTGGTCCAATGGTAGGATTCAGCTACCACCCTTTCAATCTGGAGTCCAACACACTAACACTTGAGCCACTGTGGCTCCCTCGATCTGGATTAGATTTTGTAAGCAGTACCTTTGCAAAACTTCATTCCAAGCAACATTTTCTGACCCTCAGCAGGGATTACCCAATCATACATGAATATGATGGATTATATCATTGTGGTGATATTAGGGTCCTTAAATTTTGTTATAAAGAAGAGATACATATATGTATGTGTTGAGTAAGTTGAGAAGAGGGTCTGAGTAGAGGTATAATGTACACATTGCTAACAGCATAGACCCAAATCTGTTATTGTGTAATGCTGACAAATTGGAGTCAATTCAATTAACCTGAAATTGAAGAACAATTATGACCAGGATTTGTTGGCACAGTACATGATGGCTGATCAGCAACTCAGTACTGGTTGATATAATGGTTGGTGTATAATGGCACAGCAATACATGAAAGGTGATGATGTTCCAAGGCAGATTAAGTAAAGTGACTTGCCTGCCAGGCCTGGTCTGGACAGGATTTAAACCCACACCCTTCTGGAGCAAGCACTTCATACTAACCACTGACTTGCCATTGCTTCGATTTGAATAAGTAATTGCAGTGTTCTGTAAGATGAGGAACTGATGTACAATTTGTCAAATGAATTTTTCTTTACCTTCACTGATGAAGAAATGATTGTGTTGTTTTTAATGACATCAGTATAAACATCTCTTATATTTGAATTACGCTACCTGCTTTTATTTGTGAAAATGTCATGAGTAAATACCTAAATGAGATGAAATTTTATGTCTGAAATTAGCAACTTCACACATACAATTAGTTTCTGTTCCTAAGAGCAAAACTAATTTAACTTCGTTGATTGACAGTTTCTACTTTACAAACTTTAAGTTTGTCATAAAGGTATAATAGTTCAATAGATTTTTATTAATTTCAGATTAAGTTGTACCATAGTATTTACACAGAAATGAAATTAAATTAAAGGTAAATAGCAAGATACCCTTTTTCAAATTGTCAAAACTCTTGATTGTGAATGAATTCATTTCGCAACATTCTACTATTCACCACAATATCATTCAGAAATTTGCTTTCCTCCATTTAAAATGACAAAAAGGCCTGGTGTTTCTACACAATTAAGAGTACCTCACAGGAAGAGATCTCATCCTCTCCTTTAATGCCATGAGTAAGTTTTGCACGGCCCTGAACCATTTTTGTTTCATGGTTTAAACACATGAATTTGATTGTAATAATTAATGTGTCAGTATTGTCTCCAGAAAGAGTGACATATTGTTAGGACTGCTAGACTTACCATAAATCCAGCTAAAATAAATTTAAAAATGTTTAATCTGTAGGCTTCCTAAATGAATGAAAAAAAATATAAAGAAGACAATAAATACCCCACTCTTGCACTGAATGAATTTTAATTCATTGTTATACACTTCAGATTGAAAAATTAAGAAGTCACACTTCCAAATAGCATGACAATATGAATTTTAGGAAAGTTGGGGTAGTATAAACTGTCAAAGAGTTTGGTACAATACAACCTGTCTTGAAAGACCACTATTATGAGTGACCATCAGTCTTGGGAGACCAAATTATCAATGCATGGATTTTCGTGTATTCATTTTATAGTGTTATGACCTCTCTTGAGATACCACCTGTATTGAGAGACCATTCTTATTTGGCAAATGGGGTGGTCTTTCAAAACAGATTCTACTGTAAAATGTGGTAGAGCTGCACCAAACTGTTGTAACTGTTGTGAACTGTATGTACTTGTGTTGGTGGAAGGCAGCTACTTTGGGGAATTAGCTGGTAGAGCAAACAAAACAAATGTCTAGGCTACATATCTCTTTGATGGTTCCTTTTCACTGTCTTCAAATTTCCACCTCTGATTCAAATTGAATTCAATTCAGATAATAGTCACATATTGCCTCAATTGGCTAGTGTGACTGTTTGCGGCCCCATGCTGGGCAGAGGTCCCTTTTAGAGGGCACTTGGCCCCAGAGCTGGGTCTTTTGTGCTGTCATTCCACCAATTTTGGATGCATCACATCACCCCCAATGGCAGAACTGCAACCATGCCTCCCACCATGCCCACCCATCCCACCACACCAACCTCACCAGATTCAGGCAGGTTTAGGTCAGATTCATACCAGTTGTTCCCATTGGTGTCCCTATACCCATTAAGTGTAACCATGCATTTTCTTAGTTGTGAATTTTGAATAAGGCAAAGTGGAATTTCTCATACTAAGCATACTTATATGTGTCAAAATGAGTTCCAATCTGTTGGATTAGTCATCCAAATTTATTTAACCTGCTTTGTTATGTTAGTAATAGATAATTCAAAATTTCAGTATACTTATCTAGTCCTAGTAGACTTCACAGGAGACTACAGATATCATATTTCTATAACTGGCTTGATTGTTTCTGGTGCACAGAATCTGTTTCCTACATTAGACTAGACATTTGATATCTCACTAATGAGTTGTCCAGAAGTTGATTTAAAAACATATAAATGATTATAATATATCTGATCACATTCACACACACTTTCAACTTCTAATTCAAAATATAAATCTTAATTAAATAACATTTATAGGTTACAGTTGGGAAAGATTGTCGGAATTCAAGTATAAAATATCTACATGTATTTCTTTCAAAACAATATACAAATTATCTTCACCAGCCAGAGAAACATAATCTACTATATTGCCTATAATATCATCAACATTTTCAAAATCCAGAACTAATTAATAAGTCTTATAAATAATCATTTAATTAATTTACACAAACACAATGTTGGTTGTTTTCATTAGGTAAAGCATTGTAGCATTGGACCCAATTGAACCAAATTAATGTCCCTAAGGCCATAGGGTGAGCTTGCTGTGAAGATTCTACTTGTATTATTTTTAGACTGCAGAAGCAGAACATTTATTGAAAAGTGGATTTCATCCCATAAAGCTATGTACAAGACCAGAAAATTTGAAAAAAGTTGAATCATAAAAAATATCCCTACTACAATAATCTGATTTTAATTTTCTCCACTTCTGGACCACTTTTTGCATGCCTACCGCAAGGAAGGTTTGGCGGTTTATTTTACCATCCATTTCCTATTGTGTTTCTGCACAAAAGTCGGAGCTCTTGACAATTATTAAACTTTGTAAATAGCTTGCAGTTGTAGTAAAAAATGAAGTCATTTGATTTGAGGGTAAAAACAATGGTCTAAGTTCAAGGTCACTATCTGAAAATGAAAATTTTTTACAGCTCCAAAATTACAATTCTTAACTCTATACATGTACCATTATTAAAGTTTGTGGATGGCTTTGGGTAAGAAAGGATCCTGTTGATTTGTGAATCAAAAGGCTAAAGGTTAAGGTCATTTTGACTGATAGAAGAAAACTGATTTTTGCATAATAACTTTACTTCTGGACTTTGTACATTGATCAGGGTTTGAGGAATGCTTGCATGTCAAGTTTGGAAGAAGCTTTTTGATTTTGGGAAAAAAGGTTAATGTTTGTGGTCATTGTGACTCAAACAAAAATTGGTTTTGTACATCTTTTATTCTAGATTAAGTTCCTTGACTAAACTTTATGGTTTGCTTAAAGTACCTTAAACTTAAGGTACATGCAATAAAGAAATGATTAGATTTTGTGGTCAGAATTAATTTTAATATCTGAGATCACATTTATGGTACCTTGATTGGAAAATAATATCTTCTGCACAGTCAGTTGATTTCAAGACTGCATACCTTCTTCAAAAGTAAAAGCCATTGAGACCCATTGTTTAGTAAACACCAGAGTCAATCATGCTTCCTGTTGCCCACATAGAGGACTTTCTGACACTGGCCTGTTATATAATGTGGCATTTCTTATCAGTAATAAAAACTCTGTTGCTGTTAAGTGGATGGTACTTTTCCAGGCAGAAAATACCCTGACTGTATGATGAAAATTCATCATTCTAAGTAGGGTGAACAAAAGATTAATGAACACAAGATTGCCCTCTGGTACATCCCACAGAGTGCTGTGCCCTTCATTCGTTTTCCAAGTTGCAGCCATTATGGGCTGCTTAAATTTTAGGTTGTAGAGAAATTGTCTCTGATTTGTTTTTTTATGTCACAATTTTAGTTTTTTCTTTATGTGCATCATTTTTCAGTTTGAATTAAGCTTTCTCTTACCTATTTGCCTTTTCTTTCTTGGGTGTTAGCTTACTGTAAATATTATTACTGAGAATTTATTTCTAGCTGGTGTAGGTATGTAGTAAGTATTCCAGTCCTTGATGAATTTGTATTGATTTTGTATGTTGCTTTAATAAAGTAGTGAATCTTCATATTTCACCTTTTCGAATAGGACAGGTGATATTTTTGTTTAGAAAATTTTTTTTTGACACCAGTATTTTCCTATGCATTGTGTTGTCAAACATCACTTAATTGTATTGGAATTAATATCAGAGAGTATTCATTATTATTATTATTATCTTTTTTGTTAGCAATCTAACCACAATGGGTATTTACTAATTATTAAATCATCACCAATTCTCAGATATGGCCATTTGATATTATTAATTATCTTCAGTATTATCTGGTTGTTTTATTGCCATAAATAAATTTGGTCTTCAGACTCATATTGATTCTGCTTATTGTTTATTGTTGAAGCCAATCATCATATTTCACATTTTCTTTTGGGCTTTTTTTATCTAAAAAAGGCAGGTCACACACTAACGTTTCCCATTATGTTGTGTCATTGTTCACCAGTTCATTCTCAGCTTTGCATTTTTCCTTTTTGCTTTAAAAAAATTGTGATTCTTTGATTTTTCTGAGAAAACACCAAGAAAAAGTTAGTTCTTACTGTTATTATAGTAGCTTAGACTTAGTTTATGCCTATAACATCTACTTGCATAGAGTTTTTATATCAATCTTCTTTTCAGCATTCTCTTTCAGCAACGGTTAAGCAGAAAGTGGTTGGTTGTGGTCACAGGAATGCCTACTGTAATGCATATCAAACTTGCCTATCTATGGTTGGACGAGGTCTTGGCATGCCTTCCTTGTATTAAGAGTACTCCTTACCTGGCTTTCTCAAGTCTCTTAAGAGATTTTCAGAAGGTAATAAATGAGTGAAGAGTGTTCCCATTCCATGAGTCACACCATCCTGACAGGGATGAGCAACACCATCTCTTTTACACCAGACAGTACCATGACATCAGGAGTATACTCTTCAATCAGAATGGCAGAGAGTCAGGGAAAAGCAACTCCTATTATTTGCCCACAGATTCTGCAGCGTTCCTCTTCCACTGGTTCCCATCAGGTCGATGGTTGGATCCTTTTTTAAATTGTAAAGGTGGCTACTGGCTTTCATTTCTGGATCATCCTTCACCAGTTAAATCCTGATGTTCTTCCATCAGTTGTCTCCATTGTAATTAGAGGAAGAGGTGTTCTCCAAATTCAGAAGAGTACAGTAGAGTGGTGATGCATCAATAAGCAATAACTGCATTTTTAAAAAAATTTGTATTAAGTATATTTTGTTTACCTCTAATGCTATCTTCCAACAAAGCCAGTTTTATTTTCTTAAATGGTAATCCCATTGTAATGTTGAGTAGAATAACATTATGACTTCTAACCTGAAGATATAAAAAGTTAATTTTATGTGGTTCTCAGTGAATGTTTACCATGTATACATACATTTATTCATGTGTGATCATCTGTAAATGTGTTATGTCTCAAGATTGACCTTAGCATCCAGTCTTTCTTTCAGCTAAGGTCAGAGTGCTAGACATCACTATAATCTGCCACACTGCAGATATTGTAGCAGTATAACTGAAAAATTGTTAAAGCAAACATTAAAACTCCATCACACACACACACACACACACACACACACATACACACACACACTATTCTTTTTGTTGAAACAGAGTCAAAGGTAGTAACTGTCAAGCAATCTTTGTTCCAGGCAAAATACTGTTATGTATATAAAACTTCCAAAATACCCATTGCAAGAATCTAATTATCAAAACTTAAACAATTGGATAATTGTGTATAGTTTGTACATGAACTTAAGGTGCATCAGAGCTAAGATGAAAATAAATGCAGGTTTCTTTTCATTGTATCATACATCATCATCCAAATTTTCAACTTGGCCTTCATTAGTATTTCAGGATCAGAAAAATCATTTTTAAAAGTATTAGCTTGCGCTGTTTCTCCCCTGGTCACCTCTTGTGCTTAACATATGTCAAGGACTTGCAATCAAAGGTCGATTTGAATTAAATTCATAATATCCAATTTCTTCTTATCATTGATGGTTCCCATAGGTTGGATCATATGCTTTGTCATGGTTTTGAAAGGGGTCTAATAATTTTAAAACTTCCTATTTTGTTTTTAAAAAATTATTAAGATTTAATTTCCTGTGTGCAGAATTAGTAGATACTAGTTGACAATTCTTTTGCCAATAAATCTTGATTATCTTTCAGACTTACCATTAAGTTACAGGTGTCCCTCCCTTTTATTGAGCCAAGGTACTTATTAAGTTACAGTTTTATTTTGGAAAATATGAAGGCAAATAAACATTGATTCTATATAGTTTATTACCAACCTTTCATCACAGTTATTGTTGATTGAATCTTGTGTATGGAGAAATAATTGTACCATGCACACTGAAATATTAGACTTCCATTGCTTTCAGTCCTTTAATTTAGTGTGGTGACACTAATTAATGACCAGAAGCATTTCTGAAAAACGAGAAACATAAAGAAAACTTTTTTATAACTGGTGCTATTTAATAGGATGTTCATGATATAATAAATTATAACACATAATCCATTTTCATTAAGACCACTGGATCAAATCTTGTATGAACTATGTAATCGGACAATCAGATACAGAAATACTTTTGAACAAGTTAAATTCTTAGATGGAATTTATCACCTTCAAAATTTATTCCCTGTGTGGGACTTTAATGCATGTGATATAGCAAGCGGGGCTTACTTGTCAGGTTGTGCATTGTATGTTAAAAATAAAGTTGATGCTATTGTGCTACCCCACCCTCATCCACACCCCCATCCCCACCATTATTATAGCACAGCTAAAAGCATATACACCTCTGACCCCACTGCATCACAACCATTTTTTCTGCCTAGGTCATAGGCCACAGTTTAGAGTGGTTTCATAGCACCTACCACCATGGAAGGTGCAATTGTTCATTGTTGGTTTCAGTTTTGTGTTTTGTCCAGATATATATATATATATATATATATATATATATATATATATATATATATATATATATATATACATACATCATGCTATGCAAGTGACACAGTTTATGCCATGGATACATTCCAGAAATTAAGGCATAAATTGGATATTAGCATAAGTTGAAAGTAATTTTTTTTTCACACAATACTTGTAAATTAAAGAAGTTATAGGGAAGATTATGCCCCTAAGTTTCCAGGTAATAATTACTTATGCATAATTTTCTCAGTGAGAGATGAGCTGTGTACATACATAAGCTGCACATGAGTCACAGCAGATAGTGCCAAAGATGGCAGGAAAATGAGTACAGTAAAGCCAATTTAATGTTATTTTTTTATTATAAATGGCATTAAAAATGAAAGTGCTTGAATCAAATTGACATATAACAAGTGTCACCTGTAACAGGCATTGTGAAACCAGGTGAGTGAATACAGTGAATCTTGAGGATTTCTCTGCCTGTATCACAAAAATAGGTCAATATAACCAGTATTTCATTGACTTGGTTAAATTTTGTGATTTATTTCTCAAGCTTCATTTGTGCTAGAATCATCAAACTGAATGATGGGTACATCTTCATTAGTATTATCCCATTACAATAAATGTGACACATGTTTTTCATTTTACTGGCTTTTAGCATTAAGCTTATGACCACCAGTACACATGACCTTTGACCTTGATGAGTATGCCACCATCATAAGAAAAGTGGATCAGTGTAATCATATTGCATGCTGTTCTGACATCAGTTTAATTTTTTTGTTTTAGGTTTATTTCTTATGCTAGAATCATCACTCTTTTTTATATGCATCGCTATTATTACCACACCTTTACAAGAAAAAAAGGTTGATTTGACCTACATCTCACATTTTACTAGTTTTGAATAAAATTTTGCATTTCACTCATGACCACAAATGTTTACATCCTGTAGACATACTGTTTATACCTGGAATCATGAAAATTGGTGAGGAGTTGGATCTTGATGTATGCCTCAACCCACAAAGAGTCGGTCAATATGACCCATATTTAAGCAATACAGACCTTTGCTGAAAGTTTTGGCTTCACTGATCTTGCTAAAATCATTAAAGATAATTCTATTTATCTCTGTTAAATTTACTCACATCAAAAATTTTGTCGTTGAGCTCCATTTTATTTTCTACTAGCTTAGGTTAAGAACATATAGCTGATGCCTATGTAGATTCTATCCATGCTGTTTAAATACTGTGCTGTCTAAAAGCATGAAACTTGGTGAGAGAGATACATCATGAAGATCACCATTCACTTTAGAAGTAGGTTTTTATGACCCGTATTTTGCACGTAACTGATGGGTTAAATTTTGTATTTCATGTTCATATCTCTGGCTCTGTTCAAGATATTGATGATGATCCACATCAATACAACATAGGACAAGATGAAGCACATTTTAACCTATATTTCACTTTTTACTGGCTTGTTTCAGTTTCTGGATATAATTCATGACCACTTAAGTTCTCGGTATCCTACATGCATACTTTCAATCCTAACATTATAAAACTGAAGGGATTCATCTTGACCCATATTGCAAAAAGAGGTATCTGTGGCCTATATTTCATGTTACAGTCTCCTTAAATTTTGTGTTTCAAATTCATTTATTGCACACTGTATCTGAATTTTGAAACTTGATAATTGGATGCTCTCTGTTTTAGTACTAAATGCTTAGTATTAGTGAAGTCATTGT
Organism: Potamilus streckersoni; assembly: GCA_016746295.1. Taxonomy (NCBI): domain Eukaryota; kingdom Metazoa; phylum Mollusca; class Bivalvia; order Unionida; family Unionidae; genus Potamilus; species Potamilus streckersoni. Next base: position 3,494,596 of record JAEAOA010001748.1, on the reverse strand, counting down.
GACCTACTTTAAAGCCATTAAAATATTAGTGCTTTGTATTATATGTACCCATCATTATGACTGGTGATAAAGGTTATTTTTCCTGAGGCTGATCTAAAACCTTGTATGAGATGTAGATCTAATGGAGATTGAGATTCTTCACCATCAAGGATTATGTCACCTAACAGCTACCTGAAAAGACTATTATAGGTCTGCTATATTTAGAGACAATGTACAGTACAAGTGGATAGATGAAATCAAATTAAAAGAACAAAAACAATAATGAAATTTGTCTTTTTGTTAAGAAATATGGGATATGTAAAAAAAATATATCAGTCCGATAGCTTAATCTGGATACTTCTATTGCATCATGGTTAGCAGAAGGAAATTGCAATGTTTTCATTGTCACTATCATCATCTATTATTTGCTGAATCAAATCACCAACTGAAGATGAATTGTTGTGGAGTCTGTTATTTTCATTTTCAAGATAGCACTTGTTTAAGTCTTGCATTTGTAAAACTTGTGTATTTAATGCATGGTAAAATACTACTGCATTCTTGTTCCAGGGCCCAGTATACCAATCAAATTTAATTCACAGCTCAATCATGTCAAGTGCAAGTGACTGAATGTGTAAACAGTTGCTTACTTAAAACAGGTCAAATGCCATGACAAATGCTGCAGGACCACTGCCAGTGGGGTTACTTGTGCTGCAAAAAGCACTTAAACTAAATTGTTTACAACTGTACATGGTATATTGTTTATTGTTTGGTTTTTTTTTTTTGTTATCCTCAATAAGTTGACTGCTTATTGCACCTGTGAATTAATTATATGAAGTCATATGTGTGGACAGCATGCATTCATGCAGGCTTCACCTGCAGAGACTTCTCAAGATAATGTTGCTAACAATGAAAGTCATCATACTGGCTGTAACTCCAAGGTTCTCAAAGCCATTGATCTTCACTCAGTAAAACTTCACTTCTAAGGAGGGCAGTGAAAGATGCTTCCAAAGCATGTTTCTAAGATATCATGGGGTGACAGGTCTCCTATAGTAGGTTTTCTTTACAGTTATGCCCTGGAAATACAATGATGCAGGAACCTCTTGGGAGCTTTGCCTTCTGGAGTCCCACTAGGGATTAATTCCATGTGTCAGATTTTGAAGAAGTACTGAATCCTAAAGTTGAATAAATTGTGCATTATGTGTTATGATAGTCAAGAAAGTTATCATAGTCAAGCCAGAATCTTCACTCTGATATTTCTCTTATTCCATCTCTGAAACATAAAAGGGTAAGAGGACGAACCAAGCATACATGCTAATCGTGGAATATACAAAGCCTAATGAAGAACAATGCCAGGTGAAGCAAGACGGCATAGACATTATACTCTTTTCACCACTCGTTACTATGATGAACAAATCTGTAAATTGAAAACTGCTATTAAATTTCATTAATAGAAATTTGTTAGAATAAAATTGCAATTTTTAGTTTATGTATTGATCAATTAAAAATTTATTATATTTTATTGTTTACAGAGGCTCGTATTTGTTTATTTCTTCTCAATAGTCTGGCTTAGTTCTCTATTGATATTTTCTCTATCTACTCACACTGGGTAATAACATCGAGGGAGGTCATTCCTTAGATAATTATCACCAAATCAATTAACAGGGCACAACACACCGCCTCCTTTCAGACATTTTGCTTACTTGCTGATGTGCTTCCTCCCCCCTGTAATGTACCTGGCTCTGCCCCAGAATTCATTTAATACCTCCACTTTGATATCACAGAAAAGAATTTTTCTTTGTTTGCTTTGTGTCTTGTTTGCACTGTCACAAAATCCAGCATTTCATTGTCAAGACCACTTTAGTATGAATTTATTTTCTACAAGATAATAAATGCTTACAAGGCTGCTGGAGACTGCTATAAGCTTTGTAAATGCAGGCCATGAAATATATGATTACTTTTTTTTATCTGCGTGTAAATATATATAGTAATTGATACAAATCACATAAAAGTTTGGAGGAATAAATTTCACCATTGTCATTTAAATGTTAATAAAGTCATCTAGAGTGCCATATGCTGGTTTTGTAGTAGAGTTGAGAAATATCAGTTTTATATTATCAATGGAATAAAGACCAATTCAAGTTTTTATATTTATCAAAGACAAGAATGGCATTCAGCTTGTGATGCTACTTGCTATATATTGCATTCAAAGCATGTGCTTTTTTAACCTTTGAACCAGGTCACTGGTTGTTGTTGGCTTAATGCCATTTTTTAAGCTCTGATAGGTTATACATGGTGCCAGTATCAATGGAGGAGGAAGAATCCAGAAAAACTCCAGGAAGAACCACAGACCCATAGTATTTACTGAGAAGCTTTATCACATACCCACATTGGCAGACTCAGACCCACATAGATAGAGGTGAATTGGCAGTGTTTGGCATTTGCTTTAAACCACTTGACCATCTGGGACAACTGAGTCATTTGTAAAGGCTGGATTGAATGTTTAAATGCAAATAGTTAGATGTTGAATGCAGTACATTACATACAATCAAGAGTTAAGTGCTCTTTTTTTTAGTTTCCACTATGATTAAAAGTGAAAATTACAGTTTGTTATTTATCTCATGTTAAAAATTTTCATTTTGGGTGGTCACTGTGGCTAAGTGGTAAAGATTTTTGATTCTTAAGCAGAAGGGAGCAATCTCATTTCTCAAAATCAAGCATTGCAGTGACCTAAGTATTCATATGTGAGGTTGGGGTTCAAACTCCAGCTGAGTCATACAGGTGTCTTATAAAAATGATACTAGCAGCTGCCTTGCTTCACTCAGCATTAAGAAGTTAAGTGATAGGACTGGTTGGCCTGGTGTCAGGATAATGTGACTGGGTGGAACATGATGCTGCATGTCTGTGGCATGATGCCCCAGCGATAGACTCCTTTATAAACTACCACTCTGTAGATATTGTAGTTATATGACAAATTTTTTTAGAGCTATGTTAAAAATCCAAATCACACATAATTCTCACTGCCATATCAGCTGTTGTAGTATGTCCTGGACATGGCATTTTCCTTTGCTTGCTCAAGAATCATATAACCTTCATAGTGTTGCTGTCATAAAATGTATTTGCACCCTACCCTACCCCACCTGTATCCCCCACCCCACCACCCAAACTCCAGCTAATCTTACTATGTTCTGCACATTTGAATGAATCCATTTGTGGACCAGAAAGGTGATGTGGTTTAAGTACATCCAGGAATCATGGACATTTTCTGTTGAGGTTATGCAGGAAGGTTTAGATAACACCAGATTCCATTTAGGAGTTATTCACAGCATGTAAAATACAGCATATACTTCTTTATAAGACGTGTACAAGCAGAACAGACCCAGACCTGCCATTACATTATGCGCTGGCAGATCAGAGATTGTGCAGTTTGTTAGGAGTAACTAATTGAACAAACAACATAGACCTTGACCTGCAGGCATATTATGCTTTGTCAAATTAGGATCTTTCTTGTTTGCAGTATGTCTTGACTTATAAACAAGTACATATGGTAACTTTTGTACCAAATTGGTTAAATAGCATGGGGAAAACTTGAGAGGGGGAATATTTTGCTGTTTTCTTCCACATCAAGGGTACAATATCACAATGTCATACAATAGAATACTTAGCAGTTGTATGAAGAGAATGTGTCCTTTTTGCTTCATGAATTTTTATCAGGTATTTCAAAAATTTTGTCAGTCGTATTAGAATGCTGAAGATAAAAGGTATTGAATCTTTGCCAAAAAGCCATACAAGAGATGGCAACATGTGTGTATTGATCTACATAAATGTGGCCTAAATATATTACTGTTGTAAATTCTACCTGTCATAATTCACTAAATTAAATATTTTATTAAGTAAACTAAAATGGTAAACTTCAAATGTAAATTTATCTGACATTTCAGATATATACCCTAGTCCAGATCACTACAGAATGATAGTAAAAGAAAATATATTTAACTTTTACATAGAATGTAAACAAGGAGATGCTAACATACCATATGTACTTCATTATAAGTTAAGTCCAACAACAAATCAACATAGACCCTGATCTGACTTCTGATAATGCTCTGGCTGATTAGGTTATGGGTTGTTTGTTCTACTGATTACTCATTTTCAAAACTTTATAAACCCACATCTGTGATGTGGCATTGGCAGATCTGGGTTTTGCAGTTTGCAGTTGGACTTGATTTGTCATTGAATATATATTGTATGTACAACTGATCTTCATATATACTGTGAATTTACTTTTATTTCTGGTGCACCATTGTCAATTTCATGCTTGCTTCAAACCACATATTTCAAGATCAAATGAAAGGTGTCCTTCCTGTTTAAAAAACAGACTCATTGTAGACAATTCACAAATGCAGGTACCAGAAAAGGTAATTTATTTCAAACCACAAACTGATACCCACAGACAAAAAAATTAAATTCTTGTTTGATTTCAGGTTGAGACTTACTAAAGAATCTTGATTGTGAAATATATTTTAGTACACATGAAACTTGTGAACCTGTTTAAAGCATGTCAGCAAGTTTGGTTTATAGCCTTTTCTTATTAAGATGGTAAAAATTGTTCATTTGAAATCTGAAAGCTCAATATATCACTCAATTTATCATCAAAAAGAGTAGTTAGTGTGAGAATGTTGGAGTTGCCATGTAAGGTGAAAAATTTTATCAGAAGCGGTTTGTAAGATTTTTTTTTAAAAAATATTTTCTTAGTAAAATAACAAAAATATATGAGGAAAAAGTGATATATATGAAAACTTTTGTTAAGTGCATACTGGTGGAAACACTAAAAATAAATGCCAAATTAAATAAGCCTTTTTAATTAAAATTTCGCTTTTAATTTCATCTTCCAGTTTGGCTTCAGTGTAATTATTTTAAATGTTATATGCCTTTTTCTATTCAGATGTGAAGATTCTGATGGATGTTATTGCAAACACAAGAATGCTTTAAGAACTAACTGAGTGCTTAATCAGCAGCTGAAATGGCTTTATGTTGCCAACTGTTGAAAACTGTATGATTCTTGGACATGATGACATGACCCAATTAACAGATTAATTGTCTCCTGTCAGTTAAGATATGAATGATGCCAACAATAATATTAGGTCTGCATAAGTTCTTGTTAAAAATTACACACAGTGAATATAACTCCCAAGTTTTTGCCTTTGCTTAATCTATGGATTGTTCTTCAAAATATGCAGTGTTGCATTCAAACTAATGCCTTGCAAGTTCTAATAAAATACAGATATTTTTCTCTTCTGAATTTCTTTCTCAGCCAATGTTTTTTTTCTCCATCTAGATGTACTATTCTGGAACAGTGCAACTGCCATGTGCCGATTTTATTTGTTACAAGGTTCCTCCAGGTTAAAAATCCAAATCCTATACACACACACACACACCTGCACAGATCTGGAATTCTGGAAAAGGTCCAAAATTTGAAATTGCTTTTCCTGGTCTTAAAAGTATCTGGAAAAATTGAAAAAGGACCAAAAAGTCTTAAAAAAGTTATAAATTTTCATTATTACCACCGTCTTTGCTGCAAACTGGTAATGCATCTGCTCTTTTGCATTTGGTAGAAGTAGCATACAGATTCTGAGTTCCTCGTGAAGTCTGGACATTTATTTTTGGCAGGAACTTTGTTCTTATTACAAATGACATAGAATTATTCTCTATCATTGTCGTATGCTATTAATAAAGAAGTGTTACATGTAATGTAATTTCTAAAATGTCTTTCTTGATTAATAAACAAAGTGCAAACATATTGAATGTTTTGGCACTGGCATATAGTGGGTATTATTCTAGCCATGAGACTGTAGTTTATTTGTGTTTTGCTTACAATCCATACACATGCTTTTATTCTGAGAGGTAGGCAACTCTGACTTTACCAGATGCATGAATTTGTAAGTACTGTATGTCAATTAGATTTATATTAAAAATTCTCAATAACTGGTTTATTAACTTTAATTGACTTCTTAAGGCTTACTATCCAATTATATTAAAATCTATTGAAAGAATCTGTTGTATAAGAGATAATAATTCTTATGTAAATCAAAAATTACTGGTGCTCCCAGCACCCTGCCCCCAACCAACCGTAAGTTTTAACCAAAATGTTTGTCTATTTTGGTGGCGCTCACCAGTTATTATGTACTTTTGAGAGAGTGATGTATGTAAGGTGAAGTTGTTTGCATTTTAAACATGCACAGTGCAAAGAATGTTGGCATACCTATATACTACTTTCATGTAATGTGGATGAAATTTCTTTAGATATTGTACTTTTGGAAATTTTAAATGATCTTGGGACACTGCTAACTAAAATGACTGCTCCCTTGTGCTCCAAAAATCCACCTAAATTTGTCTAAAGTACACTATTCTTGGCAGCTATTAAAATATGGAAAATGAATTTTGCCAAACTAGATAATACGAGCTTCTAAAAGTGCAATGACTGAATTACCAAATACATAAAATGTAAAAAAAGTTATCGGCTCTTTTTTTTACAATTTACCTCTGAAGTTCGAGAAGTGAAAATGAGCAAGTAGAGCTAGCACGTTTTTGAAAGATGCACATCTGGAGTAAGGCCAAGCTGTATATTCTCTAACCCATATTACACCCATCAATCATACATCAAAATAAAGGGAATTAAAGGTTCTTTGAACAACACCTAAGATATACAAAGTCTCTTTTAAATAACCAGTATAACTAGTGAGGCAACCCGGGGAAACTCTTTTTCTTTAAAATTTTAACCCTATGCTAAATACGAAACTGTAGAGCGCCACCTTAAAAACAAATATAAACATTTATGAAATTATTTTTCTTATTTTCATATTATTATGTATGATGTTCTGAGTAAAATGGTACATTAACAATGATTTTATTCATGAAAATAAGCTAATTATGCTTATTTTTGCTCTAGCATACATAATTTGATATGAGGCATGTTTGGGTGAGTAGTGACCTTCATTATGGGAAAATTAGAAGTCTTAGAATATAGGAATAAAGTCAACTTAAATTGAAAAATGTTGCATTAAGTAAACGAAATCCATAGTGAAAATGTTTTATTTCATTTATTTGCAATGAAATTAAAAAATAAATGATAACAAAGCAAATTTGCTTTCTTCCATATCAAAGAATTAGTTAATATTTACCCTTTGACCTTTGACCTTTATGAACCTCACCTGTTATATCCCTTTTATAACTGTAAAATTTATTGTTGACATCTCAGGAATAAATATGGCTAGTTTCATGTTCCTGTCTATCAGCATAACACTGGTTGCTATGTTGACAAAATGCAATGCGCATTTTTAAAATAGTTCACTTTTTATCATAAGGAGGGGGGGGCTGTACCGGTTTAAGACTCTGACTCTAATAAATGCTGTTCTGAGGGGGTAAATACATGACAATTATTACAAAGGACTGTTTTGATGCTTGCGACTTAAATATTTCAGTCGTACAATCAAAATTAAATCATACAATAATAATACCTATATTCTCTTTATGGTGGCGCTCACCAGTTATTATGTACTTTTGAGAGAGTGATGTATGTAAGGTGAAGTTGTTTGCATTTTAAACATGCACAGTGCAAAGAATGTTGGCATACCTATATACTACTTTCATGTAATGTGGATGAAATTTCTTTGGATATTGTACTTTTGGAAATTTTAAATGATCTTGGGACACTGCTAACTAAAATGACTGCTCCCTTGTGCTCCAAAAATCCACCTAAATTTGTCTAAAGTACACTATTCTTGGCAGCTATTAAAATATGGAAAATGAATTTTGCCAAACTAGATAATACGAGCTTCTAAAAGTGCAATGACTGAATTACCAAATACATAAAATGTAAAAAAAGTTATCGGCTCTTTTTTTTACAATTTACCTCTGAAGTTCGAGAAGTGAAAATGAGCAAGTAGAGCTAGCACGTTTTTGAAAGATGCACATCTGGAGTAAGGCCAAGCTGTATATTCTCTAACCCATATTACACCCATCAATCATACATCAAAATAAAGGGAATTAAAGGTTCTTTGAACAACACCTAAGATATACAAAGTCTCTTTTAAATAACCAGTATAACTAGTGAGGCAACCCGGGGAAACTCTTTTTCTTTAAAATTTTAACCCTATGCTAAATACGAAACTGTAGAGCGCCACCTTTGCTGTCATGCACCCATGTGCAGCTACTGATGTTTAATGATCCCATTACTGAAGAGTTATTGAGGAGGAGGTAACTATGGATTATATGATGGGGATCTAGATGGTTTCTAAGTTATGATTCAGGGGCCACAACTTGATGCCACTAGGCTTGACCCAGAGGGCTCATATCATCTGATTTTGATGACATCTGGGTTGGTAATTGCATGCCAATTCTCAAACATGATCTCTAGATTTGGGAGATTTTATACATATGTAAAACCTCCACCACCTTTAGCATAACCCCCAGGGACCATATAAAATTCTAAGATCTGCAGACCAGCTCCAATCAGATCCATAGGCTTGAAGTCACTCCTTTACCCTATGTAGGAGGAGTTACACAACATTAAGGGCATGGACAGGTAGGATTATGTAATTGCAGTCTTGTTTCCAAAGGGTACAAAGGTTAAAGAGTTTGGTAGGCCTGTATTTTTGTGGACAGTATACTACATTTTGCATATGATACATTTACAAAGCATATAAGGAAAAAAAAAAACAAAATAGAAAGCATAGCTGTTACAAAAATGAAGTTTCGATTTAAGTACTATTTGTGATAAAATTGTTTATATTTTTTTTGAAGACAGGTTATCTTGGTGATGTCCATACAGTATATAAAATTTGTTATGCTGAAACATTTAGATCTAGGAGTAAAGCCCTAGTGAAATCCAAGAGCCATAAATGCTAGAAGTTTATGGGGTGATACCCATAAATGCAAGAATTTTACAGAGTAATGCACATTTTAAATCTCCCACTTTTAAAATTGTATCACAATTGTTCTGTATGTATTCTTCCCATGTACCCATTTGTTAGTGGTTTAAAACCTGATTTGACACTGCATTATGTAACAGTATATTTGTATCTATGCTAATTGCTGTTGATTGCATGTTATATTCAAGGAAGTACTATAAGTCTTTCTACTGAACAGGGTTCAAACTGAGGACTGCCCAGTAAAATATTTAAATTATAACCAACAGCCTGTGAATATCTGTCAACTTCTGTGCTTGAATAAAATTCTAGCTATATGCAATAAAAGTATATTGAATGTGGAAATTACAAGAATGTTATTCTATTTTGTTCTTGTCAAGATAATGTGTGATATTACATTAACACATTTTCTTTATACTTATTTACAAATAAATTCATTGACTGTATTCATTTTACCTCAGTATTTGTCAGCATCATAATTTACTTATATAAGATAGTTCTGATGAAGATTTCTAGACATTTCACAGAAATGCTACAGGAGTTATGCACATTTACCCTACATACTTCTGTATAAGTCCAATCCAAATGTTGTTGTTGTTGTAGTTGTTGTAGGGTTTAACGCCATTTTTCAGCACAAGATAGGCTATACATGGCGGCCAGTATTAATGGTGGAGGAAGAACCCTGGAAAACCCTGGGAAGAACCACCGACCCACGAGAAGCTACTGGCAGGCTTTCTCACTTACCCATGTTAGCCGAGTCTGGACTCAACTCACACAGACAGAGGTGAGATGGCAGTGATCTGTAACGGACAGTGCTTTAGACCACTCGGCCACTTGGGGCCCCCTCCAATCCAAATGCAAATTGTATAGACCCAGGTCTGCAATTGCATAATCATTGGCAGGTCTTGGTCTGTGTAGTATGTTAAGAGTAACCAGTAGAACTAACAACAGAGAATCTGATTAGCTTGTGCACATTCAGTGGCAGATCAGGGTCTATGTTGTTTGCGTTTGCACCCACTATACCTGAATTGTGGAAATACCTTTTCCAGAATAAATATTTACAGGATTTTTTACCCCTAAGATGAATTCTATATCTGCCCTCTACAAAGTCAAGTCCAACTGTAATCAGCATCGTCCCTTATCTGAAATTGAATAATATACTGGCTGATCAGGCTCTTTTTTCTTTGTTCTAATGATTACTCCTAACAAATTGCATGGACCTAGATCTGCAAGTACATTATGTGATGTTGGATCTGGGTCTGTGCAATTTGCAGTTGACCATAACTGTCAAGCAAGTAGAAAAAGTATTAATACTGTAATTACCTGTTCTACACCTGGATGAAAAGAGGTGGTTTGATAGATCCAATTTTCCAAGGTATTGATAAGGTTTTAAACTGTCATGGGTAATCCAACCCTTTGATAAATGTAGGTTAGTGTGGCCGGGGTGCATTTTCATTTATCCTTTCTTGTTTTGTTTAATTTTCCCAGCAATGCATTCAGCTGGCACATAATAACAAAGGGTTAGTTTGTCTCAAATTGCACTGTTTTGGCTTGATGTGTTCAAGATTCATCTGTGTGTCTAAAGTAAAAAGGAAATTTTTAAAATTAAAATATTAAGGTTTCATTCATTGATTGAAATATTTTAAAACAACAAGTTTAATGCTTTTTTATAATCTGTTAAAATATATGCAAAATTATCTCAACTGGCAATAAAGCCTAGTGAACATACTAAGTTGCCTCCAGTCCAGTAAATGTCATTCATTTTCTGTTATGCATACATCATCAGTTACTAAGCCTATTTTAAATTTCTTCACAAAATCTAATAGACCAATACTGATCAAACATGACAGATCATCTTGAGTAATGTCTTCTCCAAACACAGCTGAATCAAAGTTTACAAAATGCATTTTGATTTGAAGGACCTTAAAAGTTTTAAGATTATGCTGATGGTTACCACTATTAAAAACAAAATAATTTTCAAATAACTTATGTAAAACTTTTTTTCAATAGAATTGTCCAAATTTGACCTGATGACCTTTCAGATTTAAATGGATGATGCTGATTCATCATATGGTCTTCGTTTCTACAAATAGGAACCCTAAAATGACTGTTCTAAAAACTCCCAACAGAATTCAGCCGCCTTTAACAGAAAGTTTTCTAACAGAAAATGTTTCCATTTTTGTGGAAATTGTGCTGATTGACAATCAAATATGTCCACCATTACAAAATACATGCAATCTAGTAAATGGCTTTCTATAAAATCAGAATTGGAGCAAATTGACAGAAAGTTTCCTGTTTTTAAAGGCTTTCAAGTTTATAGATACGATTCTCATCCAGACTGGACTTTGAAAGAAAGCACCCTTCACAATCCTGCAATTTAGTTTTCCATGACTTCTGTGATTTCTTGGTAATCTGAAGAAAATAATGACCAGTGGAACAAAAGTACCTGGAGATTAAGACACTTTTTACATGTTCAAGGAGAAAAATTTGGGGAACATGGCATAATCTAGGGACTGTATGCAATGACATGGATTAAACACAAACGGTAGACAGGGCAAAGAGATCACAAAAGACCTGTATGTGGGCATGGATATCATACAGTTTTCCTGTAAACTACCTGAAGAAGACAGAGACCATAGAAAGAAGAAGACAGAGACCATAGAAAGATAGAATAGACATAAAGATGAAAGAATGGTAAAGAACAGCTGCAAAGCAATAATTTACCCCATTATGCTGTTCGGGGTGGTGTGGGAGTTGCAAACATTCAGAAAGAGTTCAGGACTAATTCATCCATTTGAAGGTTATTGAGACACAGCATTTATTTTTGGCAGTTAATCATTGTTGGAAACCATGCTGTAATAGTCTTAGTTACAAACTGGTAACATAAAATTGTTGTTACTGCTGTTATAGGGTTTAATACCATTTTTCGGCACAAGATAGGCTATAGCTATACGTGGCAGCCAGTTTAACTGGTGGAGGAAGAACACAGGAATACCCCTGAAAGAATAACTGACCCACAAGAAGTTAACGGTAAGCATTGCCATTTTACAGTAAGCAGAAGCTTTTACAAAACTTATATAAAACATTGCAATCTTTTACTGGTAGATCATTTTTCCATTTGTAACCACTGAACTATTTTGAAAGGACATGCCTCATATATCTTTGGAGAATGTATTTTCATCTGTTCAGAACTGCATATATTTTTTACAGTAAAAGCAAACAGTAATATATTTCCCCATCAAATATGACAACCTTTTCTGCCTGCATTAAAAGATTAAAATAACAGGTATATATTAGCAGTGTTATGTATATTAATTTGCAATGTTAGTTTTTTTTATTGATTTTATTTATTTCATTATCTTTTGTCATGTAACATTGTCATGTAACATTGCATGTTGGACTTTACCTTGTCAAAAATCAAGTTTTCTACTTGACCTGAATTACTGATTCTTTTATTTTATTTTATTCTGCAAACATCTAATATGTAACTAAGATATTATCTATGTGTATGGGTTTAATATCAGGATCATTATTATTAGAAGTAAACAGAGTTTGGGTCTAGGTTGTTGGAATTCTCCAACAATATACCTGGCATACCTGACATGCTCCATGTTAGATATTATAATTTCCATAATGGACTTTCTAATTATAACTATGATTTTTTTTTTTTATAAACATTAACAAGTTTTTAGAAGGTTATTTTCCATTAGGTAATAGTTATTTTTAGAATTGTAACCTGAGGCCAAGTAGAGGGCTATATAATCTTGTCACTGGAAAATATATTAATTTCTGCATTAAGATTTAGCTGAATCAGTTTTGTGTTTTTGTGTCCATAAGATCATTTGGGTTGGAATTTATTTCTTCAGATTATTTAATTATTATCTCTGGAAATACAGTGCTCATAAAAAAACAGTGCAATACAGGCCATCACAGGCACATCAACACCTTCAGTGTTCAACTTATTTTGGATTTCCACTAAAGTTTATTCAGAACTTTTATTATTAGAACTTGTGTCTACTTTTAATACTATTTTGGAATTAGGTTCATATTGCCATAATTGTTTTCAGTTTCACTTTGTACTCTAGGGAAATACACTGTTTTTTTTTATTTTACAAAGCTTGTTGCTTTTCATTCGTTCATAACTTATTTTAAGAGAATAATATAAAAACTACTCACATCATAAGGCAGTCTATACTAACATGAAATAGATACTAACAGCTATGGACATGGCAAGCAGAGTCACTTTGAACCTAAATCTAAGAATGCTTCATATCGCTCATGTTACTAATTTAACAGGAGACGTTACTAACTTTTATTAATACAGGAACACATGTTGTTATTCAACAAGCTTTTGGTCAGATCTTGATGCATCAAAGAAACCAAGATGAACAGAAAATTTTTCATTAACATGCCAATCTGTCTCTGCAAAAGTTAATACTTCTGCAGACAGTGTGTGTGTGTGTTGATTTTTTAAAACTTCTTCCACATCACACTTGGCACCGAAACAAAACTTCCCATATTAAAATCAAATTTGAATGTGACATCTTATGTGTATATTTATCATGAAGAATGTCAAATGGCAGCATTTGAAGTTGGGCTGTCAGTTTGCATGTAGGAAATTAAATAAATTTTGCACTGAAACTTAAGCATGCAGAAATGTTTGGCAAAGTAAAATTTTTAACTTTGTTATCTTTTATCTGCTGAACAAAATACAGATTCAGATATTTCTTTCTCAGAACAGTCATAACAGGCCTGTAGTTAAATACACAAAAAGATGAATATATTTACAGAAAGTTTTTGTTTTTCTTTGATGGCAAACAAATATGCAAAGAAAAAAGCAAAGAAAAGAAGCATGCTGTTTTCTATATGCTCATACATTTATTTTTTATCAGCCGCATTTTAGTCATCACACAACATTGGATTAAAACAAAGCAAAACATAATACCATTTTACAAATTCCTAATTTTGAGTTTATTTCCATTCATTTGTTAAATTCCAGATTTTCTGTGCAAATTTCTGTATGTATGGATTTGTTAACAACCACAGATTTCATATTTAATGTGTGCATTAACAGGTTGTTTCTTATGTCCAGTTTTCTACCTGTGGAAATTTTTCCTAGTTAACCAGTTAGGTAACTCCGTGCTTTGATATCAATATTCCTTGTAATTTATTTATCTTTCTCAGTTGTCTCAAGTTCTAGTATTTCCAGATGGTAAAATATAGGAAATCAATGATCTGTATTTTTTGTTGTGGGATTGAGATTATAAAGACTGTTTTGTTTCTGCATATTTCTCAAGACTCCAAGCTCCAAAGAGGCAAGTCAGTAACCTTTGACTGTTACTTCATTCTTGCATCTTTCAGGCTACTGTTTAAAGTCAGTATTTCAGCAGCCCTTTGCTCTGATATTGAAAGGGTTTACTTGCACAGGGCTTTCATCTATTTGGCTCTGATAGCATCCCATTCCCCAAAAGTGTCTGTAGATACTGGACTTGATAAATGTAGTGAGCAGGTATTGCACATGGATACCATGTAGACTCCTGTACAAAAAGCTTTCACCAGCAAAATACAGTAACATTAATTAGCATGTTTGATTTTGAAATCTTGGCCACTTTAGTGTATTCAGCATGTAAACTGATTGATTAAATATCCTATAGCTACTCAAAGCATATACTTTTGCTAGCATTGGTATGCATTGGTGTGCCTAACTTTGTGAAGAAAAGGTTTATTTCAAGTATAAAGCTTGTTTTTGGAATCTAAAAAATAGGAGCTGCTTGTAAAAGTTAACTAAAATGTTAAACAAGTTTTTATCATGAAAGGGTTTGGAAGAGCTTGATTCTTGGAATGGTTTATGGTGTAGCATTAATTGTTGCTTTCTTTCCGTTCACCTTCATATTAATATATATGAGGGTATATATGCCATGTCTGTCTGTGTGTCCATCACACAATCTTGTGAACAAAACTAGGTACTGTTTTTGGTGGATTGCCATGAAACTCTATTGTGTGGTCATGACTTCATGATGTACATACAAAATCAAATCACACTGTTCTTGCATCTTTATAAGAGTTATTGCCCTTTTTTACTTGCAGATGAATACAGCATGGAATAAAATCTTCTGGACATAACTAGTCTTATTCTTTTACTGGCCCCCATCAAACTTCTTGGTAAACATTATGGTCATCTTCTGTTAATGTGCATGTTGACAAATCACTTTGCTCCTGCAATATTTAGCTTTTCTCATAGACCAAAAGAGCTTATGGCATGGCATGTCATTATTTGTCATTTATCCATCTGGTAGTTTGATGTTGCTGCTGCTTCTAAAGTGCTTATTAGATTACTGTGACACACACTTGGTCTAGTGAATCACTAAAAGAAAATAGTCATGTTTATTAAGGTAAGCATCTTGAAAATATTTCCCTTGCTACTCATTCTGAGTTCAGGATGGAGTTTCAACTGAAAGACTTATTAAGATGTCTAATTGGTCCTAAACGAAAATGGTTCTAATCTGACATCCAGCAGCAATATTAAAAATCTTGCTATTTTTTCTTCTCCTGAAAGGAAAGTAATAATGATTTGAGTTTTTATTAAAAGATATATTATCATTTCTAGTTGGTCCTAATAGAAAAAAAGCAAACTGGTGACAAACAACACTAATGGCATCAGAGCAGAAATAATGGTCAGTGGACAGAAGCTGGAAAGAATCATAAGCTTGAAGTACATGGGATTAATTATTGCAGATGAGGGCTCCAAACCAGAACTAGTTTGCAAGATTTCCCAGACAACAAGTTAAAAACAATAAGGAAAGATGCCAACATTTCCTTTTGGTTCCAAAAAAAGGTTGGTGCACTCGATTGTCATATCCATCTTTCTGAATGTTTGTGAAACATGGATGCTCACATTAGATCTACAAAGGACTCAAACCTTCAAAATGAGATGCTACCACAAGATTTTGGGTATCTCATACATTGACCATGTAACCAATGATAAAACAATAGAATCCAATGAGCCATCAGATCCTATGAAGACCTCTTGACCACTGTAAAAAAGTGCAAACTGAAGTGGTACGGTCATGTCTCAAGATCATCTGGACTGGCAAAAATAATTTTGTAAGGCACAATGTGAGGGTGCAGAAGAAGAGGCAAACAGATAAAGAGGTAGCAAGACAACATTAAGGAGTGGACAGACATGGGATTTGACGATTCCCAAAGGGCAGTACAGAACAGGGAGAAATGGAGAGAATTGGTTGTAAAGTCAACTGTGGTGCCCCAACAACCTTTTAGGTTAAGGGATTGGTGATGATGATAATGATAATATTTAGGCAGACAATAACATTAGCATATTTGAGACTACTGGCACATCAAAACATTCAGTTTCTGGAATTTATTTGGAATACCACTGGAATTCAGTTGGAACTTTATATATTTGGACTTGTGCTTGAAACTTATAGGAGTGTTTTGGACTTATTTGCATTACTGTAAGTTCATTTTAAATGTTCACTCTTTATTCCAGGGAAATAAATTATATGTTGAATTTTTAAAAACTTGGTTTTTTGCTCTTTTTACTTGCTTAGTTTAAGACCATAGAGTTGTAATAATTGTATTGTCTACTGGAATATCAACACCACTAGTGGTAGCAGAATCATACAGGAAGGCCTGAACCAACTGACTCTAGAAAAGAACATGGGCTATTCCTTCACCCAAGAAAAATGTATCATCCTTAGGTAAGAACCTCCAGTCATGTCCAACTACAAGAGGTACAACCTAGCCACAGAGTATGTAGTCCAAACAGTCAACCCCATAAATAAGTGTTGATATGTGGGTATGATGTTACCCATTTATTAAAATGTACAATTTTACTGCATCCAAATCTTTCCAGAACAAACCTGTATACACTTTAGACACATACCAGTAATTGGTAACAGCCACATCTAGCACAAAAGTAAAAATGGCCACAGGACAGATGGTTGTGCTATTCCACATTGATTTACAAGTCACTAGACAAAGGATTTGCTCTGGAAACATAATGTAAATGTCACCAGAAGAATCCTTAAGCTGAAGCTGACAGTAGCTCCACAGACATGAGAAATACTAGTAAGTGTATGAAATGTAAACTGATGTGTTAAGCCAAAATTGGCTGCAAAGATTTTTAGCTTTTAATGAATAGGTGATATCCTAAATAAAAAATCAATATCATCATGTTTGAGGGGATGATTTATCCACCTTCAGAGCATGCAACAAATTATCTTGGGGTGGAATTCTCTAAAGACCTGTCTAGGAAATGTCACAGACAAGTTGGTGAAAAAAAAGAACAGTACCATTGGTTTTTGTGCACTGCAACCTCCAAATCAGCAGCAAGGAAGTCAAAAGCACAGCATATTTCTTGCTTGTGTGATCTGCCCTTGAGTACTGCTTAACCATGTGGAACCTCCTAACAAAGACCTGCTAAACAAGATAGAGATGGTTCAGAGGGTGGATGCTAGATACACTACAAACAAATAAAGAAATATTAGCACTTTTTGTGAATTGCTGGATCATCTTCATCGGGAATTGCAAGAGTTGAGGCAATCTAAGGTCCAGCTGAGCAGGTTATTCAAGATAGTGTCCTTCCTACTGGACATGCCAGCAGACAAACTGTTAGCATCAAGCCTGATCAGGCAAATCACACCAAGAAGTTCATACACAAGTCAGCAGTAACATATTCATTTAAATTTAGCTTCTTTCAGTAGACAACAGGGATATGGAACAATTTACCAGCAACATTTGGAAAAGCTTTGACTTGGAATTTCACCACATGGAGCTTTTCATTATTGTATTTTAATACAGTGATCAGCTACAAGTAAGATCTAGGGATTTGCAGGGTTGTGCCATTTGAGGTTCATGTAACTATTTGCTGGGACAATAGCCAGCTTGGTCTGAGTATGAAGTGACATAAATGTAGACTGACACTTTCACTCTTCTCTACCTTTTCTATTATTGCCATTTTTCTTCATACCACTACATTATTTCCTATATTCTTGACCAGCACTGCCCATTATTTAATAGTCAAGAGTGACCGAACACTGCCCATTATTTAATAGTCAAGAGTGACTGCATCAGTGTAGATATACATAGATAGATGCTATCTAATTTGCTAGTTGACAGAGTATCCAATTTTTTAAATGTCATGTAATTTCAGTTTGCAAATCAACACCTGATTTATGCATCATTTTTAAACAAAATTGTGATCCAAAGTTAAAATTGCTACTTAAAAAAGTGTATATTATCACTAATTTATTCCTAAAAATATGTATACTGTTTGCATAGAATATTACAGGTATACAATCTTGTATGGGTGACAAGCAGCAGACCATGTAAAGTCACTGACAGTTTCCATGATTTATGTAGAAAATTAATTATTAAAGTCAGTATTTAAAGTCTACTTTTTCTGGTTGGAGTTAGGCATTTATTGATGGCACATCACTGATAGCATAAATACACACTAGAGGGCCTACAAGTGGCACACTTTAAGATCTGTAAATTCTGATGTGTAGGGGAGGAAGGGAGGAAGGAAGGAAGAGAGATAGAAGAGAGAGTAACAACAGTGCCACTGTCAGATTATGTGAAATATTTTTACGAATGAAAGGTGCTTGCTACATAGACAAAAGTTTACTAAGATAAAGAGGTCATTAAAAATAACTTTTACAAAGTTGGATTATCTGATTTAAGAAAAGTATTTACACCCCACTATGCCTTCCTCTAATTTACAATGAAACTGTACTGAAACTGGCTCAGCTACAAAATTCATGCTTGAATTCTGTTTATTATACATCAGAATGGCCAAATTCCACATCCTGTGCTTAACCACACTCCCTTCTACCATCTCTTTTGACTGACCCAGAATAACCTTGCACACAAACATGTATGGATGATACTTTAATGGAGCCATATGATCCTGTAGCCCATTTAGCTGGTTATGGAGGTCTTTTCATTCATTATACTGATATCTGGTATTATGTGGTATTGTACCATCTGTACCATCATAGACCTATGTGCAGTATTGTTATTATAGTATTCTTTTAGATATACTTCTCCACTGCTGATGACTAGTTCCATACTGGATGTTACCTCACTCACACCTGGCCTCATGGTACACCTTGGGTATTTGTTAATGATAATTCTCCTGTACATTATTTCTTAGCAAACTATTGAATAACTAGTATTAGTTTTTATTCAGATATCAGAAAGAAGTCTGTCACTTTTTAATAATTAACATCATAATAACTCAAAATGTAATATTTACATATATGTTCTTAACTCTGCCACAAGGAGATTGAGTTGCAATCAGAGAGACTCCTGATCAGGAAGTTATGTATTGGCAGAAAGTGCAGATCTTTTGCTTATGTATATTGGAGGTTTACAGTCACTGCCATATAAGTGGTTTCTGCCAGATCACTTGAATTTTGGTGCCCATAGCAAGACATGATTGCAATGTTCCTGTGCAGGTCTGGAATTCTGGAAAAGATCTCAAATTTTAAAAATGTTTTTCCAGTTCATGAAAATGTCTGGAAAAACTGAAAAATGACTGAGCAATCATGAAAAAGTGTTACATTTTCATTTTTAGAAGTTTTAGTTTACAGTTTTTGAGTTTTTTGTGAGGTATGGAAATTTTAATTTTTTGGTAATGGAAAAGGTCTGGAATCTATTTTTTTTAAATCTGTGGTTAGTAACAAGTACAATATTTTTTTAAAACAGTGTGGTTCGCAACTCTGAATATTTCATAATGTACAAACTCTTGACAAACTCTTAACCTATTTTTCTTTCCTTGAATGCAAATATCATTATTTAGGTCCTTCCAAAATGAACAGAATTCATAAACAACAGAACATTTTTTTATGAATGAATAAATTGCTTTTTTTAATATTAATTGTTTGAAGTTAATATGTTCACTCAGTATTTCTGTAACTGTCTGTGACATTTATAGTATCCAACGGGAAATGTTGTCACCCTAGACTTTTCATGTTACCCATGGGAAATATGGTTGCAGCCTCAATTTACATTCATTTACTTGATGGGGAAAACTCTAACACTGTAAAATAATTACATTGTATGTTGGATTGAATTGAAAGTGCCTAGAATTAAAGGTTGAATTCAAATGGGAGAAGTTCCAGTGAAGAACAGTTAAATCCTTGTACACATGCCATGTGGCAAGTTGCCTACTTTCATCTATCTTCAACAGTGCTGAATCCATCAGCATGGACTTTTGCAGGTGCACATTATTTTATTCAGTTAATGCTCAAAAAATTCAGTAAAAGGATAACAGAAAAGATAAAATTAGACATTGAAATAGAACATTTGAAAATTAAGTCTGGAACATTTTTTAATTGTTTTTATACAAAAACTAGTAAATAAATTAAATTTGAAATATGTCAAACTTTCCATCACTGTCCAGTCCAGCCTTTGTAATATTATCCAGCTGAGTCTGTGCATACAGTTCTTAGATAAACTACATAATTCATTTCAGTCTTCATGAGTAATATAAAATGTTGCATTTTTATTCAGCTTCAGAAGGCAGCCTTTTCCAGTGCAGTATTGTTTGGTCAATCTTTACCAATATCATCCTGGTCACCCTCCCTTTGCCAGCATTATCCATATCAACTGTGTCAGCACACTAATGGTCAAATTTTTCTGCATATAAAGGCCTTTATTTGCCCAGCATGATCAGGGCATCAATTTTGCTAGCTCTGTGGTTGATGTGCATGACTTATGACCAGAAGGGTGCTGGTTTGATACTCCAATCATATCAGCCAGTGTTGGCTACTGTTTTGTCCTTGGGCAAAACACTATTCCAATTGCCTCAGTACTATATAGCCTACTTGTATTGCTGTTCCATTAAACACAAATCCAATCATTCTTTCTCAACATAATCAAGGCAAAACTTACTTCATTATTTGTTTTTAACTTTTGTAATCTTTTCACTATATTCTTTTTTAAAACATTGTCAAATGTTGTAAAGTGTTTAGAGCTCCTAAAGATTAGGTGCTATAAAGTCCTCATTATTATTATTATTATTATTATTATTATTATTATTATTATTATTATTATTATTATTATTATTATTATTATTATTATCATTATTTACCATTTTGCTATGGCAGATTTAAGTTTTTTGTAGGGTAGTTATGGTACAAATAAATATCATAGTCCTTGGTTGTAAATTAGCCTGTGTGTACCAGAACCTTACCTAGGTCAGGTTTTTTCCATGGTCTACTGGTATAAATTTATCATCTTGCTTTATTGATGCTTTAGTTTCTGTTTTAAGCTACATTAAATTACAGAGGTGTAAATTATAGGTACAGAAAGGTCAAAGACCAAAGTAGTGTACCAGAAACAAAGTACTACAGTTTGTTAAAGGGAAAATCTGGCCATAAGATTCAGTATAACTGTATTAATCCTTGTTAAATTCTAACCTCCCCTACCAATTATCAAAGTTTTGGCAAGTTAGGTAATCAAGACTTATGCCAAAAGTTAATTGTTGCTGGGTTGCATGATGTTGGCTTCAGCCATGAAAAATGAGACGGATTGAATTACCTCCCTTTTATGATTATTGCAGTGGCATGGTACTCTGGATGATGATTATAGTTGGGAAAATCAAGATTGTATTCAAGTCTACATTCCTCAAAATGCCGATATATTTTTATATTACCTTATTGTTGCACACTATTAAAATGAAAATTAAGTAAATACACATGCATTAGAATTCAACATTTTTGAAAGTAGTGAATCAGTGATTCTTCATGCATAAAAGCATATACAGAATCTACATGAGATTCACTTTTCTCAATCAAAAATCCTGTAAATGTAGGTATTTCATATTTACAAAAAAGATAATTTGATTGGTTGATGAAAAATAGACAAATGCTATTAATGTTTTTGGAGCTGAAACACAATATATATGTTTAATTGCATCTTCACAAACTCAGTATTTAATGGATTGATCAAGGATAGAATGTGTCAATTGACATGGTAACTTGATCTACAAACTGATAAATTGTACTTTTTCTTATTTAACAATAATTGTGTGTAGTTTTCAGCTATGACAATGCCAAATTTATTAGTGTTTTTACACAAATAGCAACATTTCCAAAATCTTTGAGTGAGTGGTCTTTCTTGAGATAACTGTATACTATCACTAATATAATTTTTAATAAAATTATTTTCATAAATTGTGTCATCTCCAGGTTTTAATGTATTTATAATACTGTAAATTACTAGACTTTTTGCAATGTGATTAGGAAGTTTTAGACCATAGCAAAAACATAATTTTTATTATTGCAGTAACCATACATATGGACTTAAATTCCTAATTTACTGATATTTATATCAGGATTAAATACTGTAATCTAGTCTTTCTATGCAATAAATAGTCCAAGCAAGTTGAAATGTTTTATTATTTCAAAGGTGTTTTTCTTTCAGTGGTTTAAACACTCAGTGTACATAATGACATCTATGTTGAGCTGAAAAGTCAGGCCTCTATTTTTGGACAGAATGGGGGGGTCCTGTCTTCCACCCTTATCTAACTCTGTGCTTGGGTTTTGTTTAAATGCAGTAAAATGTTTCTGTAATGGCAATTACTTGAGTAATAGGCATGAATAATCTGTGGATTTAATATTCAGCTAGTGATCTTTGTAACTTGGACTTGTAATATTAGTATGCAGATAAGTGATCTTAGTAACTAGGACTTGTAATATTAGTATGCAGGTAAGTGATCTTAGTAACTTAGACTTGTAATATTAGTATGCAGGTAAGTGATCTTAGTAACTTAGACTTGTAATATTAGTATGCAGGTAAGTGATCTTAGTAACTTAGACTTGTAATATTAGTATGCAGGTAAGTGATCTTAGTAACTTAGACTTGTAATATTAGTATGCAGATAAGTGATCTTAGTAACTAGGACTTGTAATATTAGTATACAGGTAAGTGATCTTAGTAAATTGGACTTGTAATATTAGTGTGCAGGTTTTCCTCTCATATTTCAACATATTTTAAAACCAATAATCACTCTCTATTTGATTTTTCTTATATGCCAATAGATATTGTACATGGAGACATAAATAAATAAAAGAAACTCACTGAATTCATAAGTTAGATACTTTGTATCCTTTTGGCTTTAATATAAACGAATTTTTATAAAGTTGTATAATTTTTTTTTTAAATTGATAAATTGTATATCCTCTATAACACTATAACAATATAATAATATGTATGACTGTCTATTTTATTTTATTATTTTACTGATTCAAGTTTCATTAGAGACTTGTGTATCTTTTCAATTCTGTCACGCAATGTACACACACACACACACACACACACACACATATATATATATATATATATATATATATATATATATATATATATATATATATATATATATATATATATATAATTGTTATGATGATACATATCATTTATGACATTATGTAATGTTGTAATTGTTATTTTAAAATATAAACACATCTGTTTCTTTCAAAACATTTTGTGCCTGAAAAAGCAAACATTAAATGCAAAACTAGTTGCACAGAATACAGAATTATCAGCATTTGTTTTGTTTAATCCCATTACATGTACTAGAGAATTACACATCTGTTCAAAATTAGGAACTTTTTAAAAGAAAAGTCCCAATAACCCAGGCAATGCAAGTTAACGCAACCTACATTAGTGAAAATCAGACCAGAAGATCACTTCTTCTTATTGGTGTCATGTGCAATTTCACAACACAGAAACAGTATAGACAGCTTAATTGATCTTTTATATCCATAATTACTGCCTTTAAAGATGGAATTGGTAACTTTAATAGTGATTCACATGACGTCTGTACTGAAATGGTATTCGTGGCATGTTCCTTAGTGTTGTTTATGGTCAGTAACATATTAGCCTACATGTAGAGAAATCTAAAGAAAAATAGAGATTTCCGACATAAATGGCTTTGCTTTTGGTAAGCAGATCAGACTAATACAGTATGAGGAGTAGATCTCTATTTTAGCTTAAATGCATGTGGATTTCACCAGTCTTAATAAGGACTTACGTGAGGAAAGTACTACAGTGGCATGTACTTTAGTCAGGTTTGTAGTCAAAAGCATGATGCTACATGTACATCTAGATCAATCTGTTTCAGATAGAGATCTACAACTTAATAGATTATTATAATGAGATTTGTTTTCAATTGGAAGATTATGTGGTTTAAGGAAACCAGTATTCAAACTTAACTCCTTCATTTTTGAGGGCAGACTCTGCAATTGTGGTTACAAAGAATTAAATGAAGGTTGGTAGTGTTTTTGTCAGGTTATGCAATATAGGCATTCATAGAAGTGTTGAAATGAATTTTGCCAAAAAATCATTGCTACTGATTATGTTCTAGTTCTACAGGTGGTTGGTCATGACAGTGCATAATTGATATAATTGATTTATGCTGACAATTTTGGATTACAAATGACAAGTGTTAGCTCTTGGCAGAGATTGCTCAAATCTGGCTTCACTGTACTAGTGGAGTCTCAGGAGTTGATATGTAACTGCATTATGAGAAGTACTGCAGCCATGAGTTGAAACAAGGTCACTGTGACATAATTCATGGTTACATTATTTTTGCTAACCATTGAATTATGCTCAATTTCTCTATGTTAACAGATAATATTTAGGTTATTTCTTAAAACTTTGCTGACAAAGTGACATAAGTTTTTTATGTAAATGTATCAGTCTTGGATTCATTGCAGCAAAACATCTTCAAAAATTAGTACCCTATGAATAAAAATGTATTTACAGTATTGTCATTTTTTTGATAGTAGAGAGTGAAGCAAATTCTCTTCATTTGAGTTTTCCTTCTCACTCTCTGACCAATCTGACATTTTAAGAGACACACTGACATGAAGTAACACATGCATCCTTCCTTAGTGTTAGCACCAGTGATTGTAATTTCATTTATAAAACGTCTATAAATGACTGACAAAAATAAAAACATTGAAAAATGAAGATTAAATGAATGAACAAACAGTTATGCAACTACAGTGGCAACTATACTACTGTGAAACTAATTTTACAGCATTGCTATAAATGCTATATTTCAAAAGAATTGAACTTGTCAGCATACAATTTTTATTTTTACATAAGTACTTTAAATGAGCAAATGTTATTAACAGTTTAGAAATGAAATAAACAGAATTCCATCTTTAAATTTCCTGCTACTGAAGGTTAGTTACATTAAACACATTTTGTGCTAATATGATGACCAAGTTAAAGTGATAGCCATCCAGGAGTGATAATCTTGAATGATAAATCAATAATGTAAATGGATACTGAACAGTAAATGTTGATGTGGCTGCTTGGCATATCTAGAAACTGGTTGGATTTGATAACAACCAAGTGGAAAATTTCATAACAAGCTAGTGGATCTATCCCATCACTGTTAATTTTGGCTTTCCAGTAAAGTCCAGTAAAGTTTTGTTTGATAATGGACTCTTCTTATGACTATTAATACTGACCCTAGGGCAGTTGTTGAGATGAAGTTTTATTTTAATGAAATTCAAGGAGATAAGCTCTGACACCATCAGCACCTTTATTAATTGTCCCAAAGAAACTGTAAGTTAGACAGAACCTTTAGTATTAAATTTAGAAACATCTTTATTGATTGTCGAACAAAGAAACAAGCTGTCAACTAGACCTGGTGAACTTTCACTTTTGCTTGGTTATGGCAAATTTGTTGGCAGCTGAAAGGATACATAAATCAAAGAAAAGCTGTATAAGGATATTTTAAGTATTGCTATGGTTGATGTCTATTCACAACTAGTATGTGCCAGTCAACACCTTTAATCTACAAGACATAATGGTAGGAAAGCTGTAAAACAGCATTGGGAAAATAATTGTTTCCCAACTTTTTGAGCTAAAGCAAGGTCTGACATAGAGGACAGTAAAGAACCTAGGCAGAGGCACCTCACAAAAAAAATGACACAGGAGAACAATAGATATTTAGATTTTGACTTAGAAAAACTATCCAGAATGAAATGTAAATTAAACTTAAAAGAACAAAATAACAAGAAATAAATACCTGTCAAGAAGAGATCTGTTATTTATGAATAAAGCAAACATGTTTGTATGTAATTATGTGTAGCATCACTTTAGTGAAATAGTGCTTGGTATTACCTTGTTATCTTGTCATTCTTTCCATCCTACTTAATTTTAATTGAACTTTTACAGCTCATTCAGACGTACTTTAAGTGGATTATAGGGCAATCAAAATCTCTTTTAAATATTAACTTCCATTTATTAGCTTGTAAATATCTGAAATTAAATTCTTTCCAATCTGTTGAAGTGAAACCACATACATTTTTTAAATGTAAATGAAGATTTTAACACACTTGTGTCTAAATAAAGGCAAGAAATGTTTATCATATTAACTTGAGTAAAACTGATGTCAACACCTGCAAATTTCATTGGAATGAGATTGGATGCAAAATACTAAATGTTTTTATGCTTCATTTCAAGTGAAATGTCTGTGTATTTAAATCAGCTTAGTTGATGTTAATTTTTTGTTTGTGTTACTGAGTCACTTTTTACCATATATACTTGCTTGTTAGATGAATTGAACTGCACAGATCCAACTTGGACACAACATAATGTGCCAGATGGTCTGGGCATGTGCAGTTCATCAGGAGTAACCAGTAGAACAAACATCACAGACCCTGATCTGCAGGTCCATTATGCTATGGCAAATCAGGATTTTTATTTTTTACACTTTTTCTTGATCATTAAGCAAATGTATAGGGTACCCAAAATTTACATTAACCTTAATTGGCACATGCATGTATTTAATTGTAGTCCTGCTTCTTTGCTTTCAATTTAAAAGGTTTTCTTGAAGTACTTTGGGAATACTCTTAATTAATGATAAGATAGACTTTAGGGTTGATGCCATGTGCACAAAGAATTACCCTGTAATATGAAGACATATGGCATAGAGGGGGAATTAAATCTGATACATAGTCATCACACTTTGCCAACCATGAAACCCAGTCTTTTCATGTAGTCATGCATCATGTGTTATATTTAGACCTGATGAATACTATGTACTAAAATGTAGTTATGTAGTATACATGATTGGATTTATAGACAGATAGTTAAGTGAGGCTGGAGGTTATCAAATAACAATATGATTGATTGATACAAATATAAACCAGTCTTTGAAGTCAACCCAAGAATCTGTCCATAGAAATATGCCATAATGGGCAAAAATTTAAATATTGTTCATCATACACTGTTTGCTTGAAAATTAAGAACTGATAGCTTATAAAGGTACTTTCATAGACTCAGCTGTATTACACACATAGTGGCTAAACCAGTGAGCATGGAAGACATTTTTTTAACCTTTAATAGCCAACTTGTATATGGATCTGCTAGAATTGAGAATTCAACTCAGGACTGCAGAAGTGTCAAGTTATTGTAATGTTACTCTCCTGTCCAAGAAAATAAATCACCTAGTGATCTAGAGCCAGTTAATGGAAATATAAGATCATATCCAAAAGTTTTCTGTGGGGCCTTTAAGTAAACTATATGATCACACCCATAGTATACTGAGTGGCCTTATACTAAGCTATATGATTATACCCACAGTATGGTGATTGACCCAATAGTGAGATAGATATATGATCACACCAACAGTATGCCAATGGGCCTAAAAATGAGATACATTTATATAATCACATCCACTGTATACTGACTGGCCCAGTAGGGAGATGTATTGTCACACCCACAGTATACTAGCTACAGGGCTTGAAAGTAAGATAAATGATAATACCTGCAGTATAATGAGTGGTCTTATAGTGAGACATATGACCTTACCCATAGTATACTGAGTGGCCTTATACTAAGCTATATGATTATACCCACAGTATAATGATTGACCCAATAGTGAGATAGATATATGATCATACCAACAGTATACCAATGGGCCTCAAAGTGAGATACATGTATATGATCACATCCACAGTATAATGATTGGCCCAGTAGGGAGATGTTTTATCACAACCACAGTATACTAGCTACAGGGCTTGAAAGGGATACCTGCAGTGTAATGAGTGGTCTTATAGTGATATATATGACCTTACCCATAGTATACTGAGTGGCTTTATAGTGATATGTATGCACTTGACCACAGTATATAGACAAGCCTTACAGAAAGATGTATCCACATGACCACAGCATCTGGATGGGCCTTATAGTGGGGGACCACTTTGTGGAGAGTTTTTCAGAGCAGGTTATGTGTATGAAATGATACTCCAGTCCAGTGGTGTAAATGATACCAAAACCAATACTAATATCTTTCATCCAGTTTTGTTCTAAATTACTGCACCCCATGCCACTCCACCTGTTCATCTCATTCAGTAAATACCTTCGGACCATCTCTTTTCATCAGGTACCATACAAGTGTTTGCTTTTTGAAAGGTTTTTTGCTTTTCCTTATCTGATTAACTTTTTGGTTTGTTAAAATTTAAAAATATGGCAGTAGCAGCAGCAGAATTAAGTCCAGTAAACTGTTTGAAGCCAGGGTATTCTTTTTATGTTGTCTCTAAGGTGGGGTATATCTTGTCATATTTTGAGTATAATTGGATTTGTGCTAGTAAGAAAGTCCTTGTATTGTCAAAGTACATGAAGGCTAACTGTAGTCACATACATGCATTTTGGCATGAAGCAACTGGTGTAATGCAATTTCCTTCTGACTGTCAAAACACGCTGACAAAATCTCTCCTAATTTGCTTTTGTTTTGTAGCATGCCACAGAGCTTATAATGATGCTAAGTGCTTTCCATTTTTTAAATATATTGTCAGATATTTTATACTGCTTCACTTTAGAATTTATGCCTGACAGCTATTAAAATAATGCATGTTGATGTATAAAAGCACTTAAGTTACCATGCTTGATGCATTTTTGGCTGTCCAGTGTCAGAAGAGGCCATAATTTCATTCAAGTACTGTAAACCTTTTTTTTTCTATGCCATCATATTTGTATGTAGGAAAATTTGGGAAACTGAGGTATGGGAACAATTTTCTTTTATATTTTGAAATAACTGATAACAGGATATAGAAAGAATTCAAATAGTTTATGATTTTTGATACATTGACAGTATCACACTTTGCCTCTCTAACATGTACAGTTGGCTCATGCTTTGCCTCCCTAACATGTACAGTTGGCTCATGCTTTGCCTCCCTAACATGTACAGTTGGCTCATGCTTTGCCTCCCTAACATGTACAGTTGGCTCATGCTTTGCCTCCCTAACATGTACAGTTGGCTCAACTTAATGCATATTGCTTAATTGCATAGATCTCCCTTAAGTGCATAGTGAAAGTATGGTCCGGTTTGTACATTGTAAATATATATGAATTCCACTTAAATGCATACTCTGAATGCATCACTTGGGTTTGGTCCTGAGGCTATGCATATAAGTGGAGTCGACTGTATATTGAATGTTTCAGGCATAATGCTGTGATTACAGTAATTGCTGAAATTGCCTGATGTAGATCCTGTGGTCTTAATCACATTAAGAATCAAAATACAAAGGACTTTTTGAAATTTCCAAATGCAGCATAGAATGTAATCTCATAAACAGGTATGCCAGCACATAAGCCATGTTAGTCATCACAAAATATGCATGTGACATTTGATTCTGCATAATTCTGTGATTGATACCATTGCCAGCTGTAACTGGCATAAGACAAATGCAGCATCCCCTGCCTGTAACAAAATGACATCATTTAATTCTGGGCTGGTATCTTAGCGCACGTATGCAGTGACTTATCTGTCCTTTCTCATGTGGATTTCTGGTACATATGCATAAAGTGGCTTAGTTACTTTCAGAAAATAATATACAGTGGAACCTGTCTTGAAAGACCACCCCTTTTGCCAGAACATAATGGTCTCTCATGACAGGTGGTCTTTCATACCAGGTCATAGTATTATGTAATTAATAAATATGTACAGGAAGAACCATGTCTCTCAAGACAGGTGGTCTCTCATAGCAGTGGTCTCTCAATACAGTTTTTACTGTAATGCATGCCATAATGCAGAGTAATCAAAAGACTAGTGTGTTGACACTCCCTCTCTCCCTCCCAACTTTTGTATTCTTAGATCTGCCAGACCCCAGACAATGGTGTTTTTCCTAGATGGACCAGTTCATTCCAATCCCAGTAACTCCACTCCATTCCATGCCAGTGTACTGGCCTATCTATGATAGTATTGTTTTTTTATCGAAAATGGTTGATACCAGTTTTCATGTGCAGCAAAAGCCTTCCTCTTCATATTGTGGACCACCAACATTGCCAACAGCATTAAATTTTACATCAATCAATTTCCAGGTTTGCAAATGTTCTTGGTACATCTGGCAATTCATGCAGAGATCATATTAATATTTGTATCAGATTGGATGTGTCTAAAGATACTGTTACCATTGTGAGTTTTTGTGCATCAGTATTCTAAAAAGAATATCACATGCACATTTAATCTTTGTATCACATGAACTGCATCCCACTGCACCCATTTTTCTGACAGTTAAAAATGTTATATTTTCTCTGTATAGTATGTTCTCATTATGATAGTTTTTCTTAAGTCACATTCCATTGCAGTGGATGGTTGAGCACACCTCTTCACAGACTAACAATTTTGATCAGATACTCAGAATGAAAATAAATTATTTGTACATAATTTTTTATACTTATCCACTATCCAGACCAATATAATTTTGTCTTGACTAATGATTTGTGTATTAAATTATTATATATCCAGAAGATTGGCTTTTGGATAAAGTCCATATTTTTAAATCACATGAAATATCGATAATTGATGTATGACATATCATCTGCTAATAAGAATGGCCTCACTGTGTGTCAATTAGGTGTGAAATGTTGAAAGTGCATCAAAGTAAATTATCAGCATAAAAAACAAAAACTTGGAAAAGACTAAAACCAAGAGCATTGCCTTTGTTTAATGCTAATAGAGTAAATGCTTAATAAAAGAGGAATTTTCATGTAGAAAAGCCAGATTTGCAAATTGCGATGGCAGATCAAGATCTTTTTCAGACAAATTCTTGTTTTGTAAGTACTTGTTGAACCTCTTGAGATAATGAGTACATACAGGGTTGCAGCACTACTGGGAAATTAGTAAATTTTGGAGAAAAAAAAGGCTTTAATCCTGACAAGGAAAAGCCCTTGAATTTTGCAAATATTGATCTAAATTGTGTAAAACTTGGAAATTTCAGCTGCCATTTTATCACAAAAAGTTTTTAAAAACCAAAGATGTGTAATTGACATGCAACTTAACAGATCAGGAGTTATATGTATTGAGTTTTCACATTTATTTTTTGAGGTTGCAAAATGCTTCAGTCAGTTGAGATACAAATGCTGTATGAATCATTTAGTGCTTGCCCTAAACATATCTGTACAATGAATCCATGTACTCAGGTGATTGGACTGGTCAAATATTTAGGTAATTGGACAGGTCAAGCAGACTTGGTTCATCTTGTTCCATGCCATATTAATACAATCGGTCCAGGTACTCAAGCAACTGGACTGGTCAAGTAGACTTTGTTCATATTGTTCCATGCCAGATTGGTAAAATTAAGTACTCAGGCATTTGGACTGGTCAAGCAGACTTGGTTCATCTTGTTCCATGCCATATTGGTATAATCAGTCCAAGTATTCAGGTAATTGGACTGGTCAAGCAGACTTGGTTCATCTTGTTCCATGCCATATTGGTACAATCAATCAAAGTACTCAGGCAATTGGACTGGTCAAGCAGACTTGGCTCATCTTGTTCCATGCCATATTGGTACCTTGGTTTTTGTTGGGTTTCATTCAATATGAAGACCTGATCAACATTACAGTGTGTCAGCAGGACTGTGATCATTCAGAACATTGTCAACCTTTTCCATCAAGTTGAGAAATAAGCCTTAAGTCTCAACATTAAGAACTATGGCCAGAACAACGTTTATTCGCATGTGATGGCAGAAAAAAATCACAATTGGAACATTCTTGTCCATTGCTAATGTATGTTATAAACTTCATTAGAGGCAAATCACAAAATATATCAATTTTATGTTTATTCCAACAACTACTTCCAAGCATTTTTTGTGACTTAACAGAATTGGACAAGCGATGTTCCAGTCAAGCTGTTGTGTGTTATTGTGGGAAGTGCAAAAGAGAAATAATTAACTTTGTCTTTCCCAGTTTTGGTTTTGAAATATAGAGTTTAAGAATATAAATTGATAGCTTTCTGCTTGGAACTTCACACCAGGATCAGTGGTATTAAGCTTTATGTGAAGGTGTAAAGTGATATCCTATCATCTCAGACCTGTATGGTGCTTTGGTTATCAAACTCTAGGAGATCAACCACAGTGTTACTGCCTGGACTGAGCAAACAATAAAATAAATTAGAAATTAATAGATGGAATAACAGAGATTTGAGCAAAGATATAAAATTGAACAACAAAAGCCCCCCCTTTCCTATGTAAAATATAACAATTTAAAATCTAAATAATTACATAAGCAAAATGAAATTGCACATGACATTTGAATGATTCACTTTCTTTTAGAAATAAAATTGAAAAATTTATGCAAAATGCAGTTAAGGTATCCTGATGAAACTAATTTCAACATAGGATTAAGTGACTGATTAAACTCAAATGACCAGCATGTCAACATAACCTGTTTCTGGTCTTTTCAAAATCATTGTTTGTGACAGGTCTGTGTTGCCATACTCTCTCTCTCTCTCTCTCTCTCTCTCTCTCTCTCTCTCTCTCTCTCTCTCTCTCTCTCTCTCTCTCTCTCTCTCTCTCTCTCTCACACTCGCTCGTTTACTCACTCACTCACTCACTCACTTACTCACTTTTTGGGATCCTTATCATGACTGGGTTGTAGCCTGCACTCCTTACCACTATGTAGCAAAGGTATGGAGCACTTGTTTTTCCTTCAAATAAAATATACGAGTATTTGTTATTCAACAGAACCAAGCTAATGTGGTCAGTTCACAACCAGATACTGGTAAACAACTGTATTATCATGAAATTAATGTCTTTTTTCCTAGCTGCTAGTGGCATTCCCAACTGGAAAAATGCCATAACTATATAATTTTGATAAATATTCTTTCCCAATATGGGCTATAATTTAAAAGGTGAATGATGTTTGTTGATAACACACCAGATTCCTTGGTGAAGAGATTAACAAATTAATTAAACAAATGAATTAATGGACTTAACCTTTTGTCTTAACTAGATTACTTGCAAATTAGCAAATCATTAATATTTTCATCATAAAATCTTTGCATATAATTTAAGACAATTCTTAAAATTTATATCAGAGTAATGTATGAAATTCCTGCAATACATGATTTCTGTTGCATGCAAACCACCAAATCTAAACAGATTCATATCAATGAAATATTTGTATGACATTCTTACAATACATGACTCATATAATGTTCAAGACAATGGATGCATGATTAACTTTTGAACTGAAGGTAAATTGATGTATGAATAGAGGATGAATAAATTCAGTAATTTATTACAAACATCAGTGAACATATTGTATGTGATTGAGACAATATATCTGTGTCCTTTCAAGACTTGCTCTTTCTATGGAGCTGAATCTCTATCTAGTTCTTGGTTTCTCTAATTCTTCCAGACTTCTGTCACTTAGATGATTTATTTAACAAGAAAAATTACTTGTTAATTTCCTTGGAGTCCCTCAGAGTTCCTTTTGGCAGAAACAATTGCACTGCTGAAATTTAATTGAGAACTCACCCCTTCTCTAGCTTAGCCAATTAGGATTAACTTTCTGTATGTAATTTCACCTAAACAACCCCAAAAGTCAAGTTTACTTCACTCTGTGTTGGTCAGAACACACACATGTGTGCATGCATGCACACACACACACACACACAGAGACACACACAGACACACACAAACACATGGTTTCAATATGGTATAAATAAAGTAAAATGTTGACTTTTTGTAATTTTTCCATCAAAGAAGAATCTGAAAAGTAGTAAAAGATGTTTTAATGTTCTGTTAACAATTTTGGTGGTAATATGATTATAATATATAATTTAATTATAATTTTGGTGGTAATATGATTATAATATATAATTTAATTATAATTTAATTATAATTTTGGTGGTAATATGATTATAATATATAATTTAATTATAATTTAATTATAATTTTGGTGGTAATTTGATTATAAATATCAGAAATTACATTGCTTTCTATGGAATACATGCAGAATATTCACATTTGACCCATAAAATAAAACAAGTAGCCAGATCTGAATCAAATTAAGTTGCAGTGGATATGACTAAGTCCACTAGTACTCAAAAAAGTAACCCCAGTATTCAGTATTTCATCATACAGATGCATAAAAAATGACTTCATATGGAATGGTTGCCTATTTTCAACTGCTGACTATTGTTTTTAGTTTGCCATTTTAGGTTATACAACAGCTGTCAAGAACCATTATAAGCAAAGTATTGCAATATTTATAAACTCGTAATAGAGTTTGATCAGCATTTTAATCATCTGACATGAAAATATGTATGTGCAAAGAACCTGGTAGATTCAAGAGACTATTTTGAACTCATGCACCAGCAAATCCTAATTGTTGCCAAATTTGCCCTTGAGAGAGATAATTTCATTCAAATATTAGAGTCAGGCTTGAATCCTGACCTGTTATGATTAAAAGCACTTAGAACCATGCTATGCTGAATGGAATGAAGTAGAAGTTTTATTGATGAAGATTTACTGACAATAGATGTAGCAGAATCATCTCTGTAAACTGTTCTTAGAAAATCTACCAATTATTGGGGCAATTATCACAGCATAATTCTGTACTCTGTGTCCTTGATAGCAGGTCTATCATCAGATTAAACTGAAAATAGTTGTTAGGGCACCATTTAGACGTAAGAGGAATTTATACAAATAATAATATATATGGGCATTTTTTTATATACTGGATTTAGGTATAAGCTAAACAAGCTACAGTTTAGGGTCCCAAAGTCTGAACTCAGTCTGAAGGGGCCTCTCAAATTTATTTTATATCAAATATGGCTTATATAGCTTTCCATAGCTTCAAGCCTCGTTTTGTCTAAATCCAGGACTGCTCCTGCCTGAAAGACTTTCTTCTCGTACCAACATGTGTACTTAAATAAAGATAACATTTTTATTCCATAGATTAATACAAGTTACATGAAAATTTAAATGAATCTCAATAGTTATAATTGTTTCTAAAGATAAAGCCAGTGTTTTGGTACATGGCCATGAGTCTTATTCAGATGTTAGGGACTTTTTGGTTTTAAACATGCACATTTTCTTAACCAAATGTTTTTTTTTTATTCTATTCTGTAAGGATTGTAAGTAATCCATGAAAAAAAGCAAATTCATCCAGGAAAAAGATGTGAAAATTCTTGTTTTACAAAGCACAGGAGCCATGTACATATGACAGAGATTAAAAAGGATATTACACCTGTCAGAAGCTTATTTGTGACTGGTTCTGTTTCCAGAGCCAATTTATATTTGTGTAAATACATCACCCTTTTGGAGAAAAACATACAGCAGTTATAATCACAATTGTTTTGTAATAGTCTTCAGAACACTGACATAATCATTTAACTAAAGTTTATTTTGTTAGCATTTAACTCTTTTAGCTATGCAGTAAGGAATTGTTTTGTTAAGTGAATTGTTTACTTGATGTCATAAACAAAGTCCTAATGTCTCTTGCCACTTGAAAGTAGCATTTCCTAGTGGTATAGAATTCATTATCTATTCTTTCTGAGATAATTATTTTCAAATCTATTCTCTTTCAGACCAAGTCAGTTGTGGTGAGGACAGTATACTGGTTGTCGTAGGTATGATGAGGTAAGATTGTAATTTAGCACAAAAAGAGGATATATCCATGTACACTATCTACCCATTTATAAGTTGACCCCAATTGTAGACTCTAAAGACCCATATCTGCTGTATGCACCAGCAGATTTAGGTTTATCCAGTGTTTTGGGAGTAATCAATACAATAAACAAAATAGACCTTGATTTGTCAGTGCATTATGTGACAGCAAATCAGGGTCTATGTTGCTCATAGTTGGATATGTCATATAAGTGAGTGTATAGGGTACAGTATATGAGTTTTTGCATGCTATTAAAATTCCTTTGTAAATTTTTTAAAAAATTGCTGGGTCAGGGGGGGGAAGGAGGATGGGAATGGGTTACCAAGTTGTACAACACAAATGTATGACAGACAATACCATGGGCGCCTGCAGGATTTTTTGTCTGAGGTGGGTAAGGACTTTGTGCAGGAAGCTGAGAAATGTTTCAGGTGGAGAGGGTCAGTCAGTCAGGACCAGGAGTTTGCATATGAAGCAGTCTGAAACTTAAGCTAATATTTATTAAGCATTTTAAACAGAATCCTATGACATGTTTTCATATATATATATATATATATATATATATATATATATATATATATATATATATATATATATATATATATATATATATTTGCAGCATGTCCTCCCCCCCCTTGATCCATGCTGCTGGTGCCCATGGACAATACAATCAATAATAATGCTGTTTAACTGTTTTAATTACTAGTAAGGATTTTTGACAGATATTTTAAGATTTAGTTGTGTTCAGTAAGAAGAACTGAATTTTGAAAGCCCTTTCACCTGCTAAGGAGAAATAAGAATGACTATTTTTAGTAAGCTGTGAACTGGTGAGATGTGGTAATTTACATCATAGTGAATTTATGTAGCTGCACAGTAATTTGATATGTCAAAACACAATGTGAAATAGGAGATATTTTGAAGGATGAAGTGAAAATGGACCATACTGTGGAGATTTAATTATATATACAGCCCAATTAATGGAAACAAACACAGATTTCAATAGTAATTGATGAGTGTGATGGAGATTTATCAGTTAGATGAAATGAAATGGGAACCATTCCCTAAAATGAATGGAAAAATGAACAGAGATAAAAGCAAACATTCTGCTGAGTCAGCTTCATTATATATGCAAATGATGTGATAGCCCATGTTCATTATATATGCAAATGATGTGATAGACCATGTTCATTATATATGCAAATGATGTGATAGACCATGTTCATTATATATGCAAATGATGTAATAGACCATGTTCATTATATATGCAAATGATGTAATAGACCATGTTCATTATATATGCAAATGATGTGATAGACCATGTTCATTATATATGCAAATGATGTGATAGACTATGTCATTTATGTAAACCTCTCTTTTTTGTAGTTGAAGCTTTATTTTTGTTAGATTATATGAAAGAAAATTATCTTTTTGAGAATATAGATTTCCAATTCAGGAATATCATTGCTATTTTCAGCCAAGTTTTTTATTTTTGGTAAAAGTATTATTTATTATAAATCTCTTGAAACTGTTTTCTGTTTGTAATTTAAAATTCCTTTTTTGTAGAATTTAGACATTTTTGTTTTCATTTGTACTTTGTGTGACAGCATTTCCTGTTTAAGGCTTTGAGATATGTTAATAAAATTGTTTTATTACCTGTTATTGTTATGTCTTTTTTTTAGGGTACTTAGAAGACATGAGTGAACCGCTCCGGTGGCCTAGTGGTTAGAGCGTCCACCTCAGATGCAGGAGACCATGGGTTCGATTCCCGGTCGAGTCATACCAAAGAGTTACAAAAATGGTACTAACAGCTGCCTCACTTGATGCTAAGCATTAAGAGGTTAGTGTTAGGACTGGTCGGCCTGGTGTCAGGATAATTTGACTGGGTGGGACATCATGCTACATGTCTGCAGCATGATGCCCTAGTGCTAGACATCACTATGAACAGCAGACATTGTAGCGATATGACTGAAAAATTGTTAAAGCTACTTTAAAAATCATAATCGTATGACATGAGTGTGTTATATTTAAATGTGTACAATTTATATTTTATTTAAAATATCAAAAAGGGTATAATTATCATTGAATAAATATACTATAAACAAGTACATTTATTGGTAAAGATAGCACTGGGGATTAACCCAGTATAAAGTAAGATCCACATATGACTTGATGCATGTTTATGGCTTCTTTGAGCAGCATTATAGAGACCAACATAGTAAAAACACTGAGGTGCAGCCTGTGACAGTGGATTCATAAATGCAGCCTGTGACAGTGGATTCATAAGTGCAGCCTGTGACAGTGGATTCAGATTCATCAGCGCTTGTCACATTTTGAAAGTTCAACTGTATTGTGCCAAAAAATAAAACGGAACAAAAAGATGCTGACAACAAATGATTCACAATAATGAATGTGCTTGTTATTTTATCCTCAAACATTTACATTGCTTGTATAACTTGGGTGCTGTCTGTACTTGCTTATAAGTCAGTTCCATCTGCAGACAACATAGGCCATGATCTGCCCTTGCATATGTGCTGACAGATCAGAGTCTCTACTGATTACTCCCAAAATACTGCATAGACCCAGCTCTACCAGTACATTGGCTGA
Organism: Potamilus streckersoni; assembly: GCA_016746295.1. Classification (NCBI taxonomy): domain Eukaryota; kingdom Metazoa; phylum Mollusca; class Bivalvia; order Unionida; family Unionidae; genus Potamilus; species Potamilus streckersoni. Next base: position 3,456,146 of record JAEAOA010001748.1, on the reverse strand, counting down.
TCTGGGTCAATGCAATTTGCAGTTTTACTTGACTTATAATCAAGTATGTACATTGTAACAGTTAACTTTGATGTATGGGCTAGGCTCAAAATAGATTGCTAGCCTGTGATGGATTTGATGTTCCAGCTTTGCATCATTGATTTTTAATTGAGTTAATGGTTAGAGACATAGATGTTATTCTGGGCTAAATGACAGACAGTTTGAAAGTTGAAATAGTCCTGAGACAAATTTGTGCATTTTCCAGAAATAGTTATTAAAAAAGCATGAACACATGAGGTGTTATTCAAACATGGAAAGGTGTTGGCTAATGTTTGACAGTTAGGTAAAGTTAATCCCCTCAGCCAATTTAAAAAAAGGGTGTTAGTTTCCAAGATGAAACTCAGTGCCTTAAGTATTCTCCCTCGAAAGTTTAGTCAATCCATGTTTCTGCAGCTAGGCAAGATGTTGACTGAGATTAGTGGAAAGGACTTTCTCAATAAAATTGTCCAAGAGACAGATGTCTGATGTTTGATAAACATGTAACAAAAAGGGACAGAGATATTCTTCTGCGAGTGAGTCTCAGGATGCACAAGGTTTGTCTCAATCTCATGCAATTGTTATTATATAAGTTCATAATTATTTGTTTGAATTTATTTGTTTTAAATTCATGCATACAATTTTCTTGAAATAAGAAATTGATTTTTTGCATTCATTTATCTTGAATGTTTTATGACTTATTTATTCTGTCATATGTTATTATTCCCCTTGATAAGGATGTTAAAATTTTCTCATTTTTATGAAATAGTAATCATTTATTTTCAAAATTTCATGCATTATATCTGATACTAATTGTGAGAATTATGTATATTTATCTGTCTTACATGACATGAATCATGTTGGCTAGGAATTGATATTACTACACTTGGAAATATTATGCCATTAAATTGCTAGTTAACAAATATTGTAGTTAAGACAAGAATTGAATTTCATTAATACATTTGTATAATTAAGCTATGAATTCTGTTAACTGAGAGTTGGTGATATTTGGTATTAAGAATGCCTGCAGGCTGACATCAGTAGAGTTAGTGATTTATAGTCCCCTACAGGAGCATAGTACAAGGTTATAAGGAAGTCTAGGTTATGGCATAGTCTCATTAGGAAAGTGACTAAGAAACACATTAATGTTTTGGTAAAAGTGTTGTGTATCAGCTGTCAGGCTGTGAAATGACCCATATTAGCCATAGTTTCTGTTGGATTATCATAAGACAATATCTGACATAACAAAAATGTGGAATATTGTTTGATCCCAAATGTAAGAAGGCCTGACAGATATTTAGATTGCATATATTTATATTTATCTTGGTGGAGGAAATAGCTGCATATATGCACTATACAATTAAAAAAGAAAGCACACAACCAAGTTGTGGTAAATGACCCAAAAGAGGCTGTAGTTAGCAAGAGAGAGAGAGAGAGAGAGAGAGAGAGAGAGAGAGAGAGAGAGAGAGAGAGAGAGAGAGAGAGAGAGAGAGAAAGAAATATGGTGACTTTGACCTGTCATGAGTTTTGAATTTGGAAGGACCAAAAGCAACCAGGTTACACAAGCATGCTGGCAATTTGAATTTGATCATTCACTCAATTTAATGATGTAATTTGTTTCCTCTATTCAACAAAATGACCAACTGCATTTCTGATAAATTCACTAATTTTGTTTCAAAGAAAAAGTTCATCTTTTAAATGTAATGTTCCATTACATTTTATTTATGCAATTTATTAAATTGTTATATATTACATATAGGGGCTTATGTTACTCTGTTCTATATCTCTGTTCAAATCTCCATTATTCCATCCATTAATATCATATTTTATTTTATTTTTTACTCAGAGCAATAACACCATAGTCAATCATCCATTAGGTAACAATAACCAAACCAAGCCTTGAACACATAACAAGTGACCTTAACTGTAGTGGAGGAAGAATACCATGATGAGGGGTACTATTCTGTCCAACACAAACTTGCAATGGCCCTGGGTGCACACAGGACTTTTGTAATGGGCAGGCAATATGGGTAAACCACCTAGACCACCAGTTGGGGGTGGCAAGCTCAGTTTTGCAGAGTGTTTGGTATTTTAAAGTGAGATGTGGGATACCAAAGAATATACTCTCCAAGGGTACTGGTTTGTCCAGCACAAACGTACAATAGCTCTGGGTGTAAAAATAATTATAGTTAAAAATAATGACTCATTTCTGTTTGTAGCAATACTTTTAAGCAGTATAATTTCTCCATGTCAGAAAATTTGAGGAAATAAGATAAAAAAAAAGTTTTGTGGATATGTATGTCTTTGAAAACTGCATGTGAAAAATCACAGGCAATACAATAAACATGTCTTTTTCATGGCAACTAAAGTTACTTGACTGATAAATGAAAGTCTTGGCTGGAATGAATATATTGAATTAAGACATGGAATTATTAATGCAAGATTTATTAGGTAAGAGTAGCACCTTAATCTCTAAGATGGGGTGGAATATTATAAATAGTTTAGAGTACAAATTGGAATATGCTTTGTCTCTCTTGTAGGTACACATGTACTGCAAAAACAGTCACACTGTCATATTTGTGATGTGTTCACATGATTGTCAAAAATAATGTATTATAAGGTTATGAGGGGATAGCAACATTTTAAACAGAGCAGCATTACAAAATTATTGTTTTAAGTTTCAAGAAAAAAATTAGTACTTAAAAGATTTTTTAAAAGAATGGCTAAAAACATTGAAAATTCTTTGCTTTTTAAATATCAAATTGGAATTAATTGTCAAAGTTAGGTTTAAATTTATCCTGCCATTTAACAGCTGCAGATAATTTAAAAAAACAACTCCAATAACTGTTACATTTATGTTGGGTTTTTTTCTTCCCAAAACACTCAATATTATCATAGATGTGAAACAGGGTGTGAAAGAACATTTTGAGGGTAGCATTTATACACATAGATCAGTTACAGTTTCACATATTTAAGTTATCTGTTGCTTGGAGTAGAAATATCATTTTTAGTGCATAATGGTTGACATATATCATCAGTATCTAGTTACTCTTAATGGATGTGGGTACACTACAGCTATCTCTACAGGGAAAATGCCAAACTGATTATTATCCTTTGTTAATTTATGGTTCAGATACAGTGCAAATTACAAAATTACACTAGCCATAAATACACCTATATTTGAATATTGTCATCTGAAAAAAACAAAGTCAGGCTCATAAAAGTTTTAATCTTATCTCTAATCTCATCCAATATACTGCTGTGTATCATATTCTGCCCAGGTATATAAAAGAATTCTGAAATGGAGTTTCTCCCAGCAGTTATATTGTAATTAATGATTGTTCACTATTTGCAAAATATCAGTATGCAGGGATAAATATTTCATATTGATGTGCTATAGTGTTATTTAATACACATTTAAGAGAGGACATTGTGAAAGTATATAATTCTGGACTAGAATATACAAGTCCAAATAAGGTACCACCTCCATATATAGATTGGACATTTACCCAAATTGATAAGTTTATAGTGAACTTATTGTTACATAATTCTAAATGTAGGGGTACATAGCATCAATTTTCCTTATCATGATCAGTAACTTAAAACATCAAAGAAGACTGTAATAAGTGATGCACATGGTGGGCTTTATTAGGACACATATGGTAGCAATGAAAAAATTGGACTCAGTAGGTATTAGATTACTTAAATTTTCTGCATCAAAATAATGTTAAATAATACGGCAGTTAGAATACAAATGATAAAGTTAATTAAAATTCTTGTTTGAGACTATTTGAAGCTGCCATTATGTTATTATGATCCAGCATTAGTGTGAGAGAATTACAAATATACAAAGTGTTATTTTCACATTTTATTCATAATGTCATTCACATTGTATTGTTAATAATAGTGATGAAATAAGAGTTTGTTGTCATTTACAAACTCTTTTTTCCATTTCAGAAGCAATTTTCTGTTAATTGAGATTGATTATATGCAGCAATAACAGTATAATTCAGAAAATGTATTCAATATTTTCTTATCTGGCTTAAGGTTGGTGTGGTATAACCTTAGAAATTTAATTATGAAAGCTATGTCCTTTTCGTATATAACAGCTTAATTTTGTTGTGTTTTAATTCATTGTAGAAAACAGCATTCAAATGTTTAATAGCCTCTGTACATTTATTCATACTTGGATGAATTACAGTGTATACTTGCCTATATGCCAAGTCAAACTGTAAACAACACAGATCCCAATCTGCCATAGCATAATGCTCCTGCAGATCAGGGTCTATTTTCTTTGTACTGCTGATTATTCCTAACAAACTGCACAGACCCAAATATGCCAGTGCATTATGCGATGGCAAATCTGGGTCTTTGTAGTTTGCATTCAGGCTCATCTTATAAATGAGTTTATATGGTAATCTCTTTCTATTGTTGAAAGTGTCATACCTGCCTTTTTACAACTTTTAAGAAGAGTAAATTTGTGTCATCTTTTTGATGGCTCTTATATGTAAATTTTACAGTATATGATATCATAAATGAGTAGTGGTGCAGTGAAACCAATCTGTAAGGTACATTCAACAGACAACACAGATGGACCAGTGTCCCATATTGGAAGTAAAAAAATGATCAAATATCATCTCCTGCCAAGGTTCCGAATGTCAACCCTTCCTACACCTTGGTGCATTTAACAGATTTTTTAGTTTCTTGTCCTAGCGACATCTATTGGATTTCATGAGTTGCTTCCCTTAGTATATACCAATTAACCAATAGTGTGTAACAGCAGTGCATTTTACAGCAGCCAAAAATAGTGGTGGAAATTGATTTAAAAAAAAATACTTTCTAAGTGGACATAAAAAGTATGACTAGGTACCAGAAAGAAGACATTACAGGTGTATTGGAGTGAAGGTATTGGTACAAACATGGACTGGCAATGGAAAGTTGCTTATTTATGAGTCCATTCAAGTTGTATGTTCCCCTTGTCTCATTATCCAATGAAATTCACAGACCCAAAGCACAGAAATATCAGCTCAGTTCCCTTCCCCCTGCCAAGGTACAGATAGGATTAACATAACCTTGTTTAGTGAAGATGGACAAATATAAGTGTTGCAAACATAAGAAAGTGTAATTTGTATTGAGCTTTACACTAAGGCAGATTTTTCTACATAACAATGTTGTGGAGAAATGGAGGGAATCTTTTTATCATATTCGTTTTTTCTTTTCTTTGCTTCTTAAAGGATGAGTGACAGAATTTGCTTGTAATTGATTAGAACCATCTGTTCAGCGATAAACAATCTTAAAGTTTTTAATTTGTTTTAGTAATATTCACATCACTGGGATTTTTGTTACATGAATTACAAAATAATTATTGTACTTTTGACAGTTGTGCTAAAATAACTTCCATCTATCAGATTTATACAAAATAATGCTGTATTGTACTATTTCTTCTCTTAAGGCTGCTAGATATTTGATAAATATTATTGATAACTAACCTCTTTCATTTTTACCCAAAAGCATCATCTCATTTCAAGATTACAGCTAATGTGCCATTAATAGAAATTTGTGTTGCTTTCAGAATTAATAGTTAATGTGAGGAAGAAGTTGTATCAGTTAGAGAATGTTACTATTTATATTTTTAACCTAGCTTTATCAGTTTTAGTCATACTGTATCTCTATGATGTCTGTAATGTGTCAGTTTGTAGTGATATTTAGCACTGGGGAATCATTCCACAGACATGTGGCATTATGTCCCACCCAGTCACTTTATCCTGACGCCAGGCTGACCAGTTCTAAGATCAACTTCTCAATGCTGAATGCCAAGTGAGCCAGCTGCTTGTACCATTCTTATAAGTTTTTGGTATGACTTGGCTAGGGTTTGAACCCATGACCACCTGTATCCAAGGCAGATGTTCAAACCACATAGGCCACTGAAGTTGGCCTTAGAACGTTTCTCATGTTCAGAAGGATGTATTAATCCATGATCATCATTATCATTGCAATCATCATCAATATTATCATGGTTCATCATCCAATTTTCTTGTTTAGAATTTTTTAAACATTGCATCTCTTTTTAAATGTTACAAGCATTCCTTGAGAGGAACAAATTGCATGCACTGATTTTAAAATTTGCAAAATGGCTTCTCTGTGATAAAAGGTGCAAAGCATTCCACTAATTTACACATTTTAATTCTTTGTTTGGTAATTGCATTGCTGACACCATTTACAACTATTGCTGACCATTATGCAATGTGAGCATAATCAGGCACCTTAGGTAATGTCTAAGAACTCCTTGCAATAATCTGTATGATACAAAAATGTTTTCATTTCCCACACATTTTGATAATAAACTGTCCCATTCTTAGGTCTTGTCAAGTTTTGATGTTTGCACTACATGTGATTACACACATATGTCATAATATATTCTTGACCTTGCCAAGTTGGGATGTTTGTGCTCTACATGATAACACATGCATGGCATCACATTCTTAGGCCTTGTCAAGTTATGATGATTGTGCTGCACATAATTACACTTGCATGACATAACCATTCTTAGGCCTTATCAAGTTATAACACTTTTGCTGATAAAACATACAAATAAGCCAACATGAACACCAAAAGGATAAGTGAAAAATAATTTTGACATTCAGATTGTAAATATGAACTTAACAGTATTTGCAAGTCATAGACACATCTCTAATTCATGTATTTTCACTTTTTGCACATTCTTTCCTTTATAGGTGTACATCCAAAGCTGGATTTCATACCTGAGTAGTCTAGCATGCTCACCATTACAGATCACTGCCATCTCCACTCTACCTGTATGGGTTCAAGTCTCAGACTCTACCAATGTAGACACATGAGAAAGCTTGCTAGTCCCATGGTTTGGTATTTCTTGTCATGGTTTTCCCAGGTTCTTCCTCCACCAGTTATACTGGCCACCTTGCAAAGCCTATCTTGTGCTGAAAAATGTCATCAAACCCCACAACAACAACAATAACAACATCCTGAGTGAATTATTTACAGCTAATGCATGATAAAGGGCCTCATATGTAGATGTGGGAGTCCCTTACTATATCACCTTTACATCCACCTCTCCATCTCTTTAAACTTCTTGCAACATGCATAGCTCTTTAATCTCTACACATAATTGGATGTCACTTGGTTGATGCATTGCCTATAACATGTATTTGTTGCTTTTTAAAATTTTGATCTTTTCACATCCAACTTCAACAGATTTATTGTGCTTTTTCATCAATATTACATTTGCAATGCTTAAACCAATACAGTGTAGGAACTATTCATCATGTTAAGATGTGATTCAGTGTGTACATTTTCTCCTAGCCCTTGTTGTACCTGTAATGAGTTTTGTCTCATTAACTCCATTTTGAATAGAGTTGTGGCCCTTGATAATTAACTTCATATATACAGATTTCGTCCAACCAGCATAGCTGTGCAATACTTAAACAAATTGGAAGACATTTGGTAACGTGAATATGGAATGTACTTTTCTAGCCTTAAATGTGCCTTTAGTTTTATCTTGTCAGCTCTGTTTTCCATAGAGTCATGGCCCTTGATAATTATCTTCATATCTTCCCATGGGATTTCTCTTGCAACCTGCATAGGCCAAGAATAGTTCAGCACATTCTCAAGTGAGCTTTTATGAGCATTATCTCACAGATTTGCATTTTCCTTTCATTTCCTTAAGAATAGTTATTGTCTGTGCACTAACTTTTGTGTCTGTGAGATAACTTCACCAAAATTGTTGAATTTCAGCCAAATTTGGTATGTGGCTTCAGACTGATACACAGGACTTGTGGCCGCTGATTTCTTGTCATATAAGTTTAGTTTGCACATTATAATTTTTCTAAGCTTTGATGCATTTCTACCAAATTTGGCATGCAGTGATATTTGAATAAGAATAAGTTTAATTTCAAGTGTCACTTTCCATTTATAAAAGTTGTGACCCTTAATTGCTTATCCTAATAACATTTGTTTTTCTTTACAGCATACAAAGTTATCATCCACCTCTATTTTGTTTAAATTTTGATTGTGTTTCATTCCCAGCATTCAACAATATGACCATGGAAGGGATTAACCATGGTAGCTCAGTTTATAGAGTGTTTGACTCATAATCAAAGGGTCACATGTTGGATCTGTTGTCAGCTGATTTGAAATGGCACATGGATCCCATTTCCTTGGCATGATATAGCCAATAATAAAAAGAAAAGAAGAAAAAAAAAATCTTTTGAATGTGCATCTCACAACTTTGTTTTATCAACAGAAGTCATTCTGCCAAAGACACTCATAGCAAATTATAGAGACTGGGGACCTTCTTAGCTGTACTCATCTCTATTAGTTCCAGTTTCATATCAGGACATATTGATCTGTACCATCAGAGTTCAGTATACATCACTGTGAGCTAAAAAAAATGTGAGTTCTGAAGTTGGCAGATAAATAAGATCAAAGAGCCAGTTAAACTTAATATGCAAACATTGGTTTTATCATGTGCCAAAATGAGATATTGTTCGACATGTTAATTACAGCCCTTAATTCTTTAAATTTATGGTTTGCATGTAAAGGTTGTCACTGATATTTCTATCACCTCCTGTTGACTTTAATTTGGCCTCATAAATTGAATTTTGCCCAATTATAAAACTGGGGTTGGTAATTTTATGCCCTTGTAAGTTTTACAGCAAGTTTTGTTACATGTCTTTATCATAAATCTTAGTAATTTCACTTCATTTGTGATTTGATTGTATCAGGAAATATGGGTGAGCTTCTCTCCTAGAGAGAATTGAGTCTTTCAGAGCAATGCTGTTCTACTTGATTAGGTATAATACTGTCCTGTTTTATGTTTGTTTATTGGGATGAAAACCAATTTCACTTGCATTCGATATACCTATATGAATTTTCTAAGCAGGGAACACTATCTCTGCCAGCAAGATGACACTGGCAACATATTATACTGAATGCTATTTTTCTCAGTCATTACAATTAGAGATTGGTTGAGATACTCTCCACTGCTAATAGCATTAGACACTCTTTACTTGTCATAGTAAATGATTTATTGTGCCTTGGTCTTGTACAAACATTAAAGTTCATATCTCAATTGAATCATTATTTTGTGCAAACATCAGATATTTCTTCCTTCAAAATTGTTTTACCACTTTGAAAAACTGTTCTTAATTTCCAGGTTCAGAAGATCTGTTTGTGGAGATTTGTTATGCCCTTTAATTAAAAGAGCTTATTTGGGAAAATTCATCCAAATTTAACCTCATGGAATAAATTAGAGAAAAAGCTCCTTTAGGCATGAGAAGTAACTGTAACTATATGAATCTAGAACTGAACAACAAGAAGCAGTATTCTGTTAAATGGCATATAAATGTTTGAAATGGCTTACTGAGCTATGACAATTGTAACAAATGAGCAGATGGACAGACATGTGTACAGACAGTAAAGCTTGCTGTATTATGGCTCCCTATCTCAAGATCTTAGTCCCATGGAAAGTGAAATTTTAATATAAATTTAACCATGCTAAGAATTGAAAGACCTAGTCATTAACACACACACACACTCACACACACACACACACACACACACACACACACACACACACACACACACACACACACACACACTATTTAGGTCAGTAATATAGACTGATGATTTTAATGTTTTTACATAGTTGCCAGAGATAATAGGATTACTTGAGCTCAGTATTGCCAACAAAGGTGAGAGGCATCATGTAATTAATTAATATACAAGTGCACTGGACACCTGTTCAATATTAAGATCCAAGGTGTGTGACCAACCCAACTGCCACTTTACATTATATGGAAATTAAAATCATCATAACTTCAAGCTTTTGTCAAGATTCTTTGGGAAATTGTCAGATATACACTTAAAAATTGATACTAATTTGTATAGGTTTAATGTCTGTATGCAATATTTTGAGTTGATAGGATGTACTATGCTAATGAGTTGGTGTGATTAGGTCACATGATCTCCTGAGCATAGATACCATATCTACTTAGTACTATATCACATCAAATAAAATCAATTTTTTTTAAATTTATCTATTGAACCATGACTGACAATTTAATCAAAATCAGTTGAATAATGATGAAGTTAATTGAATTGGTATGTGGTATATAGTCCAATCAATTATGTGATGGACATTAAACCCCAAATACCTATTTACCATATATACTCACTTATAAGTCCAGGTAAACTGTAAGCTCATCTGCCATAACATAATGTATGGGCAGATGATGGTCTGTTTTGTATGCTCTACTGATTACTCTTGACTACCTGCAGAGACCAAGATTGCTGATGCATTCTGTGATGACTGACATGGGTCTGTGCATTTTTGCAGTTAGACAATGTATAAATGAGCATAAACTGTAGGTTACCACAGACCCAGATAATGTATGTATGTTGTATAGTGCAGATCAGCTAGATGACCTGACATTAGACCATATTATCAGTTTAGGTTTTCACTATCCCAGATAATTTACTGCCTAATATATTTCCAGTAATAGTATTGATTAGTGACCCATGAATCTGTACCTATTTAAAATTTTTCACAATAATTGTTCCACTAGAAAAAATTATGTATACAGAATTTTTACCTATTTTGCATGGCATCAGATTGTAAATAAATGATTAAGATTGATAAATAGTTCATTCTATGACGATTTCCATATCAAAGGTATTGCTGTCTGTATTTTGATCTTGTCTATTTCTGTCTGAATGATAAATTGCTGTGATATCAAAATGTACCTGTCTCTATTTCATGTGAAAATTCACTTGAATAATGAATTACATCAGCTGTAAGAGTGAATAAAGGCAAGCAAGGTATCCAGTAAGTATATCCCAAGGGATTTGATATACATCTACTATGAATCATTGTACATTTGTGGGTATAAAATTTCACGGTTTTACACAAATACACTTTCATGGGTACTTTGTGGTTTTTCCATTTTAAAAAGGAAACATAAAACATAAAATATTTAGTGATGATGGATACATCTATAAATGATTCTACTGAGGTTCGTTACTAACTTTTCTTGGCAAAAATGCGGAGATCTTGTTCAAAGATTATGCAGTTGCAGTTATGATACCTGCCAACTTTCCAGATGGTAGTGGTGGGGTGAGGGTTTTTGAGATTAAAAAAGTCTGTATTGAAAACCTAAGGAGGTTCAGTGGAAATAACCAAAAATGTTATACATTAACAAAGGAAACATAGAAAAAAAATCTTATTTATTTTTTTATACGCTTTAATCCAAGCACTAAATACATCTTAACAAAAAGGATATGCTGTACAATTTCTTATTTTTTTGATACTCCATTCCAAAATTGGCAATATGTTTAATTTCCCAAAAAAGTTTCATAAAGATGCAATCCCAACATTTTTTTAAAAATCTGTTTATTCTTCAAATCCAGGAATATTTCTGTGCTTAAATGAAGTTTATTAAATTCACAATATTTAGTCCACCATTCTCATAGTTTTATACCATTAAATTTCTTTTTATCTGTTCATTTTCCTTGCAAACATATTCAAAAAATGATTTGTTTCATAGTCATGAAATAATAGCAGGTGAGTTGGATAAAACGAAGAACAAATGATCAAGTTTGGAGAGTGCCTACATTTTTGTGCTGTTATTAGAAACTGAATGGTATGAAATGTTCCTGAAGAACTTTTTCAATTTTTCTTATGGTTATCTTCTTTAGCAACTGAATTTCTTAGCAGTATCCCTTTCCATGAACATTTTCTTACACAGGTGTGAAAAATTATCCACAACTGCAAGTGACAGGTAATGCTCAGTTATGAACTATGAAAAATGAGCAACACTTTAGCTCTTGTCACATGATCTGTTGATGATTGATTGAATGTTTCTTTTGGGATTGAGCTCTGCATTAATGCTTTGTCCTAATGTTGGATGGTGTTGCATAATTATGCTAGTGGGTGTCATACAATGTTGATGAATGACTATGTTGATGTGGTGTTTGCAATATTTTCGAAAAATATAATGTGCCCCCTTACTACCGCACTTTTTAAAGTTAAAATTTGTCCTCAAGGTATCATGTAATTAAGTTTTACTGGTCATTGTTACTATTTATCCCTTGGTGAATCACAGTTGGATTTTAACATTTTCCCTTGAAATGAATTACTATCACATTATTTTATCTGCCAAAAGTGTTTTTGCACCATATATATGGAGTAAAATCCGATTTCAATGAAACTTTGCTGCTTATCATGAACTAGTCACATAAACTTACCACAGTTAAATGTGATAATATTTGTTGTTTCACAGCTAGCTCTTGGATTTACCTAACTTCAAACAAATGGGATTGTTCCCCTTCATGTACCATACCTTACCTATGCAAATTATTATAATGTTGTCTCCCACAGCAGTTACTCACAAGACTGCTATTGTCAGTCAGTTTAGTAACCAATAGAGATTGTTTATTTCAGCACACCTTTACCTTTAATGGATTCTATGACATTCAACTCTATAAATTGTGGTGTCAAGACCTATCTGGTGCTTTGGCTTTTTGTTTTCATAAGATTTACTGGAAACTCTAATTTTAATTTTATAAACACAACCAGGTTGAAGGATTAGTCAGTTAAAAATCATGTTTTTCATGTGATATGCAGTCTACTAGTTGCTATGATTTAAAAGCAAAGAATCGTCATTCTACTAATATAAATAAGATTGCAGTAGTTTCAATGATCATAAAGACTACTATTAAAACAGAACAGTTCTGTTAAAATTCCGTTTCACACTCTTGACTATCACATCTTTGCTGACACAATAGTTGTGAACCAGACTGCTTCATTATTCATATTCTGATTCCAATTGCAGTCTGTGCCACACTTACTGCCTCTCATCAGAAGGCAGTAATGTGTTTTAATGTTTTTAAAGAACATCACTGGGAGAGGCTCAATCTTGAAGGAAAATGTAATTATGGCATGATTTGCGCCAGCTGCATGCACTGATGAGCTGCAAATGCTAGATTTGTTTGTAATGTTTCAGGTGATTGCTCAGTTAAATGAGTAGGAGGAAACTGGAGATATATTTGTAGATAAGGTCCTCATCAATTTGAAATCATCTACCTTTAAGCTAATTCACAAGTATATTATTTCCACACATGGCAAAGTGGCACTTTGGATAGACATGTTAAACGTAAGCTTTTACAAAGTGTGACTGTCCTGCTAATTGTTTATATAGCAGTTAAATATATGCATGGAATGTATTTAGTAATAACATTGTACTATTTCCTCAGTAGAATAGTTAATAATGGTTATGATCAATGGAATAAAAAATGCAGTGAAAACACTTTGTTTTTTTGACTGGTAATTGATTTTAAATATCCATACTTTACACTCCAGTGTTACTACCTTAAAAATGTTTGTGAAAATTGAATTGAGGACATGGAAAAAATGTATTAGGAATATAATTAATGGTTAGAAAAAGACATTTTACCTGGTAAATCACAAAGCTAAAATATGGAGATATTCCTTTCAAGCAATCTTACCTAAGTAGCAGGTACCATCCCATTTGCATTGGGAATGTTAACTCCCAGTCTCTACTCATTATTTAAGGTGTACCACAAGGCTGTGTTGTAAAACTACTGTTATTTCTCTTGTATATAAATGAATTGCCCTGTATGTGACACATGACAACTCTCAACTTCAATGATACTATTCTACACCACTTTGATGAAAATATTGATCCAATCCAGATAAAACTGACCTTCGACCTTAACAATGAAACTGATTGGTGTCACTCAATGAAAAAAAACACTAAACATAGTGCTAAATATATGGTGATAGTATCTAGACAGCATCCAGCTAAATAAGAAGATACAGAGCTTAAACTTTTTGTAAACAATATCCCTTTTATGATTTGTACAATCAATAAAATTGTTTGCTGATAACAGCATGGAATCAGTGTGGCAAGACACCACACATGCTGTGGGCACCACTTAAAAGGGGGTGCAAAATCAATGAGCTGAAGAAATTTTTTATAAGGTCAAAGCTTTGATAGGGGTGCTATGTTAGTTCTTACCATGAGCACTAATTTGATAGGGGTACAATTTTAGTTCTTGCCATGGGTGCCATATGTCCTCCCTAGACCTCTGTGTGGAATAAAACACATTTCACATGAGCATATCAATAGTTGCAAAAAATAGGACTGCTTATCTGCCTTAAAGTAACTTTAGATACTGTACATCATTCACACAATATGGCAGATTACATGAAGATATAGCCTAGCAAGACAAATAACTGGGTAGGAACATTGGTAAAGGATTTAAAAATTTAGTAGTGATATAAAGAAGATTCCATAGTAGACCAAAAGCTTTGTTAATAAATGGAACAGAATCATTAAAATCAAGCAGCACAATAGAAACATCAAGAAACACAAAAATTTGGCTAAAAACAATTTTGGTACTCATTCTCTCACTGGATGACCCATGCTGCTTTGCTTCAGATCAAGAATGTAAACAGAATAAGGAAGGGAAAGGAGAAAACCTCAAAACATTATTTGCTATAGTCATCATCTCAGTTTAATCAAGTCACAGAGACAGAACTCCATTGATGCTACAAGGTTGCAGTAAGTGTCACCTTTTTTATTACATGTTGTGATGAGCTGCATTGGAATATCAAAGCACACTTGTCTGATTTGGACCTTTTTTTTACATGTTTAAAGAGTAAGGGAAAGGTTACTTGGTTTATGTATTGTAATGACTTTAACTGCTCTGGGGAAACAGCAAGTGAGTGTTTTTATTAGTATAGTGGAGGTATAGAACTTATCTGAGTGTTCAGTTTTTAAGGCATTTATAACTGGACATGCTAAAGGAGGAACAGTGGTAGATAAGCTTCTACAGTTATTAAGCTGCAGACACCAGACTGTGTTTGGAACATCCTATCAATGGCCCTAACTTAAACAAATTTTATCCATAAAATGGTTGATGAAGCATTATAAAAGTTAAAGTATTTACTGATTTGATGAATTTTATAATCATTAAATCTTCAAATTGCTTACAATACATTCAGGTCAGGTGTAAATGGGCAAGAAGCAGAGAACTGTACATTTGCTGTGTTCCAATTATTTAACAATGGATGACCCAGAGGGGAAACTTCAAAGAAATGCATCTGAAGGGAAGACATCATAGAGCTGTTTCATATCACTGTATCTGAAAGAAAGGATTTACAGAGCTGCAACTAGGGATTGATAGGGATGAAAGTTTGTTTCTTATAGTATGTCCCAGGCAGATGGTTATTCCAGAAATGGAATACATGCATGACAGAGAAGTGGACAATGAGTAAAGAATATTTTCTTAAAACAATCACTAAAGAGCAATGCTTAGAAGAAACAGCTGGAATGAAATACATTTTTGCACATCATTGTAAATGATATCTGCATCTCTTTCTCATTCAATGTTCATATCACCATCTTGAAATGTAGCTAAAATTACTGAATCCATTTCATGCACAAATGATTTCAATACAAATCAGACTGACATACAGTGGACACCATTCCTTCAGTAAATGCTGAAAAAGACTTGTATGTGTACATGTAATCTGATAAGTTTGTCCTAAGTCCATTTTTGATACTGCAAAGACATCTTGTCAGCCTTGAAGACATTATGGCTAAATGTCGCTGAATGGGAAAGCTGATCATTTCTTATTAAACAAATGAACTCTTCCATAGGTCAAGACGGCATCAAAAAATTTGATGTGAACACACCACTTTTTTTGCATGCATTTAATGAGATGTGTTATGCTGTGTAAATGATTCAAAGGGTGTAGAAATATCTCATGCACAAAATGAATTAGTTACTTTTAGCTACATTTAATGATGCTAACCAGAAAATTCATTGAGCTGCAGATGTGAATATAATTCACAATATTGTGCAAAACAAAATATAGGCTCTGCTGAGAACTTAATGACAATAAAATTGTGGTACAGTTTAGCTTCCAGCTTTCAATAACTCAAATTTTCCAGAGATTTCTAGCACTGTTTAAAACTGGAGCCCAATTATCCATTTGTTCTTGGATTAATGTTTCACAACCTTTAAATAAGAATGTCACAGAAAAGAGCTATAAAAACTTGGTTTTGCCTTGAATCTATTTTTCATCCTTTTCAAAGTTTTGTTTTATTTGATTTGTGAAACCTTTTCTCAGTTTTGTGTTATGTTGGATAATCAAGTTTTGTTTTAACAGTGCTTGCTTTGTTTTTACCATTTTAGTAACAAATAGGTTTGTTTTGTTTTAGCCTGTTGGATGCCATTGTAGACTATGGGAACCTATTGTAGATTAAGGAAGCTATTGTAGACTACTGGAGCCTATTGTAGATTAAGGGAGCTATTGTAGACTACTGGAGCCTATTGTAGATTATGGGAGCTATTGTAGCCTGTTGGACACTATTGGCCATTAGTAGGGAGTTTAGTGGACACTATTGTAGCCTATTGGACTAAGTGTACATTATGGGAGCTTAGTGGACACTATGGGAGCTTAATGGACATTAAGGGAGCTTAATGGACAGTATTGAACATTATTGGAACTGACAAAGTCATATGGGAGATTCAGTGTCCGATGAGAGCTGACTATAACTATCCATGGTTGGATTGGATGTAGCTATTTGTATTGCAGCATGCCATCTACATCTAGGTGTATGAAGATACATATGTGTATGTAAATGAACATACACAAGGGATTCATACGTATATGAACATTAATCGATAAGAAAGGGATCCAGTGAAACTGCAGATTCCAGTTCGTATATTGTATAAAATGTAGAGTCACAGTTTATCAAGTGAATTCCAGTTTAGTGATGCATGTTCATCTATTTGTGTTGAAGTAATAGAAATAACATTGTGTATTGCTCATTTTTCTTTGTCTCAAGAGTTTTTGTGAATCTCAAAGATTAATGCATACCAGAGATTAAGTGAATCTCTTTTTTCATTTTTTCACTTTTCATTTTTCATAATACATGATATATTTGTTTTAGGCTAGAGGCCAATGAATCATGTTGTATTTTTTTCTTTATCATTTCTTGAGTATATGTAAGATAATTTGCATCAATTGTATGGTAGTGGTTTTTGAGAATCAGTGTATTTATTTTATATTCACATATATATCTAATATTGCATTTTATAGATTCCAATCATTCATCACATTGTGTTTGTTGTTATTCATTTAGTCCAAAGAGAAATCCCACTCATTTTCAATTCTGTTACAAAGTATGTATATCAGGCACAGCTGGTTTGAAAATTGAGACCTCTAATCCCTTTAGACTAGCTGAAGAGAAGATGAAGAGACAAGGAGGAAAAGACCATAAGATAAACATTTCAAGGGAACATTTGAAGGTATCCAGACAAGCTTGTATTTTGCATCAGGAAAGAATAAAGCTAGAGATGAAAGCTGAGGAAGAAGAAAATGGAAGCTGTGAGAAACAAAACAGCAAGTAAAGGGTTAAAATTTAGGACTAAAAGATATTAGAATTTGAAGAGTAGAAGAAGAGGTTGGAGTGGAAGAGAGGAAGAGAGGAAAGTTATTGAGGAGGAGCATGCCACGCATATGTGTTTGATTTAAACTTTTAATTTAGCTTCAGCAATTTTACAGTCATTGCTATGATGTCTGCAGTGTGGCAGTTTATAGTGATGTTCATCACTGGACATCATACTACAGACATGTAGCATGATGTCCGAAATAGTCATATTATCCAGACACCAGGCTGACAAAGAAGAGTTAAAAAAAAACTGCATGGAGTTCAGAAAACTACTTCAAGTAACATCAAAGTTGAGTGAAGGAATAAAGGGTAGATATGATGGGAAAATTGTCTATTGTCCATGGAATGTTAGAAAGTCAAAACTACATGCTTAAATTAATAAAATGTGTCTGATCACTTAGTAGTTTGTAGAATATGTGCCCCAAATAAACATGTGATATATTTAATAGCAGTGCATTTTACAGAAATACATTTTAAAGTGACTTTTTGTAGGTGTATTTCAGTTTAGAAAAACAGTGCTCTTCAGTGATCATAAACGTGTTGCTTTTCATAAGAGTATGCTGAGTATCAAATAATAGAGACACATAAATTATTGTTGCGTTTGTGTGATGGATGTTTGGCACCTTTCCAAACCTTTGTTTGGTGCCTTTCAGAAGGGTTGGCACATATTATTCAGCAGCAGTACCTTTATGCATTGAGCACTTTGCACACTCAACCAGCTGGGTCTGATTATAGAATTTTGTGGGCATTATTCATTAATTGGCTTTATGGTGCTTAAATAAAACTGTAATGCTTGAGAATCCTTCTACTAAACCTATGGCTATATTGAAAGCTAGCATTTAAAAACAAACTAGCATGTGTTTCATGGTGACGTGTATTCATGTGCTTATAGATCAAGTGTTTCATATGGATATTATTTTATGTGCTAATTACAAACAGATAATCGTGTATTTAATGTTGACATTATTTCATGTGCTAATTACAAGATCATGTATTTCATGGTGACCTTATTTAATGTGCTAATTACAAGGAGGTGATCTTGTGCTTCATTAACATTATTTAATGTGCTAATTACAAGGAGGTGATCTTGTGCTTCATTAACATTATTTAATGTGCTAATTACAAGCCAATCATTAGATGTTTCATGGTGACATTACTTCATCTACTTGTTGCAAGCAGATCATATATTTCATGGTGACATTATTTTATGTGCTAATTACAAACCAATAATTATGTTTCATGGTGACATTATTTCATATGCTTGTTACAAGCAGATCATGTATTTCATGGTGACATTATTTCATGTGCTAATTACAAGCCAATCATTACATATTTCATGGTGACATTATTTCATGTGCTAATTACAAGCCAATAATTATGTTTCATGGTGACATTATTTCATGTGCTTGTTACAGGCGAATCATTACATGTTTAATGGTGACATTATTTTATGTGCTTGTTACAAGCAGATCATGTATTTCATGGTGACATTATTTCATGTGCTAATTACAAGCCAATCATTACATGTTTCATGGTGACATTACTTCATATGCTTGTTACAAGCAGATTGTGTATTTCATGGTGTCATTATTTATGTGCTAATTACAAGCCAATCACTAAATGTTTCATGGTGACATTATTTCATGTGCTAATTATAAGGAGGTGATCTTGTGCTGAACATTATTTCATGTGCTAATTACAAGCAAATCATTATATGTTTCATGGTGACATTCATGTGCTTGTTGTAAGCAGATCATGTATTTCATGGTGACATTATTTCATGTGCTAATTACAAGCCAATCATTACATGTTTCATGGTGACATTATATCATGTGCTAATTACAAGCAGATTATGTATTTCATGGTGACATTATTTCATGTGCTAATTACAAGCAGATCATGTATTTCATGGTGACATTATTTCATGTGCTAATTTCAAGCAGATCATGTATTTCATGGTGACAGTATTTCATGTGCTAATTACTAGCCAATCATTACATGTTTCATTGTGACATTATTTCATGTGCTAATTACAAGCCAATCATTACATGTTTCATGGTGACATTATATCATGTGCTAATTTCAAGCAGATCATGTATTTCATGGTGACAGTATTTCATGTGCTAATTACTAGCCAATCATTACATGTTTCATGGTGACATTATTTCATGTGCTTGTTACAAACAGATCATGCATTTCATGGTGACATTACTTCATCTACTTGTTGCAAGCAGATCGTGTATTTCATGGTGTCATTATTTCATGTGCTAATTACAAGCCAATCATTACATGTTTCATGGTGACATTATTTCATGTGCTTGTTACAAGCCAATCATTACATGTTTCATGGTGACATTATTTCATGTGCTTGTTACAAGCCAATCATTACATGTTTCATGGTGACATTATTTCATGTGCTTGTTACAAGCCAATCATTACATGTTTAATGGTGACATTATTTCATGTGCTTGTTACAAGCAGATCGTGTATTTCATGGTAACATTATTTCATGTGCTAATTACGAGCCAATCACTAAATGTTTCATGGTGACATTATTTCATGTGCTACTTATAAGGAGGTGATCTTGTGCTGAACATTATTTCATGTGCTAATTACAAGCAAATCATTATATGTTTCATGGTGACATTCATGTGCTTGTTACAAGCAGAACATGTATTTCATGGTGATATTATTTCATGTGCTTGTTGCAAGCAGATCATGTATTTCATGGTGACATTATTTCATGTGCTAATTACAAGCCAATCATTACATGTTTCATGGTGACATTATATCATGTGCTAATTACAAGCAGATTATGTATTTCATGGTGACATTATTTCATGTGCTAATTACAAGCCAATCATTACATGTTTCATGGTGACATTATTTCATATGCTAATTACAAGCAGATCATGTATTTCATGGTGACATTATTTCATGTGCTAATTACAAGCCAATCATTACATGATTCATGGTGACATTATATCATATGCTAATTTCAAGCAGATCATGTATTTCATGGTGACAGTATTTCATGTGCTAATTACTAGCCAATCATTACATGTTTCATGGTGACATTATTTCATGTGCTTATTACAAGCAGATCATGTATTTCATGGTGACATTATTTCATGTGCTTGTTATAAGCAGATCGTGTATTTCAAGGTGACATTATTTCATCTACTTGTTGCAAGCAGATCATGTATTTCATGGTGTCATTATTTCATGTGCTAATTACAAGCCAATCATTACATGTTTCATGGTGACATTATATCATGTGCTAATTACAAGGAGGTGATCTTGTGCTGAACATTATTTCATGTGCTAATTACAAGCCAATCATTACATGTTTCATTGTGACATTATTTCATGTGCTAATTACAAGCCAATCATTACATGTTTCATGGTGACATTATATCGTGCTAATTTCAAGCAGATCATGTATTTCATGGTGACAGTATTTCATGTGCTAATTTCAAGCAGATCATGTATTTCATGGTGACATTATTTCATGTGCTAATTACAAGCCAATCATTACATGTTTCATGGTGACATTATTTCATGTGCTAATTTCAAACAGATCATGTATTTCATGCTGACAGTATTTCATGTGCTAATTACTAGCCAATCATTACATGTTTCATGGTGACATTATTTCATGTGCTTGTTACAAGCAGATCATGTATTTCATGGTGACATTATTTCATATACTTGTTGCAAGCAGATTGTATTTCATGGTGACATTATTTCATGTGCTTGTTACAAGCAGATCATGTATTTCATGGTGACATTACTTCATGTGCTTGTTACAAGCAGATCATGTATTTCATGGTGACATTATTTCATGTGCTTGTTATAAGCAGATCATGTATTTCATGATTACATTATTTCATGAACTAATTACAAACAGATCAAGTGCTTCATATCAACATTATTTCTTGTGCTAATTACAAGATGGTCATTGTGTTCTTCAGTTCAAAAAAGAAAACCATGTCTCTTAAAATACTACTATTATTGTGGTAAATGAAAATGTGATTGGAAAATTTCCGTTTGTAAAAAGTTACTACAGTTTATTACAGAATAATTTTCTATCATTGATCTCAAACATATGACAAATATAGTGAAGTTGGCATGAAACTTAATCATTCATCAATGAAACTGCAGTTGCAAAACAAGCTGTATTTAATTATAAAAACATGTTTGAATATGTAATTAATATTAGAAAGACTGTGTTTGAACAATATTGATCTTTAGACATAAAGAGTATTATGCAGTGTCATTTAAATTATATTGCCATTTTTTATATAATATTTTGCATTTATTTCTTGTACAGTCTTTACAGATGATATGTGATCATTGTTCTTTTGGTAGAGCTCTGTAATGGGTATAGTTTTCTATAGGAACTGAGTGAGGTAGGGCTTTATGTAGTTTATTGTATGGACTGAATGACCTATAGATTTATTTATTTGCTTTTTAGAATCTGATTTACCCTGGGTTTCACTTAAGGCATTCACCTTTACAGATTACACACATCATACTTCTGTCTGTCTGTCTGTCTGTCTGTCTGTCTGTCTGTCTGTCTGGGCTTGGGTCTGAGCTTGACCAACATATGCAAGAAAGCTTGCCAGCTGCTTCTCATAAACTAGTGGTTCTTTCCAGGTTTTTCTTCCACCAAATATATTGGCCACATTTTGGCCTATGCTTAGTAATGCCATTAAACCCAACAAATCCAGAAAACCAATCATAGATTCTGTGATTCTTCCTATAGTTCTTCTTATTTCTGCTTGAAATTCCGTATATGCCCTAGAAAAGTCGGTATATTTTACTATATTGACAGTTTGTCAGAAATCAGTGGACATACTGGGAATGATTCCTATCAGTCTTCAAAATCTTTTCAGAGTGTTGAAAAGAAACAATATTATCATGATATCAGACTGAATGTGTGAAAGAACAACATGGTGATACATAGTGTGTAGAAAGAAACAGTATCACAATATAAGAATCAAAGTGTATAGAAGGAAACTAAATTATGATATTAGGCTCAGTGTGTTGAAATAAACAGTATCACTTATGATGTTAGGGTTAAATATGTATAAAAAGAAACAGTATCAATTATGATGTTAGGGTTAAAGTGTGTAAAAAGAAACAGTATCACTTATGATATCAGGGTCAAAGTGTGGAGAAAGAAACAGTATCACTTATGACAGCAGGGTCAAAGTGTGTAGAAAGAAACAGTATCACCTATGATGTTAGGGTTAAAGTGTGTATGATATCAGGGTCAATTTTGTGTAGAAAGAAACTGTCACTTATGTGGCTGTGTAGAAAAAAACTGTCACTTATGTAGCTCAATGGTTGTGAAAAGAAACAGTATCACTAATGAGGCTGAAACAATGAAAACAAAAACAGTATCACTAATGAGGCTCAAAGTGTGTAAGTTTCACTTGTAGTATGAGGCTCAAAGTGTGTAAAAAGAAAGTTTCACTGTAGTTTGGGGCTCAAAGTGTGTAAAAAGAAAGTTTCACTGTAGTATGGGGCTCAAAGTGTGTAAAAAGAAAGTTTCACTTGTAGTATGAGGCTCCAAGTGTGTAAAAAGAAAGTTTCACTGTAGTATGGGGCTCGAAATGTGTAAAAAGAAAGTTTCACTGTAGTATGGGGCTCAAAGTGTGTAAAAAGAACGTTTCACTTGTAGTATGGGGCTCAAAGTGTGTAAAAAGAAAGTTTCACTTGTAGTATGAGGCTCAAAGTGTGTAAAAAGAAAGTTTCACTGTAGTATGGGGTTCAAAGTGTGTAAAAAGAAAGTTTCACTGTAGTATGGGGCTCAAAGTGTGTAAAAAGAAAGTTTCACTGCAGTATGGGGCTCAAAGTGTGTAAAAAGAAAGTTTCACTTGTAGTATGGGGCTCAAAGTGTGTAAAAAGAAAGTTTCACTTGTAGTATGAGGCTCAAAGTGTGTAAAAAGAAAGTTTCACTTGTAGTATGAGGCTCAAAGTGTGTAAAAAGAAAGTTTCACTGTAGTATGGGGCTCAAAGTGTGTAAAAAAAAAAGTTTCACTGTAGTATGGGGCTCAAAGTGTGTAAAAAGAAAGTTTCACTTGTAGTATGGGGCTCAAAACAACATTCTGTTTTAACTGGTATATTACATAACCGTAGCCTGTATAAGCCATACACAATCAGTAAATCTCAATACAGACATGCCATTAATGGATAAATATAGTTTGTTTTCTTACCAGTATATTCTTTCTGTCTTTTCTTTGACTTATACATTTTATAATTTTGTATTTTCATTATTTTAGTATTGTTAATATTATGTTACTCTAAATTTAAATACATTTTGTCAGTTTATTAGAGGGATTCGAGGATGGCTACCTTTTTTGCTGTGTTGCCCTTTTTAAAGAAGAGTATTATTATTAGTAGTAGTAGTAGTAGTATTAGTAGTAGTAGTATCATCATTATTATTATTATTATTATTATTATTATTATTATTATTATTATTATTATTATTATTATTATTATTATTATTATTATTATTATTAATTTTATTATTATTATTATTAATATAATTATTATTATTATTAATATAATTATTATTATTATTCAGTATAGAAAAGTGTTGACAAGTAGAGAGTAGAGTACTTTCATGATCCAGTCATTATTATTTTCAATATTTCCATTGATAAATAACAACTAACATTAGTTGAGAATATGGGTGCATGAAAAGATAAAACTGATTGAACTGTTTCTCATATATTTTCAAGTTTCATTGGAATGCCTAAGATTTTATTCTAAATTATTATAGCTGGTATGGTATGTACCTTGGGAAGTAAGAAAAGACACAAACCATTTTTTGTTGTCACAGTTATCATGTTAGCATCATAGTCTTTACATAAGTACAGTTTCCAGTGCATGAAATTTTGCATGCATACTAAATTGTAATCATTTTTTTTCCATTGTTCCTTACCAATCAAAATTTATCATGATATATGGTTCTCAGCATTAAAAATACTGTTGGTGATAATACAACAAACTTGAACAATTGATGCTTTATCATGAGATGGGGTTGGGGTGGAGTGGGGATGAAGATCACCTTGATTAATATAGAAGAAACTTTATCTTAAACAAATGATAGAAATAGTGAAACACATGAAAAATAGGAGTATCAGAAAATTGTAATGTAATTAGCTTGTCTTTCATTGCTCACTTTATCTGGCAATTTTATGGATTAGGCATGAATTATATATTTGCAACAAAAACTATGATGAAAACAATATCCTACACATACCAAGGAATTAATGATTGCACCGATATCTGATTGTCTTAGGTTTATTTGAAGATCAGCACAATCCTTGCTATACAATTAAGAGTCAATTTAGGTATCAGATAAAGGTATGGTTTGCTTTTGGTGTCTTATTGTACAGCTATGCAAGTAGGTTATTTAGTGCCAAGGCAATTAGTTGTAAAGTACTATACACAAGGACACACCATGGTAGATGACCTGGACTGATCTAATTGTAAGATTTGAATGTACCCTTTCAGTCATGAGACCAGCATGGTACCATTAAACTATCATGGCTCCTGCCATCATTTAATCAACTCTTAAGACATGCCTTAGGATTTATCAGACTTATTTTGTACCCACAAACCCACAAGGGGTAACAAAAAAGATGTGCTAAACAAAAATAAAGGTAAAACTCCTTCCAGTGTTAAGCCTAATTTGGACAACACTCTATTGAAAAGTTCAACACTTTCTCAGATGGTTCCTGTGATGTATCCCAAGGCAAAGAGGATGCCTGCCAGAGTTGCCCAATAACACTTACAACATACAGGAGGTTGCATGAGGCAACTGCAGGGGCAAGAAAAAAGCTGTGAGTGAGATTTGTTTGCAGAAAAAGGTTGGTTATCTTACAGGTGTGTGTTTGTGTGTGTGTATGTGTGTGTGTGTGTGTGTGTGTGTGTGTGAGAGATTTCAGTTTTTAATGTAGCTATAATAATTGTTCAGTCATGGTGGCTGCAATATGACAGTTTATAGTGATGTCTAGCACTGATGTCTAGCACTGAGGCATCTTGCCACAGACATGTAGCATGATGTTCCACCCAGGCAGATTATCCTAACATCTGGCCGACCAGTCCTGACACTAACTTCTTAATGCTGACAGCATAGCGAGGCAGCTGTTTGTAATTTTTTAAAAAAGTTTTTGGTATTATTCTACCAGGCTTTGAACCCAAGACCTCCCACATCTGAGGCAGATGCTCTAGCCACTAGACCACCAGAGCAGTTATCTTGCAGGTTCATAGTTTTTTTATAAAAAAAAACTATCTATCTCTCGCAGGTATAGATATCTAAAAAAAACCAATATGAATTAAAAAAATCAACAATTGTGCAATGTTTGCAAAAGCAAAATAATTTGCAGAAATCTTATTCATACAAATAAAAATATTTTTTAAAAAATTTATATTAATTGCTAATGAGAAGATCATAGAAACTTCATGTTGTGAATATTTACAAGTTTTGCCAAAGTTTGCAGAAGCATACTGATAAAAAAATATTCAAGAGTAAAGTGCACATGAGTTTTCTTATTGAACAATTTGCACTGAGTGAACAAAGATTTACACCATTAATTTAACTTTTATTCTTCTAAATTCTACAGATAAAACACAAATTAGACTGATGACTTTAAGTAGCTGTGAATTCATTAATTGGGTACCAATTTTCATGAGGTACCAACTTCCATGAATTTTGTGGTTGCCATAACAAAACACAAATAAAAACCCCAATGAAATCAATCCTTGTGCTTAAGAAACCTTCTTAATAATTATTAAGTACTGAAAAAATGTCATTATTTTGCAGACCAAAAATAAATTGATACCCATCAAACATGCTTGGATTCATAATACAGGGGTCTCGGGTTTGATTACTATCCAGGCCAGCCCTAATCATCAGCCTTTTTTCTCCTTGGAGAAGGTACTTTCTCACATTTCCATCCCATGATTCAGTCAGTAATGCATGAGAAGTGCCTTTGCAAACAATAAGATAACTCTATTTCTGTTTGGCATAATTTGTTGCTTTTTGTATGTCAGTATTTCAGATTTATAATTTCTCTCATTTATCTACTGGCTTGATGAGTCTGATATTCAGTAAATTACTTTCTCTAAAACTTGATAAGAAATGGCACTGCTTGTACAATAATCAGAATTCTTTGGCAGCTGTCATATGTAAGATTTTTTGTACAGGTGTTTACAGATGTAATCTGTTTACACTATTTTTGACAAGATTTTTAAAGGTTTATTCTGTTAAACCTTTGTAAGTTCACAGAGTACTTTTGGCATATTTGCAGTCATCTATCAATTCAAGTGTGGGCTGTTTTTTCTCCAAGGACTTAGATCTTTATCACATATTTGCATTTTTTTTTCTTCAAAATACATTGCAGTACAGTTTAATAATTGCAATTGTCTCATTATGATGTAAATTATACACTTTGTAAAAAAGCATTGCAAATCACTCCCCATTATTTTAAATGAATAACTGAACATAAAACAATATTAATGCCCTTGGTAAACACACTTTATAAATTTGGATTTCTCCAACTGCATTTTGTTGTCTCCATGGGTGTCATAGTAAGTAATTTTACACCAATATTACCCCTTGTTAAGTATTGAGAAGGTAATTAAAGGTTATAATAAACTTGCTAATTGATACTGATAATACATTTGTCAAAACCTTAATCAGCTCAGAGTAATATTATATTCATTGCCTTTCATATTTTTCAAATAGGAAGGCCTTTTTAAATGTAAGCATTTTTCTTTGAAGTGTACACTCCATGTACTTATCTAGTTGAACCCTAAGGATTGATGGTCCAACCTGCAATTTTGATTCCAAACCAGGGCCACTCAAGGGTATCAAATTTTGCCGTATCTCATAACTGTGCTCAGGTTTCATGAGGGACTATTTGCCTTAGTGATCAAAGACCCTGGTTATTGAAGGCTTGACATTACATCAATAAAGTCAATAGAATTTTACCATTTTCAACTACTATAATATATATCATATAGGAGTTAACTGACAGGGGCAGCCTAATTAAGGTTTTCCAAATTTGCTACAATGGGCATAAAATTATTTATTATCAGGAGCATCTACCTTACTGGTCTTTAAAAAAATCCCCTCCATTTTGAGATTTTAAGAACCATAGGATACAATGAGATATATTTGTGCTTAATATTTATTCTAGTTTCACCAAATTATTTATGTATCTATTTATGCTAGGGACTATGGGAAACAGCAGTATAAAGGAAACACCTCGTAAACTTTTTTTTTGCTTCATGTTGCATTCATTTCTAAAGGGCATGTGTCATCAAAGAAAAAAATAATATGGGGTTTTTAGTGTACTTCATAAAAATATATACTGTGTGTGTTTGCATATGCTGGCTCAAAGGGCAAACCAATAGAATGTTACATAATGCACTGGGAGATAGGAGTCTGAGTTTTTATTATTCTTCTGATTAATCCTAACAAATTTCATAGACCAGGAATTGGCGGTGCATTACCATATGTGATGGCAGGTCTGGGTCTTGGTAGTTTGAAATTATATCTGACTTGTATGTGAATAAACATAAATGACCCATCTATTCTGGCTTCCTCTGCAGACATATTTTTGGACCCCAAATCCCCCAAAGTAAATCAAGCCTGATTATACTGGTCACCACCATAAAACAACCCTAATTTGTCATCTTGACAGGGTCCAATTAAGGAAAACTTTGTAGAGGAAATCCCTGCTTGATCAGATGTTGATATTCTGTTTGATCTGATGGGGCTTAATAAAACTTTTCCTTAAAGGAAAACAAACTTTAATTTTCATGTGTGCCTTGAGTGAGTATATGAAGTGTCTGGAAATGAATGCATTTTTGGGGTTCAAATCCACATATCAGTTTAAAATATGGCAGATTAATTTTGCATATTTGTATCAATAGTGTAGGATATGTAATTCATTCTGAAGGATGTGGGCAAGATATCAATAAGACACATCTAGTTTATGGCAAAACATTAGTTCTTGGAATTCTTACAAGTTACATGGATGATGATAATCTATACCTTGAACAATGAAGATGAATTCAGATTATGCATCAGTAAAGTTGTTGATTGCAGGAAAGAAGCAAAGAAATTACCCCTAACAAAGTGGCATAAAGCAAAATACCAAATTTTCTACACATTTTATGATAAACAAAATTGGATGCTACAATCAATTTGTTTTTCTCGAGTAAGAAAAATCAAGCTTAGAACAATTAAGTCATTCCCCAGTATTTTAGACTGGATTTCAGTATATATACTTATTAAATTAGATTTTTTAGGGTCTATTAATAAATAGACAATTATGCTATTTTATGGCTCATTAGTGTTTATTTGTTTTTATAGGAAATTCAGTCAAATTCATTAGGTCTACATCAATTACATGTATTTTATCACACATGGCCATATAGTAAGGACTATAAGTATTTTGATCTCACCTGGCCCTATGATCAAGCCTGTATGTATTTTTTTATCTCACATGGCCATATGATGCATGCAAGTATTTTAATCTCACCTGGCCTTATGTTAAGGAATGCATGTAGTTTTATCTCACCTGGCCATCTCATAAGGCCTACATACATTTCTATCTGGCATGGACATGTGATACTGAGGCCTGCATCCATTGTGAATTGTCTGTCTTGCATATTTCCATCCATTTTCTGAACATCATTTTGAAAACCATGGAGATTTCAACCAAATTTGGCAGAAGGAATCCTGCAGAGAGAGGCAGAACCATAAGCTAAAATGGCCACCATTACTACAAGTATAAGTACTTTTAAAGGACTTCTCAAAAACTACTTAGCAGAACTGAAGGAACAAATTTCACAGAGAGCATCCTGGCTTCAAGGACTTTTAGAGTGTACAAATGATGCCATTCAAATATGGCTACTGCTGCCAAAAAGGGAAAACTAAATTGCTTTTTGTACAGATTGTCCGAATGAGACCAAATATGGCAGCAAACATTCAAAAATGAATGGTTTTCAGATGTAAATAAATGATGGCAATTAAGCATCAGACATGATCAACTTTATTAAATATAGGCATTATTGGAATGAATGACTTCTACTCAAAATATGCTGAGTTTTCATATTTATGCAAATGATGCAAATCCACTTAATGAAATACAGCGTCATTTAGTAAAAAGAGATAAACCTTTAAACAACTTCTCAAAAACCACTCAACAGAATGTTAACAAATTTGTCAGAAACATTTTGCCATGAATGGCTTTCAGTTTAGAAAAATATTACCTCTCTCTACCTTTAAGTGTTATAATCATAACCAAAAGTAGAAATACTTTTAATCTACTCACAAACCACTCAAAATAATTTGACCAAAATGATACAGAAAGCATTTTGGCAAGAAAGGATTTAGCTTTGTACAGATGTTGCTGATGCCATCATGGCCACTGTAAAGAGGAAAACTTTGGAAGAGCAAATATGGAGAAAAAAAATATTCATTAAGTAAATACAAGTTCTCTTGCTTTTGTTGAACAATGTGTATGAAAATCTGCTTCCACAGTAAAAATCTATTTGTGAAGTTCTTAAATTACTAAAATTGATGAAGATTTAGATTGTTAAAAATTAGACTGTAATACTTACCTTGATTTAGGACCACTGCAGTGGCCTAAATGATTAGAGTGTCCAGCTCAGACATGAGGTTGCAGGTTGAAACCCTGACTGAGTCATACCAAAGACTTTTAAAAATGGTACTAGTAGCTGCCTCACCTGGTGCTCAGCATTGAGAGGTTAGTGCTAGGACTGCTGTAAGGATAAAGTGATTGGGTTAGACATGATCTTACATGTCTGTGGCATTATGCCCTAATGCTATACATCATTATTAACTACCACACTGCAGACATCACAATGATATGACTAAAAAAGCTGTGTTAAAAATCCAAATCACACATAAATACACCCTTGATTTAGCCTCAGTGAATAAGCTGACCATTCATTACTGTAGCCTGTTTTGATTGAAGGGTCTTCTCTCTCTCAGTGATGACCTTATTGACTGTTGGTATAGAATTTTTTCTTATAATTTCATAAATCCCAACCAGATCACTGGCCATTTCATTGACTATTCCTATCACTATTGACTATTCAACAGAATTTTATAAGACCTTCAAATAAAACTGTTTTTCAGGTCTGGAAGATAACAAAATATCATATAAGCAGAAATTTCAGTATTTGTCCTTTAAATGTCTCATAAACTCCACAGGGTTTAATCAAATTTGACAGAAAACATCTCAGTTCAAAGGTCTTTAAATTTTGTATATGTTCTCCATTTTCAAATATGTTCTCCATTGTTAAAATAAAACCTACTTTATTGTGAAAATCTCTTCCACAAAAATTTGTCCAGCATAGACAGCTTACTGGCATAAAGACATTTAATATAGGAGAAATGATGCTGATGTTGTTACCTAATTTGGACAAAGATAAATAGATAGAAAATGTAGAAAGGGATGTAGAAATAGTGTATGCTGTGAATGAACAGCAGATTTCTACAGAAAGAATTATACTGTTCCAGATCTCTTGGTCAACTACTGTTGCATATTAACTGTTTAGCAGTGGTCAGCCAGGTAAATAGTCTTGGGCCTCTTGTTTATAATATATTTAATTTCAATATCATTGTCTTGCAAGATTGATTAATGATTAGACAGAACAGTTCATGTAAATTATGCTTGAATTTTCAACAAGTCACTTCATTTTAAATAACCCTTGTGTATCTTCATATTTGTGAGCATATTACAAACCCATGCCATCCCATCTCACCCAAAATTTCCATACATCCAATGCCACAAACTTGCAGAAAATTTCTGATCACTTCTAGAGTCTCCCTAATGCATGCAATTCACAAAGACAGCTTTAAGCTACATGAGGCCTTGACAGAAAACAAACAAAACCTTGTGAATTTCATTTAGGTGAATAAAGTGAAACTTAACCTTTACCAACCTCTCTGCATCTTTGCTAGACAAGGTTATATAGATAGGGTAACATATCAGAAACTTGGCTAGTGAAGATGACCTTTTGAAAACTCAGCTTGCTGTCCAGACTGGTTCCAGTGCTGGTGTTTTAATGCTGATTAAACTTATTTACAATAGATGTCTCTTTAAAACAGCCAACATTTCATTTTGTCTCAACAGTGTCTGGTTTAGGGATGATTCATTGTAAAAAGTTTCTTAGAAAATATTGTGCATATATATTCACTTACAAGTTGAGTCCAACTGCAAACAAGACAAACCCTGATATGATCTCACATAATGTGCTAGCCAATATGGGTCTGTGTTATATTTTGTTAATGATATACTCTTAAACTGCACAGACCCTGATCTATGGGTCTGAACAGTTGGCAGTTGTATTCAACTTAAAATCAAGTACAGAAGGTACTATGGTGCACTTTCTGACAAAATTCCTTTGCAGTTCAACATAAAAGTATTTTTTTACATGGACATTAAATCAGACCATTTTTTAAAAAAAATAAATGTCTTGTCTTTTACACTCTTCACTCAAATAAATATTGAATTTATCTCCATATATGAAACAAAGTTCATGGTTTTAACAATTGTTTATATGTTTGTTCCAGAGTGGACAAAGTTTATCATTTACAACAATCAATTGGAAACAACATTTTTATAAAATGGAAGCAAAATCTAATTAAAACAAAAACAGGTCTCTTCACTGTGGACCCTTTGTGTGCCATAAGTTTTGAATTTTTAATCATTATTCAGTTATTTAAATTGATAATGTCAATTATTACATCAATTCTGTTTGTAATACCTATTAGCAGTTATAAAACTTTGAACACCAGTTCTTCTACCACTTATTTATTTTCCTTTCTTTCCTTATGTATATTTATTCCCTGACTCCATTAACCTCACAGCCTTTTTGATGACTTATTCATGAGATATGGCTAGAAGCCACAGTAAATATTAAGTCGTGACTAAAATTTGCAAAACTCTTGAAAAATTTATCAGAACAAGATTGGAAGTTTGCACTTCATCTTCTTCTAATGAAAAGTATTTATCTGTTCCAATTGGTCAATATTTAGTTTAATTTGGAATACGTGGAATGAATACAAGTTCATGAAGTACTGCCAATTTTTTTATTTCCATTTAAGAGCAAGTTTGGACATGGAATGAAATAGATAGGTTTTGTTCAAGTTTCAATTATCACACTTGGGAGAAATTTCTTGAAAAATATTTCTCTCTCTTTTACCCACATAATGAGTTGTTGTGACCATCCATTGGTAATCTGCATTGTTTGGTCGATTCAATCTACAAAACCTGTACGATTTAGTGAAGTGATAACTGTTTTGACATAACAAAGACTAGCAATGATTTGAATACTTGACCAGAGGTCAATGCAAAAGCTCAATGGCCCCATAGTGGGCATAAAGAATAATGTCCATGGTTATGCTGATGGCAAGGGATAATTTAAAAAAGGAATGACCTTGGAAATATAATGAGAAACTGATCAGGTGGGACAGACATGTCTCCACAAAACTGCAATAAAATGGATTCAGTCAATGATTTATTTGGGTTTAATTCCAGTTTGGGTCTTCAAAGTCACACTACATTGTTATCAGTGCTAATTAAATTGATTTAAATTCAGTTTTGATAGCACGTCTTACACAATATCAGCATTTACCCATAAAGAACTTTATTTTCAGATACAATTTTTAAACATTTTCTTTTTCATATATATGTGTGTATCCCAGATAGATCAGCACTTTTGAGATTTTTTTAAAAAAATTCTTGATAATTTTATTACATCTGAAAAGAAACTATAAAATCTGTCACCATTCCAACCTACTGTGATCATGAATTTACAAAGCTTTCTGGTCTGTCTTTTCATTTATTAATCGTTATTTATTTTAAAATTAATTTTTTGAAACAAGCTGCACAAAATTTGAAGTTCAGAAATAATTAAAAACTAATTCATTTTCCATCTCTTTGAATACATTATGTCTGTTATATTTCCCTTTTTTATTATGATAAATTAAAATTTTTGCTTGATTGGTAAGTTTGCAAATTGCTAAATGGCTAAATCAAATAAACTCACATGTATGTGTATCATTAATGTTTTTTTATCTTAAATGTTTTTTAGATATAGAAAATAAAATTTAACCAAAAGATATGTCAGCTTTAGTAACATTTATTTTATTTCAGATGTGTGTGTATTAACCTTCCATAATTGTCCAAATGATAAATTCAGCAGTTGTGTTTTTTCATTATGTACAAAATCTGCACAGGATAAAAGTTAGTTTCAAGCACAGTATATGTGCAAAGTGTGGACAAAATTTGACCTCATTTCTTTAACCCTTTTACATATGGTTTTATGTCAACTTTTTTAAACCAAAGATATATATATATATATATATATATATATATATATATATATATATATATATATATATATATATATATATATATATATCTGATGCATGTATAGTGTTATTATGAAGACAATAAAAAACCATATCAACTTCACATAATGGATTTATTAACTTCAATTGAATAAGGACAAAAAGACAGCCAGTATCGGTTGTGATATGTAGATATTTTCAAGTTCATTAATCATAGACATAGATACTTTCAATAAATTACATTCATTATCAAAAAGTATGTCAGTTTCAGTTTTTGGATCGAAAAATAAAATTTAACATTTTCATCTGAACACCTAGTCTTGTCCCCCCCAGGTAACTCTAAATTTTAATTGAGAATGAGAGTTACAAGTCTATAAAAGTGAGTAATAATTAGGATATTTTGATCATTGAAAATGCATACTTTATGACTGTTTAGTAAAGTACATGACTTAGTACAGACTTAGTACAGACTTACAATTTTGAACCAGTCAGTAGTTTGAAGATGGATTGGTTGTATTATTGAAATTAACAGGCATTATATATTTTCCAGAGAAATAGATTGATTGTTACTGTTTTCTTTCTTTTTTATCTAATACCCTATCAACACATGAAGGATTGCCATATATAATGAAAAGATAAGTGACATAATTACATGTACCTTGTATTAATTTTTCCTTATCCCAAAAACTGTAAATAGAAACAATTGCAGAAAACATTTGGCCCTGAAGCTGAGATAAAGGCATCTTTCCTTAATGACTCCACCCAGCCGTTAAATATGTAAATGTTTTCCTCTCAGAGAAATTTGTCCCATCTGAAACTTGGTTTTCCTTGTTGAAAACACCTGTATGTCCACATATATTACTAAAATCGATATATATATCTTACTGTTGTTACTTTTCTGCCCAGTATCTAAGCTATGATGTTGAAAGTTACCAGAAATTTGGTGAAAATGATGTGAATTTTTCATCACGCTTTAGGCTGTACATACTGGCCAATTTATCTGGTGGAGGAAGAGGCAAGGAAAACCCTGGGAAGAACCACTGACCAGATAGCTTTCTCACATACCCACATTGGCCAAGCAAAAGACTCAAACTCTCTTGGACAGAGGTGAGATGCCAGTGATCAGTAAAGATGAGCTCATTAGACCACCAAGGACCACTTGTGAAAATGAGCTAACTTTTGACCAAAACATGAGAAGATAGAACAAGACTTCATGACTTATTTAACTCAGGACTCCAATTGGGGTTTGTTAGAAATAAACAAGTTTGTAAAAGAACCACAAATGAACAAGAAACACAGAATGGTCTATATACATAAAACATTATTGTCAGAAGATTTTTTTTGGAAGTAATTAGTATATCTGCTTAAGTGATGTAGGTACAACCAACATTTGGAAAAAAGAGTTGCAAGAATTATGAAGTCACTAGGTATGGACAGGGACACTTATTATGTATGCTTACTTCTAAGCAACAGCAAATGACATAGATCCTGATCTGCCAGGACATCATATGCAGGTAGATTGGTAGCCAGAAGATCTGGGTCTATGCAGTCTTCAGCAGGAT
This sequence comes from Potamilus streckersoni, assembly GCA_016746295.1. Lineage (NCBI taxonomy): Eukaryota > Metazoa > Mollusca > Bivalvia > Unionida > Unionidae > Potamilus > Potamilus streckersoni. Next base: position 3,420,633 of record JAEAOA010001748.1, on the reverse strand, counting down.
CCAAATTGCAGTAAATAACCTGGGGGAGGGGTTAGAAAAATTCAGAGCTGCCAGGTATCACCAAATTCTCTTTTGACAAGTATAAGTGGTTCCCAGTGGGTAGTTGAACCTTAAGTAACAAAGATACACTGTAGCAGGAATAAAATTGGGCTCAGGTTTGAAATATAGACATGCTTTGCCAGGTGACTGGCTGAATGTAGCTTTAAGAATACTCTTTTGGAAAGCAGTTTGTATTTCCTACCTTTCCTGTTTCAGTTATATTTAACATTTTGCTAATATCAGTAGCAGAATTAACATAATTATATCCCATCCATTCTGATATACTTTGTTGTAATTTTACAATAAATATTGACATCACATCACACAAGAGCAACAAGCCTGGCCAGAGAAATATCTCAATGTGTTTTTGTGCTTAGACTATGGATAAGAATGCCTTTAGGTCACAGCTGAGCACCTTCAAGCAGAATCACTAGTTCCTTATGAACAAAGCTTCAATATTAAGAACCAAGAGCCAAAAGATGATATAAAAATGGCTAGCCGAAGATGCCAAACTTGTCAGCCATCTTGAAGACACTGAGTGACTACACAAAGTCCGAGGCAAGGCATAACCCATCATCTAGCTCTCCCAGTGTGCATAGGTCCCACACCAAGGTATTTTATATCAAGTGGTAATCTTTTGAACCAGCCATTAAATAACAGATGCTGTAGACATTGCTAATGTTACAGATGTAGCACAAATGCCATCAAGAGATTTTTAACCTGTGAGACATGTTACCACACAGAACAGTAGGCAGATGCTAAACCCAATTGGTGCTATGCTTTGTAGTCTTGCTCTTTGTTGTCATGTTCAACTGAAAATAACATGTCCTGGGCATACTGGTACCAATAACAGCTGCTCAGCAAAGTAGAGTTGAACTGTCCACAGTTCCTTGTGCATGGTGGATACTGGCCTCACCCCTCCTCCAATGCATGCCATGCTGAGCCAAGAGTTAAGACACTGCACCCATTAGCTCTGGACCAGAGTCAAGCTACAGCAGATTGGGATACTGACCCTTGAATGGAGATACCTGCCAAAGCATTGGCAAGTTAGAAATCCTCCTTTGGTGGTCAAGGGCTCAGCCTCCTCATAATGGCTGGTACATGCTTATCTAAAAGGCTGAAAAATTGGTGGAACATCACTAAAACAACTGTTTTGGCAGCTATTGCATGTCTACATGTGCCTTCCCATCAACAACTTGGCTTTCATATCACCCTTTACAAGCCAGCATCCAAGGCCCCCGCCATGACTACAACCCATACTGTGAAAGCTACCAAGAAGACCTGTGAGGAGATCAGAAGCATAAGGAAGGCATTCCAAGATGGTAGCATTAAAAGTGCATTGTTGTTGGAAAGTTTATTTAAAACATCAATGCTGCCTTGCTTAAGCCACTCTTCACTCAAGTTACATGTCAGCTATGCTCATAAAACTTGCAGAAGTTTAAAGAAGGTTGTTATAACTGGTGCAGCTGTGATACCAGAAAATTGGGAAGACATGCTCACTTCAGAAGAAAATAAATGGAGACTCCAAAAATACACAGAAGACAATTAGCAGAAGAGGGTGGTTCAAGAGGCATCTGAAAATAGCAAGCAATTGGCCCCAAGTTTAAGCAATTAATGGAAAAAAGTACCCTACCAAAAAGGCCAAGTGAAAGTTACTTTCATGAAAAATTTTGAACCTGAGATCCTGAATCTATCCATCCAAAGAAAAGAGCAAGGCCCATAAAGGCAATGGCCTTTCATTGTGGCACAAAAGCAAATGCTAGAGCAAACCAGAAGACATGCAGAGTAACAATGCTATAACAATCTCTGCTACAGTGGCCCAGACAACATGACCAAATGCCATAAAACATTAATAAGGTCTTTTTAGGTTGACAGGACACTCAGCTGTCACTGGAATGAGGATGTGCAGCTGAAATACATTCAGCACTAGAATCAATCAATGCTGCCGAAGCCAATCAATGAGCAGCTTGGGTTGATTGCCAAAAGCAGTATTCTCAGGGACTCTCAGGTGTGATTGCTTCTATAATGCACATGTGTCTTTAGTGATTCAACTAATAGGACTCTATGGTCTTCAACTAAGTAATAGAAAAGAGTAAAAACCAACAAGTTCTGTAAAATTCAAAATACAAAGTGAAAATTTCAAAAGAATAATATTGCAAATTAAATCCTAAAAGTCCAAAAGTTATAACACCAGTTAAATTGAATAAAGTTCTAATCAAATCCCAGTGGTGTTCAAAATAAAATCCCAAACACAATGTGTTGCTATGCCATTGGTAACCTGTGATGTGGTTATGTGCCAACAGTCTTTTGACAATTATATAATCCATGATGTCTTTTTCTGAATCCACTATAATTCCTAGTTGATGTTTCTGTCCAAGAATTTTAGTGATAAACACTTTGTATTTCGAATGAATATTATTTTGAATAACTAATTCCACTGAAATCAAATAGTGAACACAAAAATAATAATTATTCTGCTACAGATTTTACATGCAAGAATGAATAATATTTTCAAGTAAACAACTTTTTTAAAAAAGCTACGACACAAAAGTAAAATCAGGTTGAGGGTCAAATGCTAATTTCTACAAAATTGAAGTTGTAAACAGATAAAATCTGTTTCTACGATTCTAATAAAGAATGTGGTATTCATAAGGTACTAGTGACAGGTTATTCCATGGGAAATACCAGTATTCTTAACTCAGACTACATTAAATAAAAAAGTTTAGCTCAGTTGATCACAGTCCTCATAATTAACCCTCACTCATAGAGAACATATTAGCTATGTATTGTTTAACAAAACAAATGTTACTGATCAGGAGGTACACATTGAACTGATTTTTGTAGGGTTTTATGCCATTTTTCAGCACAAAATAGGCTATACATGGTGGCCAGTATAAATAGTGGAGTAAAAACCCAAGAAAACCCTAGAAAGAACCACTGACCCATGACAAGCTATTGGAAGGCTTCCTCACATACCCACATTGGCTGAACCCAAGACTTGAACCCATGCAAAAAAGAGGTGTTAGATGGGAGTGATCTGTAACAGTGAGTGCTTTAGACCCCTTGGCCACTCAAGGCCCCTCACTTTGATTGTAGTTGATCCCAAGCCATTGAGAAGATGATAACTTCATCATAAGCTATATTGTTTTCTTTAAAAATGACAAACAAAACATGGGGGCCCTGAGTGGCCGAGTGGTCTAAAGCGCTGTCCGTTACGGATCACAGCCATCTCACCTCTGTCTGCGTGTGTTCGAGTCTAGGATTCGGCGAATGTGGATATGTGAGAAAGCTTGCCAGTAGCTTCTCGTGGGTCGGTGGTTCTTTCTGGTGATTTCCCGGTTTCTTCCTCCACCATTAATACTGGCCGCCATGAATAGCCTATCATGTGCTGAAAAATGGCGTTAAGCCCAACAACAACAACAACAACAACAAACAAAACCTTCATAAGGGCTTTCTGACTTAGGCCCTACTCAAAGTACATCCCAGCATAGAATATGATTTTTAATAACATGAAGAGCTAAATAAAATGAATTGGGTATTGAGATATTTTATACCTCTTCTCAACTTTTGAGCTGTTCCAAAGATATTTACAACAAAAATACAAGGTCTTCTTACAAAGCAATGCAATGGCCTCACATCAAGAAGAATTAGGAATGTCAATCTATAATTATCTGTCCACTAATTTCAAAAACAAGATGAACAGCTAATATCATTATAAACAAGATGAACAGCTAATATCATTTATGAAAGCTGATATTTCCAAGCAAAGTGTCATGTTAAAATCAGTTCAAGCTAGGCCCCAGTTTTATAAAATTATCTTTGGTCAGTACCAAGCATGCTACAGTAGACACTGGTAGTAGGGAGAGGACTGTCAAGAGCAACCAGGTAGACTTGAGCATGGTAAAAACTGCAATGCATTGGTGTAGGGTCATGAGTGCCAGTGGAGACAAATATGACCTTGAGTTTGGTGGTGCCATTGTTAGTGCCAAGGTGCAGCACTCAACAACATACTAGCAGCTGATGATGTGGTAACAAAGCAAAACATAGTTATTGGCTCCTCCTGTCAAAAGTGCAGCAGTTTTGGAAAAAAGTACTTACATTTGCAAAACATAGTACATGGCTATTTTAATGTCTAGAGAAGCAGATGGCATAAAGAACCTTGAAACTGAACGTAACATTTAGTAAAGACTGGCAATAATGATGAAAAGAAAACAAAAAGAAATGCTAATTTGTTTGTTTCATTATAAAACAAACATTTTCATCATCTGCAGAAAAGAAAATTTGTTTTCCTATAGTAAAGCCCCCATTTTGAGGTTGCCTTACTGGGTGGACAGGGTCTTGGACATTCAGGTGGCATGCATTTTCCCAATGGACATACATTGCCTTACCATCTTATTCCATACATTTTCATGGAATTTGGCATTAGCCAGTGTTGAGATGGTGGTACATCATGCTGGTGAAAAATACTCCTTCAACATAATCAGCTAAATAATTCACTCCAACTGATAACTTGATTTGGGACTCCTTGGACTCTTAGCTGTGGAAAAATGCTAAAATTCTACTTTTTTAAAAATTAAATTTTTCTTACAATGTAGTTGAGATGGCTTTCAAAATGGTAATCTGGACATATAAAAATGTCACAAAAACTATAGGCAAAAAGTAGGAGTATATTTTAGACCTTTTAAAATTTGATGACTTTTTAAAAATCATATTTGTTACATGTCAGGTCTTGCATTGTTGACATTTGAATTGGCATTATTTTAACATTTTATGATTGCCAAAAGTCACCAGGGAATTATGACTTCCCATTGATGTTTATTTTTTTTGTAAATGTATGATGACATATTGTTTAACAACTATATGTTAGATGTACTTTCAGTTGCACTTCATGAACCTGAATTATGAATGCACGTTTGTCACTGCTCATTTTATTAAAGTTTATCAGTGCCTTCATTCATGAAAAATAGACAAACACATTAACTTTATTTCCTTTCATTTTAATAGCTTATTTTATTTTTAATGTTGGTGAATAAAATGGTTACTTTTTGGTGTTTTGTTGGTTCTGATATATATATATATATATATATATATATATATATATATATATATATATATATATATATATATATATATATATGTATATATATATATGTATATATATATATATATATATATATATATATATATATATATATATATATATATATATATATATATATATATATATATATATAATTGCTGTGATTTAATTCAGATATTGGCAAAACTGGGTTCAGACACTTTAATCTTCCCTATTCTTTTTCAACCAGACTTTCATGATTCCATGAGATCTATATGTAGAAATCTCATGGAGCCATGTGAGACTCATTATTCGTGCCAATACCTGTGTGATCAAACTTTTGGTTTTATGTAATATCATTGTCTGAAAATTTCATTAAAACTAATTGAATATGAAGGGGGTAATCAGTTATTCAATTAAGAACAAACAGAGTTTTAAAAAGGATAATTTTAATCCTTGTCCAGTTTGGTACCATTTGTATAAAAAAAAATTCATATAGTCATATATCCAAACATGTTAGCCATGTTAGTATTGTTGATGGAACATTAAACTCATAATCCAGGGTTACAGTTTTATATAGATGTCAGGTGATAATAATATCCAGTGGTTTTATTCATACATCAGAGTATTATATTCTGTCTGGGTAACAAAGTAAGTTCTTGTATAATTCAAGTCCTTACCTTTGACATTGTTCCAGGGATTTTTGGCATGAAATCATGGTCATATGGGTTAAGGTACTTAGGCTTGAGAGCTAAGTGGAATGAATTATAACTCTGACCTGTTTCATTATTGTGTGTGTGTGTCTGTGTGTGTGTGTGTGTACACAATTCATTTTATTCCATTTTTAAAAAGCAGAGTTACTGAGTACATTTTAACCAATTCACAAACATAAATGTTTGGTTCATATTTTTTGACAGATTTCACAATTTGGGAAAACATTTGTTTGGTATACTTGATACAGAACACATGACATGTTATGAATATGATCTGTTGCCATCTTATTGTCCACTACACTGTTATCTCTGCCTTGTCTGCTATCCTTTGTGCCCCCAGTAAAACAATCTGTTTGTCTATAGGCTTGACCACATACCAAGAGGATATAATTATATTTAATTTGATAAGTACACAGGATTCCTTCTTGCTATCGAAATACACCAAGGGGCTTTAAGACCTTTGGGGCCATAGACATAAACTCTCTACTTAAGTCTAGGGTATAGAGTATTGCTTTGCATTTCCATGTGTATGTGTGTCATTTTGTTAAATTTAATTAGTATAGTAATAAACTGCTAACACAACTAACACTGAAATCTTGTGCCTATGTCTTAAAAGGGCATTGAAAATACACTCATAAATCTTGATTTGGTTTAGCATTTTTGTTCAACATGATGTCATTAGATTGTATTTACTTAAGTTATGGCCTTGCCTTATTGTGTACTCCCCATACCCTTTTATGTGTCAAGGTCTCAAGTGGCTGAGTTGGGGTATATCTGTTAACAGGTTTTAGAAGTACTGGAGTGTTAGAGTCACTGACAAGTTTTATATTTTTTTATTGATTTAGTATTGATGCAGAGCTCAACATAAACTGTGTTTTAGTTAAAGTACATTGATCCAATATGCATAAAAAATATGACAGGCATTCAAAAACAATTTTATTTTAAAGGTCAGCTAATAGTGAAAGTGTTTATTTGTAACTTTTTCATGCTTTCAAGAAAGGTTTAAGCACTGATTAAAATACATTTCTCCAGTAATATGTACTCCAAATGAGTTCCTGAAATTTGCTGTAAATGTTAATGGTTTATATTGTTCAGATTAATAGATTTCATAATCTGCCTGGAAAATACTTGATTTGCTGTTACGATTAGTCATTTTAGCACAAGCTGACCACTGGTGTTGATATCTAACAATTGCAGGGTCATTTAAAAATATATATGGGGTTTACAGGTATGGAAAATTATAAATTAACTTGACCACAATATTTTACCTTTTAGATTGCAATTATTTGTTTGGTATTTAATGGTTCATAAACACATGAAAGGTTATACCATGCCAAGGCAGTGAGAGTATAGTGTTTTGCCCAAAAGATACATCGGCAGCCATTCTGGCCTGATATGGGCAAGATATGATTCCTTTGGCTTGCAAAACTGGCTTGGTTTGGTGTTTTATGAACCAGCAATACACAAGTTATTTAGTGCAGCGGCAGTGGGAGCAGAGTGCCTTGTCCTGGGATACAGCATGTTTGCTGACCAGTCCAATGGTAAGGTTCAACTAGCAACCTTTTTGGATAGGAGTCCAGCATGCTGAGCACCTGACAAAAACAGCTACCATAAACACTGGGAGCCACAGTGGCTCATTGGTTAGTATGCCAAACACATGACAGAAAGTGTGCACATTTGGATCCTACCGTCACACCAGCCTGGGTCTGTTACTATTGGGGGGGTCCTTTTGCATTGCACGTTTCTCCATATGCCTTAGCAATACATAAACATCTTGTGTGGCTGTGCAATAATGCACAAAACCAAACCAAACCCATAAAGTTAATGACATATAGCAAAATAAATTAAATGATGAGTTGTCCAAATTTATAACCATTCTTAACAGCCACAGTATTTGTACTAAGATAAGCCAATCAGAATTGTTCAGTTAAGCATGTGACTTGAAACTAAAACATAATGAATAAATGCTCCTGATTTGTGATTGATTGGATATATCATATCTGTGTTTATATTGTAGAGAACTTTGTTGTTTACTGAATGGTGAATTACATGAGTGGAAATGTGTATTTAATAGAAAACATAGCAGATAGGTGTAGAATGTGAGGAAATTATGATCTGAATTACACCAGCTTCTGTGTACAAAGAAAACCTGATGATGGAGTTGTATTTTTTAATGGCTAAATCAGGTCACTTCCTTTAGAGGAAGGGGAAGTTGGGTAATACAATTTTTATTGTATTGATTACCTGGAAAAATGTTCTTTGTTCCCAAAAATATGGAAATGTTCCAACTGATTATTGGTGGAAATATTACAGGATCCTTTCGCCTCCTTCTCTCTGAACCACAAGTCCAAAGAATGTAGATTAAGTCCAATGTGCACTTCTGCATGTTATAAAAGGTTCCTAATGGAGTCAGGATCTTTAGTGATTCAGTGGATAATGTGGCAGACTTTTTTTCTAAGAGAGTGCAAGTTCAAAATCCTACAATAAGATCATCTTGGGTTTGCTGCTGTGATGTTTTCCTGGGAAACATACTTTACTCCAATAGGTAGATCTTGCATGATGTCATCAGCAGACACAATTGTTGTATGCTGGCAGATTTACCTTTGAGTTTATATTGTCTTTGAAAGTTGAAATAAATTCATTCATTAAATCTCAAGATACTATTAAAGAAACATACATACCTAAATAGAACACAAATCAGGCATTCTGTTAGTATATGTATTTGTAATTTATAAGTTGATTTTGCTTCAGGATGACTTATTTAAAATGGTCAGTATTGTTGTTGTTATTGTTATGGGGTTTAACACCATTTTTTTAGCACAAGATAGGCTATACATGGTAGCCAGTATAAATGGTGGAAGAAGAACCAGGGAAAACCTCAGAAAGAACCATTGACCACAAGAAGCTACTGGCAAGCTTTCTCACATAACCACATTGGCCAAACCTGAGACCCATGCAGACAGAAGGGAGATGGCAGTGATCTGTAATGATCAACACTTTAGATAACTTCACCACTTGGGGCCCCTGGTCAGTATTGATGGTCAGCATATAGAAGAAACTGCCAGATTGCCAATTGTCCAGGTCAAATGGATAGAATATTGTCTGCTATTGACCTTAATGGGAAGTATCTATAGCCTTGACAGTAACTGTTTCTGTAGTAACATAGTGACCAGACATGCAGATTGTACTGCATTATCTGGATTTATAGTCTGCTGCTAAATGCACAAGTGTTTCATAATCAAACTCTGCATGTTTACATTAAGAGTTTCTTCCCTTAGTTGCTGCATGTTTCCTTACAGCCAAAACATTTATGTATTTTGAAATGTTGCAAGGTTATGGGGTAATATATTGAAAAATAACTTAAAAAAGATAGCAACCTTGGTTTTCTGCTCTTACATCGCTGATTTCTGATGTGATTTCCACTATATGCTGAGGATAAAAAAAGATCTTTTGCCACACCCATGTTGTCAACCTCTGTCACGTGCCTCCTACAGAATTGTTACTAACCCCAGAGAAGGACAGACAATTTGAAAGATAAATAGCTGTGAGCCACCAGTCAGCAAAATCATCAGTGAAGGTGATTAAATATAAAATTAATAAGGTGAAAGGTAAAACAATTTCATAAGCTATATTATCACTGTATTCCACAATTACAGCACAAGTTTCAATGCAATTAATCAATCCATGACCTATCCAAATTGCCAATTATTTTATCCTGCAAAATTAAACATGAGAGTATTTCCTTCCCATGTCTCTTCTGTGTCACTCATCTGTAACTCCACACTGTATACCTTTACTGGCCCTCTCTGTACTTCCAGTACCCTCATTTTTGTCTCCAGCCCTCCTTTCTCGAACTTTATGTGCTCTACAGGTCTTCTCTCTAATCTTTGTTCACCACCCTGAAAGCTCAAAAAAACTTTGTTCCAATCTTTGTCCAAAGTTCCTAGAACTAACTTCTCACATTTTTTAATGATTGAAAAACTTCGCACTCCGAACACAATCTAGTCTCTCCATTTTCCATGTGATCTGCTCTCTTTAATGTACAGATATGCAGGGATTCTTTCACAATGGATTAAACAGAATAATGTCTGGCTGCATGAGAAACCCACCTAAAATTCATTTACCTTAGTTCTGATTGGATACTGGTGTCATTACTGGTGTCATTACTGCTAATTACAAACAACAGAGTTTCTCACCCTGCAGCAAGATCTTCAAAAGATAACTGCAAATTTGAAGTTAACACAATGGTTTATTCATGGACAAGTTCTTTCTTTGCTTCAGATTCAGTCTAAAGTCATAATATTATATAATGCATGTTGACATTACCCAAAGTACTTTGAATTATGAATTCTATCAGGAGACATTTATAAACATGAGCAGGATTTGTTAACAAATTTTCTCACACAACATGACACTCTCTCTGTCTCTCACAAAAAAGTATTACACAACAGCTTTAAATGTTTACAGTCTACAGTTTACAAAACATCATTAAGTGGACAGTAAACTAGGTACTAGGTTAAATGAAGGTTACATATTAATGCAAATTTATTTTGTTTGACCTTGAAAACACAACAAGTGTAACAGCCTCTTCCCTGTCTCTCATGATTTTAAATGGGGTCCTGATATTTTTGTCTGGATTGGTTTTAACTGCAATCATGATTTTCCCTGTCTCATGGTTTTGACTGCAATCATGATTTTCCCAGTCTCATGGTTTTGACTGCAATCATGATTTTCCCAGTCTCATGGTTTTGACTGCAATCATGATTTTCCCTGTCTCATAGTTTTGACTGCAATCATGATTTTCCCTGTCTCATGGTTTTGACTGCAATCATGATTTTCCCTGTCTCATGGTTTTGACTGCAATCATGATTTTCCCAGTCTCATGGGTTTGACTGCAGTCATGATTTTTCATCTCACAGATTTGACTACAGTTGTGGTTGTGGGTAAATCCTACAGTACTTGATCATGTGTCATGACTGTAGGTCAGCAACAGATTCATTTTAAGATACAGGTGCCAATAATCCATTAAACTCATTGATTTAATTATAGTGGTTTAAGAGGGAAATACCTATGAAAACCAATGTAAGCTCACTTCTAAGATGAATCTAACTGCAAACTTTCCAGACCTAGATCTGCTGTCACATTATATAATGACAGATCTGGGTCTGTGTAATTTATTAAAAGTAATCAGTAAAATAAACAATGTAGACCCTGATCTGCCTGTACAACATGTGATGGCAGATCTGGGTCTTTCTTGGATGTGGTTAGACTTTACCTATAAATGAGTATAGATGATTTGTTAGAAACACACTGCAAGCTGTAAAATACATTTTGTTAAAAAACCTGGCAACTAGAAAGTTAATTGCCAGTTTATTACCATCCTACAAGTACAGCTGTATATGTTGAGGGTGTGGACATGTTTCTCTTTGTATATTATAGTGTTAGAGGGCTGCAATTTCAGTATCATGTGTGTATTGACATATAAAAGAAGGAATTATATGTACCTGCAGTGACCAATATAACCCTCTGTCTGATTATTGAAGTTTTATGAATTGCATCAATTTATGATTGTGATATTGATAATGAAAATATGATAGCAGAAATAGTTAAAAAGTTTTTACATTAGACAGGCAGTATGACAGCTCCAAAAGTGACAGTTAATTCAGCAAAATTGACAATAATTAAATAATTGGACTAGAAGTAATGGCAGTAAGAGCAAAATATTGACAGTTTTCCATCTTATTGCCAGTTTAATAACAATGCCATGTCTTTTTAAAACATGTAACTTGATCTGTATTCCTAAAAAAAATAAAAATGGATGATCAATCAGCCTAAATACCATTTTGATAATATGTGTACTATAAATTTGGGTAAATTTCTTGAGGTTAAAGCTCAACATGATAAAAAAGTACAAAAGGATCATAAAGTCTCCATCACATCCTTGTTGATATTAGAAGGTATATCTCCATGTGTCTAGTGTAATTTGGAAGTGCAGAGTCTTTCCTAATATGGCGGTACTAAACCAAAAGCATATTTGATTTGTATTTTAGCTAGAATTAAGTGGCAGAAAAATATTGACAGGTTTTAGCAGCTGGTTCCCTCCTACAAGGCATGCTGGAATTGAGAAAGTTGTGCTCACTAAGGAATCCATTTTATGAGTTTTGACCAGAAAAGGATGGATTGTGTATGTGCTTATTCTGGTGTAAATGCACTTTGACTGATGAATCTTACAAGCAAGAGTGTTGTCCATTTATACATTTCATTCTATAGGAACCCTTCAGTCAGTCAAATGATTTTGAATTTTATTCATACTTAGCTCTTCGCACATTCATGACTTTTTAAAAGGTAGACATAAAGTAGTAATTAATTAGGTCATGATGTCTTTTTCTAAAATGTAGACATAAAATACTAATTAAGTCATAATGTCTTTTCTTAAATGTAGACATAAAGTACTAATTAAGATGTCTTTTCTTAAAATGTAGACATAAAGTACTAATTAAGTCATAATGTATTTTCTTAAATGTAGACATAAAGTACTAATGAAGATGTCTTTTCTTAAAATGTAGACATAAAGTACAAATTAAGTTATAATGTCTTTTTTAAATGTAGACATAAAGTACTAATAAAGTCATAATGTCTTTTTTAAAATGTAGATATAAAGTACTAATTGATTAAGTCATAATGTCTTTTTTAAAATATAGACATAAAGTACTAATTAATTAAGTCATAATATCTTTCAAAATGTAGGCATAAAGTACTAATAAACTCATAATGTCTTTTTTAAAATGTAGACATAAAGTACTAATTGATTAAGTCATAATGTCTTTTTTTAAAATGTAGACAAAGTACTAAGTTGTAATGTCATTTAAATTAGACATAATGTACTAATAAAGTCATAATGTCTTTTTAAAATGTAGACATAAAGTACTAAATTGTAATGTCTTTTAAATGTAGACATAATGTACTAATAAAGTCATAATGTCTTTTTTTAAATGTAGACAAAGTACTAATTAAGTCATAATGTATTTTTTATTATGTAGACATAAAGTACTAATTAATTAAGTCATAATGTCTTTTTGTAGCAAGAAATAGACATATCCAGTAGCAAAAAGCAACATAGAAATCTTGATTTGAAATGCCAGTTACCGGTATACTCCTCAAATTTTGTACAGTTATCTAAATTGCACCTTCGCTATTGTGTTGTTATGTGTAAGTCACATTCAGCTTGATTATTGATTTAGGTGAAATTTGCCCAAATTAACAATTTTGTAATTTGCCATAGAAAGTTTACAGTTTCCAAAAAAAGATTTCTAAAATGTTGCATAATAACTTTCCAAATACTATACTGATCTTATTCCTGTTTAGCACAAAATGATATTCTTTTGACAGTGTGCCAAAGGGATAAAAGTTGTAGTTAATATAGTTGTGATTGAAAAGGGTTTTCAGACAAATGTGAAAACCCTAAGAAAATTCTGATTTTGTTTAAGCCTGTAACCAAGTTTTTAGTTTTTTGGTGTCCATCATGGACAGGTAGGGATTCCTTTCTTGGTTATTCTGTGGTATGAACCTCTGTCTGATTGTTCAATGAGGCCAACTGCTATGAGTGGGCTTACTTTGGAAGGATAGATAGTATCTGTCTGCTCCATCTGGTGTAGAAGATCCATTAAGATGTTACAGTGATTGGACATTTACAGTTAAATATATCTCTCCCCTTGGTCTTATGTTTGTGCAACAAAGCTTAGATTGGGTGTGCTGTGTGTACTTCCTAAGTATATGTGATCTTCCATCTTAACGTCCCCAGAGCCATTTCTTGTTGATTTTTCTAAATTCAAGAAAAATTGTCCACTTTTCCTGTGCTCTCAGGCTCCAACCAGATGCGATATTCAGATCTACTTTTTTTGAGGGCATTCAGGGGTGGTAATCTGATTTCCATCTCTAGCATTCTTGTTTCTTGTTACTTGCTGCTCTATTTGCTGTGACTAAAATAAGGGACTTCTTGCACTATGGTTAAATCTAGCTTATAAATGAAACTAGTAAACATTAAAAAAAAATGCATTCCCAGAGTGAAAACCTTTCAGTGCTTATTGAGAGCTAAATATGGTTAGATTATGTCAAATGCACACATTTATCTGTCTCTAGTATATAAACCGAATGCACAAAGCCTTAATTCTATAACCAAATTAAATGCATACATCCACTCTTCACATATTTAACTTTGTATGATTACAGTCTATTAGAATTTCCAAAAATATACTAAGTGGGAAATGGCTAGCAAACAATTGCCTTAAAGATTATTAGTTCCAAATTATTTAATTCTATTTTAAGTTGTTGTTGTTGTTGTTGTTGTTGTTGTTGTTGTTGTAAGGTTTATTGCCATTTTTCAGCATAAGATAAGTTATACAAGGTGGCCATTATAAATGAAAGAGGAAGAACCTGGGCAAACCCCCCTCCCCGGAAAGAACCACTGACCAACAAGAAGCTACTGGCATGCTTTCTCACATACTTACATTACACTGGCTGAACTGAGACTTGAACCACACAGAGGTGAGATGGCAGTGATCCATAATGGTAAGTGCTTTAGACCACTCATCCACTCAGGGCCCCCCACTATTTTAAGCACTTTACACTTACTGAAATAGCTACAAATTTCACAATAAATGGCCACCAAACTAAATTTCACAACAAATGGCCACCAAACTAAATTTTACAACAAATGGCCACCAAACTAAATGTTTGACTAATAAGGAAGAAACTTGCTATCACTGATTATTTTAAGTCTAGAAAACGCACCAATAATATCAAGACATGTAATAGGTTTCTTTCTTTCATTGCGCTGACAGCCTGAATGTAACATCCCACTTTGCAAGGCTCAGTGAGCTACATACAACACCTTTTTTAAAAATTAACATTAAATACAGATTTACCTAGCTACACGATATAGAAATTTAGATAACAAAAACTCCATCAATCTGTTGCAAATCACCATGTTGAATATGTCTACTTCTACCAAAAACATTGGTCCATCCTAATACATGGTCCCGGATACAACATGGTTATTACCATGAATCCTATTATTGTAGTTTAATTAGATTTTTCTGTATAATGTACCCCACTATAAGGTGACCTCACCATGACATCATACTCCCTTGCACAACATTATTGGGAAGGACCGCTGTTTGTGTGCTTTTGATACACACATACTGGTATTACTGGCATGAACAAGCTTGGGATTAACTAGCTGTTACTAAATTTACATTTCAAATTAATGTGTATGTTTTAAATCATTGCACTTTACTACAAGTTTACTGTTGCCTGATTGGCTTAAAGGCAGCTATTTTAAAGATGAGATTCTTATGCATGTTCAACAGAGGAGAAATGTAATTTGCTTCATTGAGATAGGAATAGAGTGAAATGATATTTTTTTACTCTAATCTAATCCAAATGTCTAATTTTGAATGATTTCATATTACTAGTTGGTTACTTGTCTGTCCTAATTTTCAGCTTAATCCATCTTGGCTAAGTTGTAGGAATAATGATAAGGTCTTATCAGAATTATTATTATTATTATTATTATTATTATTATTATTATTATTATTATTATTATTATTATTATTATTGGGTTTTGCCACTTGAGGCAAAGAGTGTACCCTGTCTTCCCCTCATACTGTGTCCCATCCAGTTACATCATGTCATCACAAAATGTTTTGCTCACTAACTTTTGAAGGACTTGATATGGATAGATTCAAACTAAATTTGGCATTAAATGTTACATTAGTATCTAGGATGAGTTCAGTTTTCTTTGACAAAATTTTATGTTACTATGGTTCCTTCAGTCACATCATATTAGCAACGACATGTGATATTTATGTCAGATATTGACAGAAACGTGTGTGTGTGTTTGTGTGTGTGTGTTTGTGTGTGTGTGTGTTTGTGTGTGTGTGTGTTTGTGTTTGTGTGTGTGTGTGTGTGTTTGTGTGTGTTTGTGTGTGTGTGTGTGTGTGTGTGTGTGTGTGTGTGTGTGTGTGTGCATGTGCAGCACTTATTTTGATGGCTATGCCTTATTCAGACATGGTCAAATATATTTTCCAAAGGAATTGGAGCTTGAAATGATATGGGGCATTAATCTGAATCAACAAAATGATTTAATGGGAGAGTATTTTGGGAACAGCATTTCACAAGATTGTAATTTACTGTCTAATAACCAGGTACATATTTTGATTTACTGGCAGTGATTCATTGAGTTATCCCATCCTTTTACTGATAAAGAACTCCAAATAACACCAGGCTATAAACACTACTTACTAATGTAGGTTAAATACACTTTCCCTCATTGGTATTACTATAAGTATCACTGTAATCTAAACAGCCAATGTTGCCCTTTTCCTTACAGAATAATATATAGAACATGGCTGGATTAAAAAAATGTCAAAATAAAAAATTACTGTTAGTTATACTAAGTGTTTGCCCATAGCAATTACTGCTAAAACCAATATCCTTTTACTTGTTTTCTAGGTTGTTAAAATAAAACTTTTTTGTGTCCCTAAATCAACTTTGCCCCAACCCCACATTATACTATTTCAAAATATTTCAACATAGATAACCTTAGGCACTTGGATGGTGTTGACTAGATGACACAGGTTATGGAAATATAGACAGTACATGTAATCAACCTGTTAGAGTGGTCAGGCATGTTTACCTTGAGTACATGTTAGTCCAGGTATTGTCTGCAGTCCTCAAGGGGAAAGTAGATAAACAGGCTCATGGTATGCCCGAGATTTGACCTATCTTAGATAAAGGGTTTCCAGTTTTAGAGAATAAGCAAATAAGTTTGAAGTAAGGGTAAGCATTACTAAAATCCCATGTTACGTATTTATTTTACCAGTATAGACCAGATCTAGTAGAATCTTATGTGTGTTCATACATATTCAACAAATGTTGACAAGACATTGATAGGGATGAAATAAGCCCCAGGTAAATTTACATCAAAAGTTTTCCCTAATTGTAAATTTGACCTTTAAATAAAGAAACATTCTTGCAGGGGATCTAAGAACATTTGTCAGTCAAGTATGGCTTATAATGGATCTACATGGACTGCTGATCAGTTCAGTTCAATTGTCACTCACCTGCACATACATTTGTCATCACCTGCTTACCAGTTGCTTTTTCCAAGAATGAATGATGATCAGCTAATGAGTCTCTCACACCTTGATAAATTTTATAACTGTAGAATATGTACCAGTCTAATTATCACTTTACTATCTTTCACCAGATTCCAGAGTATTTTTAAACAAAACAACTAAAAGTTTTAGAGACTTGCAGGTTATGCTTTTATGTTATAGATCCATTTCCGAGCTTATGACATTACTTGAAATTGGCATAAATCAGAAGTCATGTACAGAAGTCATGATGTGTATGTGAGTCTCAGCATATAGTGACAGCGATGGCATAAAAACAAGTACAGTGGCACAAATTAAATGTTATTTCTTTTTCATAAGTGGCATAAAAATGAAATCTCTTAAATTAAATTGGCATAAATTGAATTTCACTTTTGACAAATATGCATTGAATTTGATAAAAATTAATATGTTAATGAGTGTAGCATATTTAATGTGGTATTTTTTTGTGTGGTACTTGTGACCAGAAGGGTGTGAGTTTGAATGTTACCATTTGACCAACCTAGACCAGCTGCCATGGTAAGTCCTTGAACAAGGAACATTACTCCAAATGCCTGAAACACTAAATAACCCACTTGTGCTGCTGTGCCATGAAGCAACAAACCAAATACTTTTTTAATTGTGTAAGGTATATCATAATTCTAGTGTATGCAATTGCAACAGTCATTTTACCACAAAATCAACTTGTGCATATTATTATTTTATAACATTCTTACGGGGGGGAGGATATATTTTTATACATATTCTTCTCTTTGGTGTGAAATGTTTTTACCATATACCATTTATAGCATCCATCTTGTTATTGCTACTCTTCTTCTCTTTCCAGAAATTCATATGGCTACTGGTAGTTGGTACCACATGAGAAACAAAGACATTGTATATATAATTTCACTTAAACCAATCACCCTGCCTGAGAGGTTGACCTAAATGCAGCCTAAGTGAAAGAAGTATGAAATGTAGGAAATAGTGACATAGCTTTGTTGAGGTAGTACTGTTCTCACCAAGATATATTTACTTGCGGAAATTCATAACATTGTCATCAAAAGTGTCCAAGAAACACACCCAACCACAAAACTTAACCAATGTCCCAAAATCATTAAATGTATAACCTCTTTTTGGAAAGATGAAATTTTATTACATGCTTGAATGAAACAGAAAACTATTTGTGAAATATTTTTCATATTATTTTCATTACTGTATATTCACATGTGAAAAATATATTCTATATGAAAATCCAATCTTTTCCATCATGCCGTGTGATAAAAGTTATCTTTGATGGATAAAACAGTATTTTGTGCGCAGCAGTGATAAATGGAAACTATATTACCTTTCAGACATTGAAGATATTAAACTTGCCATGATTTGCCTCTCTTCAGAGTCATGTTCCATAAACTACCTTGTCCACAATGTTACAAAAAAAAATAGATAAAGTCAGGGATTGGCAACCTATGGCACACAAGCCACAAGGAGGCGCATTCAGCGGTTTTGTGTGGAATGCAAAAGGCGGCTAAAAAATTTAAATTTTAACAGTGTTACTCTCTTACTGATAGCATGTGTTCATTCATTTTGTAATCATTCCAAAAAAAGTGGCACACTATGCAAAATAGGTTGCCAAGCCCTGGATTAGGTCATATCAAACCTTCTCATCTTATAGATAACTGATAATGAAATCTCATCATATCTACTGGTATATAATTGTATGAAAGAAACTGAGATGAACATACATTAGGGTGGGATGGGGTGGGGAGGCTAACATTTTAATTTCAAGTTTCATCATCTAATTTTCAATTCAAGGGCAATTTAGTATTACTGGTATGTCTTTTTTTCTCTTTTTAAAACAGTGTTGTTTGACTGACAAACTTAAATGCATAAATACCATGAAGTGAAAAAAAGACATATTTAATTTACATAAAGTAAAATTATTTTATGTATTTATGTTTCTCTCTCACCCTACACCACTCTCCTCTTTGGACCCTTCCAACACATCCAAGCTGTTTGGTACATAGTATAAGTGACAGTTTTGGACCTAAGCTACCATGTTGTAACAACCACTCCAGTGGCCTAGTGGTTAGAGTGTCTGCCTCAGATGCTGGAGGTCGTGGGTTCGATCCCTGGTCAAGTCACACCAAAGACTTACAAAAATGTACTAACAGCTACCTCGCTTGACACTCAGCATTAAGAGGTTAATGTTAGGACTAATTGGTTTGGTGTTAGGATAATATGACTGGATGGGACATATGCTACATGTTTGCAGCATGATGCCCCAGTGCTAGACATCACTAAACACTGACACACTGCAGGCATCGTAACAATATGACTGAAATTTTTTAAAAACTACGTTAAAAATCATAATCACATCACCATGTTATAACAGATGAGTATATTTTATCTTGTGGTACAAGAAAGATATATTTAAATTCATGGCAATGCAACTTCAAAGATACCACTTTTTTGTACCATACACTGAAATATTGGAAACAAGGTATCCTCAATATACCATCTGTATTAACAAGTCAAATCCATATGTAAACTGCACAAACCAAATGTGCCTTTGTATGATGTGTTCTGGAAGATCAGGGTCTATGCAGTTTGCTAAGAAACAATTTCCCAGATCTGCTGGCACAGTTTACAGTATGAGATTAGGGTATATTTTGTTTGCAGAATGAAATTCAGGTCGATTTATATGTTCCTATGATTAGTTGAATCAATCCAAATTATTCCCTCTGATGAGTTATTATAGTAATGAAACCAGTCAGGAACAGGGGGTCACTAGAAAACCTTAGCAATATGGGAGAAAATGCCTCCACATTTGATCAGTCATTATCTTCCCTAAGTTTATATTCTATTGGAGGTGAAGGTGACCCTCTGTGGGAATCCAGTCTAACAGATCCCCAAACCATTCAGAACCCAGTGAGTCCATAGGAGGGTGCATCAGTACCCTTGTCAAGCTCTTCTATACATACAGTTGCCAGTAGAAATGAGATTTCAAACAAAAAGAAAAGGAAGAATCAGTTACAGAATGCCCAGAAGCAAAGTGTCTGCTACTATCATCCCAGTTAATTCCGCTTTATAAAGAAGCAAGAAAACTTTTTTACAAATTTGTGAAATTAAAAAAGGTGCTGACTACCTCCAAGAGTGTGGAAACATTCTCACACAAAAGTATTAGATTGTAAGTCTGTTAATTACAGTTCCTGTAAGAAAATGGATGAATCTAAAAATGTTATAACTACAGTTATGAACATCAAATATAAATCAAAACTAAGACATTGTACCACATGTAATGTCATCTATTTACTCACCTGCACCAAATGTGGCAAACAATACATAGGTGAGACTAAATGGGAATTCCAGGTGAGAATAAAAAAGCACTTGAGGAATATCCATAATCATATAGATTCCCAGGTGTCTAAGCATTTTAATTTATCTAGCCACAATATATATTGTATCAAAAATCTGATAATGGAAATTATTAAATCTGATCCAGAGCTCTTTGTTTAGGAAAGAGAGAGATCCTTTTGGGATAATTACTAGCTAAATACTCTGCAGCCAGTACAGATTAACATCTCTGTTTAAATGGGAGTTCAGACATTTTTAATTTAATATATTTTGTTTGCAGTTGGACCAACCTATAATTGAATAGATACGGTACTCATCAAGACACATCTAGACAATGTAATTAAATAGATATGGTACTCATCAAGACACATATAGGCAATGTAATTGAATAGATATGGTACTCATCAAGACACATAGCCAATGTAATTGAATAGATACTCATCAAGACACATCTAGGCCATATAATTGAATAGGTACTACTCATCAAGACACATCTAGGCAATGTAATTGAATAGATATGGTACTCATCAAGACACATATAGGCAATGTAATTGAATAGATATGGTACTCATCAGGACATATATAGGCAATGTAATTGAATAGATACATACTCATCAAGACACATATAGGCAATGTAATTGAATAGATACATACTCATCAAGACACATCTAAGCAATGTAATTGAATAGATATGGTACTCATCAAGACACATCTAGGCAAGGTAATTGAATAGATATGGTACTCATCAAGACACATCTAAGCAATGTAATTGAATAGATATGGTACTCATCAAGACACATCTAAGCAATGTAATTGAATAGATACATACTCATCAAAACACATCTAAGCAAGGTAATTGAATAGATATGGTACTCATCAAGACACATCTAGGCAATGTAATTGAATAGATATGGTACTCATCAAGACACATCTAAGCAATGTAATTGAATAGATATGGTACTCATCAAGACACATCTAGGCAATGTAATTGAATAGATATGGTACTCATCAAGACACATCTAGGCAAGGTAATTGAATAGATATGGTACTGTCAAGACACATATAGGCAATGTCTTGCAAAATTCTGGAGTTAACAATGCTTGACAAACAGGCATAACCATGATATGATGAACATGTACAGATGATTGAAGAAGAGTACTTAAGAAAAAACTGTAGCTGGCTGCCTAATGAATAATTAGTGAACATGTGCCTGTTCTGTTACAGAGGTTGATATCTGAAGACCTGCTGATAATTTATAACTAAGTGCATGTTACTTCTGACATGAAATATTCATAAAGTACACCAAACTATTTGTATATTTTGTTGACACCTGATAAACATAAATAAAATTGTTTATAAAAATTGGCCCAATAGAATGAAATAGTTTTTATTAGTCATATCAGCCAAGTTTTCGGCACCATATCAAGTCATAACTTTTATGTGATTTTTGTCTCATCAATAAAAATGAAAAATGTATTATTGAGAAACTTACATGGGCATGACTGGTGCAAGTCATTAAAAGTAGTGCTGTTTTTTATACCCAGTATAGGTTCTGGGTTACTTCATGAAAATAAATTAATCTCTGTAGTCCTTAAAATATCAATGATGCAGAATTAATTGCAGGCATGATGAAATGTAAAACCACTGCATGATTTACAACAGGATAGAATTTGGAATGGCAGAGATCCTGTGGATTAGCAGCCACCTACTATATGGCTCAGCTGTAACAAGCAAGTGATGAGAGAGACTCAGTAGTTTCTGTGTCTTAAAACTTTTCAGAAAGAAGAAAAAGGATCTCCAAAAGCTACTATATATATACTTAAAAAATAAGACAGGTTTAACTGTATAGACTCGGATCTGATATTGCATAATACAATGTGCAGGCAGATCTGGGTCTATGCAGTTTGTTTGGAGTAATCAGTAGAACAAATAATATAGACCTGATCTGCCAGTACATTATATGATCAGAGATCCTGAACAGTGTTGTTTTTCAGTAAGTCTCAAGTTATACATAAGTATGTAACATTGATCAAGAATTTATTTTACATAATTTGAAAAAAAAAATACCCTGAAATGACCACAAAGTTTCCTGATAGCATTTCCAGCAGTAGCAGAGACATATCAGTGTAAGAGATGGCTCACTGAGAACCTGCAGCACTAGGTTAAAATGCTTGGTTAATCAAAAAGCTTGAAAATATATGCTTAGATAAATGTATAAAAAAGCATCTTGGATTGTATCATTCCAATGTAAAGATTTAATAATAAGCTAGTCCCTATGAATCAGCTTTAAATTATAACCTCTCCTGCTTTAAATAATTAAAATAGCAAACATGAGATGGGGTGTGTAAAAACTTGGGAAATATATATACCTCATTTTTTTGCCTGAAATAATAACAAATTCTAACATATATTATTGCTATCATATTTTTTTTTTTCAATATATATTCTTTGCTTTTTACTTATACATGTGATACATGATACAGGTGTAAAACCATTGAAGGAATTTCAGCCAAACTTGGTACATATATAAAACAAGCTGTATATAGGTACCATTTGATATTTGGAATTTTGCACTTTAAAGATTATTTATGTTACCTTGGAAGAAAATGTAGTTTAAACTTGAGGTTACTTGGCCATGTTCCATACATAAATTGAGAGTAAGTAGTAAAAATATTGAAAGAAAATGGTTTTCACACAATAACATTAATTTTACATGGCATACCAATATCAAGGAAGAAGTCTGTTGATTTTGGAGTCAAAAGGTTAAAGGTCAAGGTAACTGTGGGTCAATTGAAAGAAGTGGTTTCCAGTTTCATTTTGTTCTGTGTGGCAGGCCAGGACAAAACTTTCTGAATGGCTTGCACTAGGATTAAGGAGAAAGTTTATTGATTTGGGGATCAAAAGGTTAAAGGTCAAGGTCATCAGCTGAAGGAAAGAAAACTGTTTTGCTTAATAACATTAGTTCTGGACATCATATTGTTACCAAATTTGTAGAGGGTTCACACTTGAGATATGGAAGAGGTCTATTGATTTGGTGGTCAAAAGTCAAAGGTCAAAGACATTATGGTCTGAAGAAATATGGGTTTCTTTCAGAAAAAAAAACAACTTTATTCTGGTCAGTAATCTACAAAGCCAGTACTAGTTTCTACACAGGAGAATAATAAACCAAGATGGAGGCAGGCTGAGGATCTGCTGTTCACAGTACTATTTTTTCAAACTGTCATTTCAATAAACTTATCTACCAACTTTTTCTTCATTTTCTTTGTCCAGCAGGATCACATCCTGTATTTTTTGTTGTTGAGGATATCAGTTAGGCATCATGCAGTCACATAAGATGAAAGCTGTATTCAACCATATCTAGATTATCCCGGTGGCCTAAGTGGTTAAAGTGTCCGCTTCGGATGTGGGAGGTCACCTATTCAAACCCTGGAAGAGTGAAACTAAGGACTAAAAAACTGGTACTATCAGCTGCCAAACTTAGCATTAAGAGGTTAGCATTAGGACTGGTTGACCTGGTGTCAAGATAATGTGACTGGGTGGGACATCACTATAAACTGCCACACTGGAGACATCATATCAATAGGACTAGTATTGTTAAAAATAAAATCACACACACACACACACAACAATGTCTAAATTACTACAGTGCTGTTTGTGAAAAAACATTCTATAATATTACAATATAATTTGGAAATCCAAATCTTTGTGAAAAAGTTAGCTTATACACAAAATATCAAATAACTCAGCAATTTGAAAGTCTTTTCAGCCAACCATATTTTTGTTCCAAAATCAAACTAAGAGCTGTTTTTAAAAAAATTCACTACTCAGGTTTATTCAGCAGAAATAAGGGAAGTTTAGCAAAAAACTACCATAATTTTGCTATTATGTGATCAATTGGATGCAAAAATAAACTTTCTGGTTGGTAGCGACTGTTATTTTTATTATGTACGGACACTATCACCTTCACTGCCATTACCTATGTTGTAGTAATTATGTTATAAATAAAGCAGTTTGAGCATAGGATATGTATTTCTTAACATATTTTGGTAACATATCAATTTTATGAGTATGATTGTGTATGTGTGTGTGTGTATGTGTGTGTGTTTTGGATTTTTAAATTAGCTTTAACAATTTTTCAATCATATGGCTATGATATCTGTAGTGTGACAGTTTATTGTGATATCTAGCACTGGGGCATCATGTTGCAGACATGTAGCATGATGTCCCGCCCAGTCACATTATCCTGACACTAAGACAACTATTCCTAATACTAACCTCTTGATGCTGAGTGCCAAGTATGACAGCTGTTAGTATCACTTTAATATGACTCTGTCAGGGTTCAAACCAGTGACCTCCCACATCACTAGGCCACCCGAGCAGTCTACACTGTATTTTACTTGTAAATATTCATTAACTTTACATGATCTATTCAAGAAGTCGAAATAGAGAAGGGGACTGGTCCCCCTACCCACCCGGAAATACACATCTTCTATTTAGAAATAAATAAAGAATTTTCTAAATATAGGAGTTACTAAAAAAGGAGGACTAGAAAAATGAAGCGCTGTTGTCCTGGATTCATTTGATCTTTTGCAGCCTGTGGTTTTACAAATTAGAATGAATCTTGCAATCACAGATCTTACACTTGACCTTGGCTTCAACCAAATCAAATACAAGAAGGTGTTTTTAATAGGTCCAAACGCATTCATATAAATAAGTTAATAGAAAGCCAGGAGGTAGATTAGTTCCATAAATTTAATAATTTCACTCATTGTAAATAAAGCTGTTATTATCATTAGAGTACTGGACAGTAGCAGTGGGATTCTTGACATAAGCCAGGGACCAGATTTACCTGTCATTCACCTGTAGTAGAAATCATGACATCATTTGGGGACCAGAGGGACCTGTCATCCATACATGACTCAAGTGTTAAATGAATTTAATCTTGCCTCTCTTGCAGAAGTAACACAAGAATGTATTGAAAATAAAGAGAAATCCAGCAAATGCAGTAATAACATTCATATGAATAGAGCCGATGCTCATTTTGTAATGCATTCTATTTCAAACCATGTAGAGGGATTTATTTGAAGGGTCATTGAAGGACATATAGTATTTGTTTCATGTCCAATCCAATGAATTTGTCTATTTCTGTCATTAATTTCACCTCAGCTGGTATTTGATAAATGGATTATATATCCTGCAGCTTTCAGGTAACCAGTGCAAGAAGGCCAGCTCATTTATTGATATCATGAAATTTTCGTATATTTTGTCACTTTTTCTGGTGCCTTACTCCTATGCCATATTGTTTATCTTCATTTGAGGACACTAATTAACTTGCAGTATTCATTTTCAAACACAGCCACAGTGACTTTCTTGTTGCCAGACATGGCTTGTTTCATTGAGGTAATCTTTCATCTTATTAAATAAGCATTGTAACCTTAAGGAGGCCACATTACCTGTGATTTTTTGGAATATATGCTTATGTCTGCAAGACCTTCAAAAAGTTCAGTAATGAATAAGATGCATAGATGTTAATGCAGTGGTCGTGTATGTGATTGGTTGAGCTTGCTACCACTCTGAAAGCCATGTTTTTCATCTGATTTAATAAAACTTAAAAAGCTTGGCAAGCAATACATATCAATTAAGCAATGTTGCAAGTAAATAGCTTAGTTAGTTACCATCCTCTAAGGCATATTTCTGGTAAAATTTTGATCTGACTTGGAATAAATTCTTATATGATCAGTGTCTATGATGAGTTTGGCAATGACCATGATCCACACATACTAATACAGTGTTATTAAATCGGACTGGGTGAATTCATTTCCAGTTGTGATCAAACTCGGAAGATGGGCTCATACTTTCTGGACCTTTGAGTTTGATTATGAGCAACAAATACACTAATTTATGAGCTGTTCATGGATCTGATCTTTTTGACTTCAACTATGTTCTTGAGTATATACATATTAGTTACATTTTATCTTTTGAATGAATTTTTATCATGATGTAGTAAAATATATAAATTCAACACGATGCAAAATTTGGGAGATAGTTTACATAATTTCTGTTCTTACAATACTACACAAGCCTGCTTAATAAAATGGTCAGCTGTTGAGTTATGTAAAGCCTGTGAGCAATATTAGGCCTGTTTGGGTCTCTTATTTCATATATTTTGCAAAGAAGAAACTTTATTGCATTTGTAATTAAATTTCACTCATTTCTTTACAATTTCTTTTGCAAAGTTGCCTGCCTGATGAACTGCAGAAAAATAGTTTAGGAAATCATTCTTGCTCTCTGGACAAAGAATTAATCCATTACTATAGTTGTATTGCCCAAGCTGTATTCTATTATTCTGAGTACATTATGACAGGCTGGTCTAACAAAATGACAACACTTTCATCATGATAGAGTCCTAGAGCAAGAAAAATTGAGGGTTTACCAACTTGGTGTGTCAAATCATCTGGGTTATCTGGTAATATTTTTTGTGGATGTCAAAGTTCAAAAGGTACCACTGGTGGGAAGGAGCTGACTAAAGTATTCATGAAGTACCCACCCAACTCCAGCATCCACACCCCAAAGACTGAAGGTTATACATGTTTGCACATAGCTGGTGAAATGCCAGATTAAAATATCAATAAACATAGGAACTAATCAACAGGTGAGCACATCTTACCAAGTCACTTATCATATCCATGCAGATGCATGACAATTAGGAGGCTCCCAGTGAAGAAGTCACTGCATGCATTTGATTAATTCATGTCATTGAATGAGGGCCATAAATAAATATGTGTTGGTCATCTTGTTTGCATAAATTTGTATAACTTTGGATAATAATTCTGTGATTTTGCGGTGAGGTCAGTTTGCACCATGTGATTATTTTGTTAATAGGGGTAGTACTATAATGTGTAATTGTAGAATTTACACTAATTTCTAAAAAAATCATATTCTAACTTTATTTAATTAATTCTGTTCTTTTTCAAAATATTTCCACCTTTTTTCTTAATGGGTGAGGGGTGTCTCAAATTTTGTACCATATACTCACTTATAAGTCCATCTGAAAACTGCACAGACCCAGATCTGCAGTTGCATAATGTAACAGCAGATCTGGAACTATGCAGTTTGTTAGGAGTAATCAGTAGAATAAACAACACAGACCCTGATCTGCAGATGCATTTTGCTACTGCAGATCATGATCCTTTATGTTTTTGCAGTTTTACTTTACTTTTAAGACCATGGCTTTAGCATTGTCCGTTACTGTTACAGATCACTGCCACCTCACCTCTGTCTGGTGGGTTGAGTCTAGGATTCATGGAATGTGGATATGTGAGAAAGCTTGCCAGTAGCTTCTCGTGGGTGTGGGTCGGTGGTTCTTTCCGGTGATTTCCCGGTTTCTTCCTCCACCATTAATACTGGCCGCCACGAATAGCCTATCTTGTGCTGAAAAATGGCGTTAAGCACAACAACAACAACAACTTTTAAGACCCACCTTTTTTTATTTTTTACTAATGCAAGCTAGAGCAACTTACATGAATGCTTATATTGTAATAAATTTATGGAATAGGTTAAAAAATGTCTCACCAATATGTTTTAGTGATGGAAATATAATTTATTGAACTTGTTTTCTAAATTTCAGATGACAGCATCAATAAACAGTTCTTTCTGTCAAATGATGGAGTCACTGTAGTTCTTGTAGTAGAGAATCGGACTTGTAATTCAAAGGTACAATATGTTGTAAAAAATTTTCATGTGTATCTTTTCTTTATATACATTTATGCAGAATTTAAAGATCATTACATTTTATAATTTATCATTTTTTGCTTTATATTTACAAATTTATGAATGGGTTTATCTTCCTAAAATATTTATGAATTTCTTAATTTTTACATGTTAACATTTTCCTCCTGTTTTGCTTAAGGGTCATAAAAAGTTGCATGCACATGCATTCACACACACACACACACACACACACACAAATACACACACACACTCACACATAAAAATACAGGCAGCTGCATTGATTAGTGTTAGGACTGATCAGCCTGATGTCAAGATAAATGTGACTGGGTGTGTGGCTTGATGCCCCAGTGCGAGGCATCACTATAAATTGCTGCCACACGGCAGACATCATAGCAATATGACTGAAAAGTTATTAAAGCTATATTAAAACTCCAAATCTCAAAATGTTTTTTAATGATGTCATGAAGTCTTGTGCATGTGGCATCATAGTGTCATAGATATAACACATATCTAAGATAAAAAAAATGAATTTATCAAGCATAGTTTAGGTGTGTATTTAGATTTCATTGAAACTTGGCACATGAACCTGCAAACAACAGCAAAATACCTTTAAATGCAACCCACAGAAAATATTTTTTTCTATCTAGGTTTAACTGGAAATACTTGTAATACTCCAAAATACCAGTCCAATACTGAATGTCAGGGTTGAAAATGATGTTCATTATATACTACAAGTCCATCAATGACTATTCAGCATTTTGCAAGGGTATTACATGCTTATAAGATTTGTCCAACTGCAAACTGTACAGACCCAGATCTGATGTTACTTTAAGCATTAAATGTGCCAGAAGATCTGGGTCTGGGCAGTTTTTAGGAGTGATGAATAGAACAAATAAGATAGACCCTGATCTGCAGGTCCATTATGCATCAACAGCACGGGATAATTGTTATTATGCTGTTTGATTCAACTTGTGTATATACATTATGCTATTGTTGATTTGTTGATAAGTTGATCACATAACATTTTACAAATAATCCTTGGTATATATTCATCATATTAATTGGTCATTGGATGCCTACCATGATGTTCATCACATAAAATCTTAAGTAATAGAAACAATGAACATGTTTGGAAAAATCTATTTAATTAAGAAGTAGGATTCTGGTTTGTCATATCATATGCTGTAAGGTATTCACTATCAGACATGCTTTTTCAAGGACGTAGAGACTTAACTACTGTTCTAGGTCTCAAAGTTAAATGGTTAACCGCTAGCTGGCTGCTATATTGGAACTGAAATGTTTTCTTTTGGTTTTGTCAGGAATTGGTCATTAGCAAGTCAAGACCATTTGTGTGAAAAAGAATGATTAGCAAAGTACACTAATCTTGCCTGCCCTTGAAGTATATGAAAGGATTTTCACAGTGTAGACATTATTATTTTCATGCGCATGTGAAATTTGGCATGTTTTTTTTCTCAAAAACTTATTGTTAAATCTAGCTCATAAGTTCAGTACATCTGATGAAAGGCCTGGCTGTGTATTCTTAAACCCAAATTAACCCCATAAATTAGTTATAAGACCTGTTTACTTTCAAACCAAAATTAACTCCATCAATCCAATGTAAGGCCTGGTTATTTACTTTCAAACCCAAATCAACCCCATCAATTAGATATATAAGTCCTGGCCATAGACTTTCAAACAAAAATTAATCCAATCAATCAAATGTAAGGCCTTACTATGTACTCTCAAACCCAAATTTACCCCATCAATCATATATTAAGTCTGGCTATATTCTTTCAAACCCAAATTAACTCCATCTATCTATCACATATAAGGCCTGTCTTTGTGCTTTCAAACCAATTCAACCACATCAATTAGATATAAGGCCTGGCTATTTACTTTCAAACCCAAATTAACCCAATCAATCAGATGTTAGGCCTGGCTATTTACTCTCAAATCCATCTATATATTTTCAAACCCAAACTACATGTATGTACTCTTATACCAAAATCAACCCCATTAATCAGATATAAGGTCTGATATGTACTTTAAAACCGAAATCAACCCATCAATCAGATGTAAGGCCTGGCTATGTACTTTTAAAACAAAACTATGTACTCTCAAACCCAAATCAATCCAATCAATCAGATATAAGGCCTGGCTATGTACTTTCAAACTCAAATCAACTCCATTAATTGAATATAAGGTTTGGCTATGTAATTTCAAGACCCAAATCAATGCCATCCTCAGTCAGATATAAGACCTGGTTATGTACTTTCAAATCCTAATCAACCCCATCAATCATATGTAAGGCTTAGCTATGTACTTTCAAACCCAAACTATGTACTCTCAAATCCAAATCAACCCCATCAATCAAATATAAGGCCTGGCTATGTACTCTCAAATCCAAATAAACTCCATCAATCAGATGTAAGGCCTCGCTATATACTCTCAAACCTAAATCAACCCAACCAGTTATTACTACTTTTGAGAGTGACATATGTAAGGTGATGTTTGCATTTAAAACATGCACTGTGGAGAGAATGTTGGCATACCTCTATGCCACTTTTATGTAATGTGACTGACATTTCTTAGGATATTGTACTTTTGAATATTGTAAATATCTTATTACACTAATAACTAAAATAACTGTTTCCTTGTGCTTTGTCTAAAGTGCACTATCCTTAGCAGTTTTTGAAATAGGGAAATTGAATTTTGCCAGACTATACAATACCAGTTTCTGAAAGTGCAATAAATGAATTACCAAAGATATAAAATGTAAAAAAAAAGTTATCAACATTTTTTTTATTTACAATTTACCTCTGAAGATCAGGAAGTGAAAAAAAACAAGTAGAGCTAACACTCTTTTAAAAGGTGCACATCTGGAGTAAGGCCAAGCTGTATACTCTATAACCCATATTACACCCATCACTCACACACCAAATTAAAGGGAATTAAAGGTTCTTTGAACAATACCTAATGTAACGAGTTCCTTATACCCTTGTATGGTTTGTAAAAAGTTGGGGTGGGATGTTCCCAATATTTATTTAGATGTGGTATACACCTAGGCTTGATTATGGTTCAGAAGTTAGTGAATTTGATATATAGCTCTGAGCCCCCAGTCAGCAATGCTGACAATTAAATAATAAAAAGTACAAAGGGTGAAATTAAATAACAACAATTTAATTGACAATCAAATATTCAAGCATTCGAACTGCACAATGCACCCCTTTCGCTCGACTCTTTGAGTCTATCTCATCATATGAGCTATATTGTGAGAGTTTCACCCTGTCCTTGGTTTTTTCTCATCTCCTGATGCTTCTGTCTGTTTAATTCTCTCTGGATTCCTTCTCATACTCCTCCACTTTCGCTCCTCCTAGCAACTTCTCCTCCCCTACTTCTCTCGTCTATTCATTGACTCTGATTTTGACTCTTACTGTACCAACAGTCTCACTTCGGTCTCTCTCTCTTAGAGACTCCAGACTCTACCTCTAACTGGAAGTTGTCTCCTAAAAAGCTTCCTGTAAAAACACAAGGATGGTATACTATTTTTCCTAGGCACTCACCTCACACTACCCATATAGTTTATCATAACATAAGGCTACCAAATTTCATCAGTCACACATCCATTCACACCGAGATACACATACATTCTTGTATGATAAAACACAATATAACAACAAAACATAATAACAACATCATAAAAGCACGATATCAGTTACTAGTATACATGCAATGATAATTGATTCACATCAATACAAACTCATAATTTGATGATACTGACAATATCACAATAACCAGACACATATCTTTGTATCATAACTTATACAAAATATACAAATATGCAAATAACTATGCTCTGACATATTCAAACATATATTTTCTAATCTTGCATACATCAATCATTTCCTGACTCCAATAAAGATATGTGCAAACTCTACATATGCATTACTGAAGTGCTGGTTACCCCGAAGTAACCTATAACAATTTATAACAATAATGCTGCTGAACTAGCAATCTACATAATCCTTTGTAACTCAAATTCATGTCTCAAACAAACTCTCATAAATGAAACACTACAAAGTACAAAGTAATTCTATCTACTAATCAGTCACAGTAATTGGGTAAAACATAATATCAGTACTTACAGTTACATTGAAGTAAAGTTTGCCAGAATCGAGCAAATATCTACCTTTGAAGCTTCGTTCTTTGTTCCCAATCCTTTGTCCTTCCATTCCTGCCAATTTCATGAGTGGTGCTCCTGGAGTATATTTCTTACAACAGTCTCGGGTATGCTAACTGATTTCAAGCATGGTCACAAATGTTCTGGAATCTAAGAGTTAGGCCCACCCACTAGCTGAATTCCGATTGGATGCGGTTGGCCTGTCTCACTCAACTGAGCTGTCAAGGTTCTATCTGTCTACCTCATTAATCCTGTGGGCTCTGGCCAATCTACATGGGTGTGATGTACCAGGTTGGACTCAGTTTTCTACATGTTGAAACTAGCACCATGTTTATACATCTGGTTAGCTTGGCTTGCAGAACATGACACCTAAGATATAAATAGCCAGTATAACTAGTAAGGAAACCTGGGTGAATTCTTTTTCTTCAAAATTCTAACCTTATGCAAAATACGAAACTGTAGAGTGCCACCTCAATCATTTATCAGAATGAAGAGAATGGTAGGTTTTTAAAGATATTTAGATTTCTTTTCATAGCATGGATTACCAGTGGTGAAAAATCGGGGGAAATAAAAATTAAATTTTTAACTCTGTACAAAAAATGCAAAACACTGGAAGAATTTCAAGACAAATTTTAACAATTTAGTAATTGCTTTTCTCTTTTTTGTATCATGTCATATGATTTTCTGAACAAAATGGTTTATTGATCTTGATGCTATATGTGAAAGTAAGTTAATTGCACATATATTTTGCTCATGCTTATGCAGTTATGCCTTGTGGCAGTATTGAATGTGAAATTACCTTTATAATGGGGAACTTAAAAGTCTTAGAACATAGAAATACTACGAAAGAAAGATATAGCAGTATTTTTTCCTTGTAATTAATTTGTATAAAATTAGGAAAAAATTATGACTATCGGGATCTTCAGGTTTCCATATAGAATTCTCCATTACAGTTTTAATGGGCACGACTATATTTATATTGTGTGACATTTCATCCTTCCAGTACTGATATTGACTAGTATGTGATAATATGGAAGCTATATTCATAATGTTTACTGTAAATATTACTTATTAGCTCAAACATTTTGGCAAAAACAGGGCAATTCTTCAAAACAAAATCTGGCAAATTGATTAGCTTAAAGTTTCATTGTGACCATTCAGTGTGTCATTTTGCCTATTTCATTTTGTATCCAGAGGGTGTTATTCTTATTTTTCTAGTTACTTATTTCAGCGTTTTAAAGTTTTAATGTTTTACTAATTTTATTGCATTATACACCAGTAGATGTAGGTACATGTAGTTTATTAAGAGTAATCCAGAAATAAACATCACAGACCCTGGTCTGCCAGTGCATTTTGCGACAGTAGGTCCGGGTCTATGTTGTAATTGGATCTGACTTGTAAGAGAGTGTATATTGCATGTGTATATGCATCTTTAGAAACAGTCATTTTAGACTGGATTTATGTTGTTTACTATATGAATCAGAATGTGTTAATATGCCCTTAAAACAAAAAACATAGATACTTTTAATCTTGTAAGAAAAATGGTGGAGGAAGGTAACATCATGAATATATTTAGCTCAGCATTAGCCTTATCCCAGTATGAGTTTACATTTGTACATTGTATTTAGGTTGACCACATTCTTTGAGGACACTCTTCTTTATCTTGCTTCCATTAACATTTGACCTGTGGGTATTACATGATGTGTTTTAATGTACATGTGGATATTACATGATGTGTTTTAATGTACATGTGGGTATTACATGATGTGTTTTAATGTACATGTGAATATTACATGATGTGTGTTAATGTACATGTGAATATTACATGATGTGTTTTATTGTACATGTGGATATTACATGATATGTGTTAATGTACATGTGGATATTACATGATGTGTATTAATGTACATGTGGGTATTACATGATGTGTTTTAATGTACCTGTGGGTATTACATGATGTGTGTTAATGTACATGTGGATATTACATGATGTGTATTAATGTACATGTGGGTATTACATGAAGTGTTTTAATGTACATGTGGGTATTACATGATGTGTTTTAATTTACATGTGGGTATTACATGATGTGTATTAATGTACATGTGGATATTACATGATGTGTATTAATGTATATGTGGGTATTACATGATATATTTTAATGTACATGTGGGTATTACATGATATATTTTAATGTACATGTGGGTATTACATGATATATTTTAATGTACATGTGGGTATTACATGATGTTTTTTAATGTACATGTGGGTATTACATGATGTGTTTTAATGTACATGTGGGTATTACATGATGTGTTTTAATGTACATGTGGGTATTACATGATAATGATAATGTCAAGCATATAGAGAGGACATTGTTGGTTAGATAACATATTCTGTAGAACTCTTGCTACCATGGTTCACTAGTAAAACAATACACATACTGAGGGAGAAAACAATGTGCTAGAAATATTCTGGAGAGATGTATAAAAAGCACTTATTTTAAACACCACAGCAGACGTGTGTGTGTGTGTGTGTGTGTGTGTGTGTGTGTGTGTGTGTGTGTGTGTGTGTGTGTGTGTGTGTGTGTGTGTGTGTGTGTGTGTGTGTGAGAGAGAGAGAGAGAGAGAGAGAGAGAGAGAGAGAGAGAAA
This sequence comes from Potamilus streckersoni, assembly GCA_016746295.1. Lineage (NCBI taxonomy): Eukaryota > Metazoa > Mollusca > Bivalvia > Unionida > Unionidae > Potamilus > Potamilus streckersoni. The sequence goes on along the minus strand of JAEAOA010001748.1, from coordinate 3,385,752 downwards.
TTTAGATTTATTATAGCTTTAAAAAATTTTCAGTCATATCACTATGCTGTCTTCAGTATGGCAGTTTATCATGAGGCCTAGCAATAGGCATCATGCTGCAGACATGTAGCATGATGTCCCACCCAGTAGCAGACACCATGAGGCCTAGCAATAGGCATCATGCCACAAACATGTAGCATGATGTCCCACCCAGTAACAGACACCATGAGGCCTAGTAATAGGCATCATGCCACAGACATGTAGCATGATGTCCCACACAGTAACAGACACCATGAGGCCTAGCAATAGGCATCATGCCACAGACATGTAGCATGATGTCCCACCCAGTAACAGACACCATGAGGCCTAGCAATAGGCATCATGCCACAGACATGTAGCATGATGTCCCACCCAGTAACAGACACCATGAGGCTGACCAGTCCCAACACAAACCTCTCAGTTCTGAGCGAGGCAGTTGCTTGTACAATTTTTATAAATCTTTGGTATAACACGGCCAGGATTTGAACCTGCAATGTTCCGCATTTGAGATGGATGCTCTTACCACTTAGACCACAGCAGGAGCAGAGGTAACCATGCCTTTTTATCAGACATCACACAAAAATCAAAATGTTTACTTTAAGAAGTACCCCCATGTGTATATGCATTAACTCTTAGCATATACTAAATAATTTGGAAAAATGGTTTACAAATGTTGAAGTTATGACCATTTAAATTTGTACATGATCTATATTGATAGTTGTCTGTACTGTAAATACTTGCTTTTGAGTAAAGTCAAACTTTGAACAGCAAAGGTCCTGATCTACCTTAGCATAATGCACCTGCAGATCAGAGTCTGTGTTGTTTGTTCTACATATTACTCCTAAAAACATAGACCCAGATCTGCCTGCACATTATGTGATGGCAGATCTGGGTCTGAGCAGTTTTCATTTGGTCTTGTCTTCTAAGCAAGTAAAGACAGTAGAACGTTTGGTGACTACATTATGCATCATACCTTGGACAAATGGTATTGGTAGATGTTTTAAAGAGATCAGTTTTACTAGCATTTAATTAATTTGCTTGCATCAGTTCATGTTTGTTCCTAATGACCATGACTTGAGATGATACTGTAGAATTACTCTTGAATTACTTTTCTCATTCTTTGAATTGATATATATATATATCTAATCAATATTAATAATGGCTGTCCTGCACACATGGTCAGAAATATAAAATTATGCATTTTATGTAATATAGCTAAGGGTATATAAAAGTTATAGTTCTTCACACACTATCTGTACACACTCAGCTCACCCTATCAGTAAGGATTAAATATCCAAAACATAACTAACAATTAAATGTCTACTGTTCATAATTATTTCAAAATTATTTGAAACTTGTCAATTGATTACAGTAGTACATCACCTTTTCCCCAAGTTGAACCCATATAGGAAACTTTGCTGTGATAGGGCATGATCACATGTTCCTGAGTCTGGTTGGAAGAAAGACCATAAGCTCACGATACATTTGATTGAATACGCTTGTTTACCAGAATATATATAGATATATCACTATGAAGAGTGAAATTTATTGCAGTAATTATTGATCAAGACAAGTTTTTATACCAAGACATGCAATTAAAGCACTTCAAAGTCAATACACCAACCCACATTAAATATCAAACCAAACAGTACCATTTATACAATTAGCACTGCCTTCTCAATGGCCTAAGCTGATATTATAGATCATCTTCCATGGCGGTTCTGCCAACCAGAGTTCTGCCAACATGTAATTGTCATACAGGGAATCTCCAAAGTTCCCTTACAGCAAAACTCCTGAGTTAAATTTTAAAATTTACAAATATTATATTAGATAATTTGTATATTAGATCCAGGTAACTCTTCCAAAGTTTAATAAATTTAGAAAAAGTAAAATTTAGGTCTGCATATCCTTTGAATTTTTTTCTAAGACAAGTTTTCCTGAAATGCAATGACATTGTAACATTGAAACCTCCCAGGGACAGTATCAGTTTCCTGTTTCCTGTTTTCATTATGTTGATCCATCTTTACTAGTCATAACTTCCCCTAGATTGATCAAGGATATTTTGCAGGTGCACTACTCAGATGTACATTACTTATTACATAGGTACAAACTTTTACTACTCACTTATTAGACAAATCCAACTGCAAACTGCACAGACCCAGATCTTCCATCTCTAAATGGTAGATAAGTAGACTATAACAGTGCATACATAGCCAGCAGCTGCTTGTCTTCCTTATATAAGGCTAAGAGCAGCACAGTGCTTCTCTACTATTCTTAAAATTTCTGTTCAGGATGAGATATTTTAATGAAAGTGAAGTCTAAGAGAATGATAGGTTGAATATCAAAACCAGATGAATTTTGGTGAAAAAAATTGAACTTGCTCTTTTTATTTTTTTTTTTACAATTTCCTGACCTTAGAGAATGTTTTTTTTTTTAAAAAAATGGGAAATGATACCAATTATCTGCCTGTTATTGTATGACAGTGACTTTCTTGTTGGATCTTTCCTGTATTCTGATAGCTCACAGTAAGGAAGTGAGGCACAATAACTGATATTAGCAAGTGAAATAAAGGCACTTTCCTTTCACTCACTGAATATTATCAGGAAGCAGACACTATTTCTAGATTGTCTGAAAATCAGTACTGCATGAATTTACATTTCACATTGTCCACAAATCTTCTCTCTGTATTACATGAATTTGCATTTCATAAAATCATAATATAGACCTAAATAATGTCTTTACATCCTGCATTGCCACCCACCTGGTCCAAAATTTATGTGGCAAAATGTTTACTGGTTTTGTCCACAAAGCACCACAGCACTATCCAGTTTACAAATGTGCAAATTATGTGTTAATGAGAGATTTAAATGAAACTGTATCAGAAATGATAGTTACATTTTTCCTGATCATGCAACATTTAAAAAGAACAAGGATGTATGTGAAAGAGATGCACAAGGGAAACATGTTCCAAGTAGTCTAGAGAGTCTGCAATATAAAAATGAGAACCATGATCATAAAATAAATTTGTTTGATAATGTTCTCTAGTATGATAGGGTCTGCCAATCAGTGTCTTGGTATAGTAAAATTAGGTGCTAAAGCATTCTTGATTTCTCAGCTAATAAACTTTTCACCACTACACCCAGTGATTATTCCATAATGTGCCATAGACAGACTGGTCCCATTTTAATAGCACATTATTCCATAATGTGCCATGGAAGAAATAGTACCATTTTTCTAGCACATTATTCCACAATGTGCCATGGAAGAAATAGTCCCGTTTTTCTAGCACATTATTCCACAATGTGCCTGGACAGAATAGTTCCATTTTTATAACACATTATTCCACAATCATCCATGGAAGAAATAGTTCCATTTTTATAGCACATTATTCCACAATGTGCCATGGAAGAAATAGTCTCTTTGTACTCGCACAGCATTCCATAATGCACTTAAAACTTGTTCATCAGCTTCAAAACTGGTAATTGTTTCAACAGACAAGCCTCGAGCACAGGTCACTGTGAATTTATCCCTGTGAATCCTACCCAATATAATCACACAAAGCCTCCCACCAAAGTTAATGAACATTTATTGCCTTACTATACTTCTTTCTTGAGACCTTACTGTACTCATTTATTGAGGCTTTACTGTACTCATTTAATTTAGGCTTTGCTGTACTCATTTTATTCGGGCTTTACTCTACTCATTTAATTGAGGCTTTACTGTACTCATTTATTGAGTCTTTACTGTACTCATTTTATTGAGGCTTTATTGTACTCATTTTATTGAGACTTTACTGTAATCATTTAATTTAAGCTTTACTGTACTCATTTAATTTAGGCTTTACTGTACTCATTTTATTGAGGCTTTACTGTACTCATTTAATTGAGGCTTTACTGTACTCATTTATTGAGGCTTATCTGGTGCAATTATCAAAATGTTTTACTATATTTTTTTTTAAAAAACCAGGAAAATTAAAGAAGGAATAACTTCATGTAAAAATAAAACATTCTGTGATAATTAAGAGTTTGGTATTCTATTATTGGCTTTTATTGCCTTAAAAACATAATTATAGACCAGTCTGATATATGATATATATTATATATGAGGTCTGGTTGAAAGGAGATTCAACCACTTGATCTAAGTCTTAACTGCAAGAGACCACATCATAGGCTCCTAAAAAAATCTGTAGGGGAAGGAATAGATAGATAATCAGTCAGGAAGCTGATTTCAATTGTTCAAATTTAACATACCATAAAGATACCTCTAAATACTCCCATTTTTCAGTCTTCTAGATAATCCACCTAGTCCATACTGTATATATCCATTTATAAGTTTGATGCAACTGCAAACAACACAGACCCTGATCTATCATTACATAATGCACCGGCAAATCATGATCTGTATTGTTTGCTGTACTGGTTACTCCTAGCAAACTGCACAGACCAAGATCTACCAGCACATGATGTGATGACAGATCTGGGTTTATGCAGTTTTCACCTGGATCCAACTTATAAGTGAATACATATGATAGGTATAACTGTTGTTACAATTCTGAGTAGCACAAGAAATCATTTACAGGACATAAAAATATAAACATATTAAAATAAAAATATTTGTAAAAGAAATTCATGCCTGTTATCTTTTGCATCAGTAACTGCTTAATCAGGTTTTTATGTACCATATGTACTCACTTAAAAGTCAAGTCAAACTGCAAACAACAAAGATCATGATAATGCACCTGCAGATCAGGGTCTGTCTTTGTTCTACTGATTATGCCAAACAAAACTGCATAGACCCATATCTGCTGGTGCATTATGTGATGGCAGATCTGGGTCTTTGCAGTTTGCAGTTGGACTCCTCATATAAGTGAGTATATATGGTAATCGAACCAGAGTCTTAAGATTGGGTGTAATGAATCATTTTATCATTTTGCATTAGAATAAACCATTAGTTTCATAATTACCCAGACAATAGTGACCAATCTTGGAGTAGTTACTTTGCTATATTAAAATAGTTCTGAATGAGAATAAAGTAAAATCAGAAGTAAACGTAAGTAAAGACAGAGAGAGGTATGGATAAAATGTAATAAGTATTTTATTAATGACAGTAATAGTATGCTTTATCTATCTAGGTAACATAATTAGCTAGTTCCCATTATGGTCCAGCAGTTAAAACAAATGTACAACTTATATACATGTAGGTAGTAACAAAAATCTACTCTGTTAGTATGGGCACAAAAATATCACAGAAATGACACAAGGGTAACACATTGTTTTCACAAAGATACCACTTGCAAAACTATGATGGTGTTATAATGTCAGTATTGGTATATAGAATTCACAGATGTAACATTTCTCAAATGCTGATGAGCATGACATTTTCATCATCTTCTTTCCACTTGGTTTGGTCTGGTCCAGACTACAACTTCCAGAACATTCTAGATATTTTCATCTCAAAACTAGATTCATGCAGCAGTATGCACAGGAATGGATCACTTGATCTCATAATATATCTCAAGATTATACTAGGTTGACACAAAATACGCAGGAATCTAACATTTGGTCTGGTACTCTATCATTAGTTTATACTAGATTGGTACAACAAATAAGAGCATGGAATCTGACCTTTGGTCTCAGTACTGTATCATCAGAGTCTACTAGATTCATTGTTGGATCAATCCCGAACAAAATGCTTGTGGTCAGTTTTGTATGGAAGCATTATTTGAAATTATGTAACTGTTACCCAGTGTTACCATACTGTGAAGTTAGATTCCATATTTACATGTTGACTTTTTTCTGCTGATGAAACTGAGACCTGATAATCTGCAAGAGAATAAATATAAAGTTGTATTCAGTACTGACCTCATACAAATGAATACATATTAAGTTGTTTACAGCACTGACCTCATGCAAATGAATCATATAAAGTTGTATTCAGCACTGACTTCATGCAAATGAATAATATAAAGTTGTATTCAGCACTGACCTCATGCAAATGAATAAATATAAAGCTTTTTTCAGCACTGACCTCATGCAAATGAATAATATAAAGATGTATTCAGCACTGACCTCATGCAAATGAATAAATATAAAGCTGTATTCAGCACTGACCTCATGCAAATGAATAAATATAAAGCTGTATTCAGCACTGACCTCATGCAAATGAATAAATATAAAGCTTTTTTCAGCACTGACCTCATGCAAATGAATAATATAAAGTTGTATTCAGCACTGACCTCATGCAAATGAATAAATATAAAGTTGTATTCAGCACTGACCTCATGCAAATGAATAATATAAAGTTGTATTCAGCACTGACATTGTACAAAAGAATATAAAGTTATATTCAGCATTTGTGTACCTCATACAAGAGAATAAATATAAAGTTGTATGTCACTTGTACTTAATTCAGCCTTGTGCTGAAAATAAACCATGATGTCATTGCCCTGGCTGAAGCCAAATTGTTTTCTGACAAAGTCGCTAGAGACACATAGTAACAGGGACACTGGCAGCATTTTGAAATTTATGAATAAGTAATATATTGTTCAGGAAAACTAATTTTTTAATATGGTGACCACTAAGTTTTGTTGCTACGGTTCATGTATGATGGCTTATAGCTGTCACCAAAATACAACAAAATGTAACATGAATTTGTACATGTACACATTTTATATGTGAGGGATCAACATATTAACATAATAGAGTTTTGTACATGTACACATTTAGAAAAGTGTATGTACATGTACAGATCTATTACTTTGCAAGTAAAATCAATTAATGACCATCCTTGTGCAGTAATAAATTAGAAAGAACAAATTTGTGATACCAGAAAGACGGTGTTTGGTTCATTGGATTTGGAAACTGTTTTCCAAGGCCTGACAAAGAGAGATATGTGTACATGATAGGTACACTAATTCTGGTGGACATGATTTTGCCATAAAAAAGTGTGACGAAGGATACAGATATATATGTAGTTTGCAATTTGTTGGTAGAAATGGACCGACAAAGGAACATACAAAAAAAGCCACCATCTTCGACTCTTGTCAACAACAACAACAATAATTATTAGAAGAATAACAACAGCAAAAGTAATCAATAATGCATATAACAGTAACTTTTGTTACTGACATACCCATGCAATTATGACAAAATTACAGGGATTATTTGCGATAATAATAATAATAATAATAATAATAATAATAATAATAATAATAATAATAATAATAATAATAATAATAATAATAAAATGAGAAGAAGATTAGCAAACAACTCACCAGATAACAGAAACTTATTTTACTAATATATCCATTCAAGTATGATAAAATGACCAGGATGATTTGTGATAATAATAATAATAATAATAATAATAATAATAATAATAATAATAATAATAATAATAATAATAATAATAATAATAATAATAACAACAATGACCATGATCATGATAATGATGAGTGGATGATTAACAACAGCAATAAAACACCAGATTACAGTAACTTTTATTACTTACCATAAAATCTCTAATATAATGTGGTATTTCAATGAAAATTTCTTTCTAAACTAGGGGTACATATTATATATACTTAGATGTAACTTTATTGAAGTTTTATTGTAGGCATGTCAAAGAGGGCTTTGCATGTCAATCACCATCTGATTCAACTTTCAGCATCATATACATTATTAAATAAGTAATATATTAAATATATAAATGATGTTTATTTAAGTGATAAATACCAGTATTGTTCCATCACCAAAAGATCATCAAAATGATTTTTAGGAATGTTCTGTAGGCTATAGCACTGCCTTTGATCAATTATCTGCCCATTAATGGCTGGCATTGTCAAGTATCTACACAGGCAATACCAAGAAATTTGTAGGCATATTATACATAGGTGTCAAGATTTTTGTATTAGAGTGAAAGGGGAAAGTCTGGGTGTGTCATAGGAGATTTTATGGCATATTTCCATTCAATTATGACAGAATTACCCAGATGAGTTGAAATAATAATAATAATAATAATAATAATAATAATAATAATAATAATAATAATAATAATAATAATAATAATAATAATACATGTACTGAAAGGATAATTATAAGCACTGGAACAATAACAAAATTAACAACAATAATAAATTGCACTTGTAAATTTGAATATAAGTGTAATGGTGGGTGTTGTGGTGTGGCTTATTGTTTTAAACTGTACAATACCAAACAAGAATATACAGTTATAAATCAAACACATATCAAAGTGACTTCTGGTTTGTACGATTAATGAATTCATAAATTATATTGCAGATAAGGAAAAAAATTGATATTTCTGTTATTTTCAACACTTTGCATATAGAAGAATATTGTAAATTCAAAATACAAAATACACGATTCAAGAAATGATCATAGTCCAGAAAACCTAAATACACCTGGTCCTGACATGTAAAAGTATTTGCTTCTTTTTTTTCTTCTTTTTTTTATTTTGGGGCAGGTTTCAACATAACCATCGCTGTAATTGAATATTGGAATGCTCATCTATATTCAGATGAACAAATTTAGTACTCAGTACATCATTTTCTGTAAGAACAATAATATGGTAAGTATCACTGGTCGCCATTATGCTGGTTCACCTTGTCTGAAAATCTATTTTAGAAACTCATGTCACTGCATGTAACATATCAAAGAGGTAAAAAGTACAAGCACCATTCAGCATTGACCTCATAGAAGAGAACAAATATAAAGTTGTATCCAGTATTGACCTTATAAAAGAGAACAAATATAAAGTTGTATTCAGCATTGACCTCCTACAAAAGAATTAATATAAAGTTATATTCAGCATTGATCAAATACAAGATAATTAATATAAAGTTATATTCAGTATTGATCTCATACAAGAGAATTAATATAAAGTTATATTCAGTATTGATCTCATACAAGAGAATTAATATAAAGTTATATTCAGCATTGATCTCGTACAAAAGAATTAATATAAAGTTATATTCCATATTGATCTCATACAAGAGAATTAATATAAAGTTATATTTGGTATTGACCTCATACAAAAGAATTATTGTTATAGTTATGAGGTTTAATGCCATTTTTCAGCATTGGATAGGACATAACATTGCAGCCAATTTAACTGGTGGAGGAAGAATCTGGGAAAACCCTGGAAAGAACCACCAACCCATTGCAAACTACTGCAAGCTTTCTTGCATACCCACATTGGCCAAACCTGAGACTCAAACACACACAGACTTGAGATGGAAGTGATCCTTAATGGAGATCACAAATGCAGGAGTTTAAATATAAACTTATTTTAGCACTGACATCATACAAGAGAAAAAAAAAATGTAAACTTGTGTCCAGCATTGATCTCTTGCAGGAGAATAAATATGTCAAGAGTATAAACTTGTGTCCAGCTTTGACCTTGTGCAGGAGAATACATATAAAGTTGTATTCAGCATGGACCTCATACAAGATTAAAGAGCATAATGCATCTATTTTCTCTAGACAAGTAAGTAAAGAGGCCATTTCCTTTATCAGAGCAAACATTTTGTTATCTTAAAAAAGATCAGAGCTTGGAAACTGGTGAATCCTAGCTTTACAGGAAGGGTCAGCAAGCCAGCTACCTACATAGAGATACATACACTACTTATGGTAACACATGTAGCAGCCAATGACCTTCAACCAATTACTGGTATGCCTGTGGCAATCTGGCAATACTTTCTAACCTGCTGAATCATTTCTCACCTGCAGTCAATCTGTATGCTTGGCAGGTACAGTGATATCAACATTTAAAGACCAATCTTTGTAATAACCTTGATTGGGTTGAAATTTGAAGATAAGCCAGCCTTAGAAATGATACCCAGTTTGGGTACTTTATGTACTTTTAAGTCAGTAAAACTGCAAACAACAAAGATTTGATCTGCCATAGCATAATGCATCTGCAGGTTTGGGTCTGTGTTATTTGTTCTACTGATTTTTCCTAACAAACTGTGCAGACCCATATCTGCCAGTGCAATATGCAATGGCAAATCTTTGTGCAGTTTACAGTTGGACTTGTCTTATATAAGTGAGTATATATGGTAATTCAATCTCCTTTAAGCAATTTATGATCATTTTCTAAAGACATCCTAATTCATTTGGTGAGGTATGTCTATACTTTTGGAATAAGAATGGTTTTTGGTTATCATTATCTAGGAGAGCATCAACCAGTCTGTTTTTTGCCAGATCCAGCAAACATTAAAATTGAAGGTGAAATGAATGGATGGAATAACTGAGATCTGAGCAGAGATATTGAATAGAAAACCATGCCCCAACATATGTAAAATATAACAATTTAATAAATTATATAAGTGAAAATGAAATTGACACTTGAATAATTAACTTTTTCTTAGAAACAGATTTACACGAACTTCAGTTAGCCATTCTGTTATAGAACAAATTTCATCATATGATTGAGTGATAGATTAAGCTCCAATGCCAGCATGTCAGCATCACCTGGTGCTTCCTGTCTTTCTTTTCCAAATCACCAATTATAGTGGCTGTAGGCTGATTTTTCCCCACTGTACAATACAGTATGGAGCTATTTTTTTCCTCCAGATAAAAAAATATAATATAGTCTAAATGCATGTAAGATTTTTCTCTCCCTGGGATCAACAATATTCCCATTCTTTATGTCAGATATCGACTATAATACAATAGAACAAAGTTATGGTCAGTTCACAACACACAATTCTGTTATCATGATTTTATGTCTTTTCTTGTCACTCCTCAGATTCTCATTTGAAACTAGGACATGATTAGATTTCAGATAAATATTTATGTCCAACTGTTGTTATAAATTACAATGTCTGTTAACCCAAACTTCTAATACTTACACCTTGATTCTCAGTTATAAAAAATTCACAACTTAATTACACAACAAATTAATGGATTTCATTTGGTGTCCTAACTATGTTACTTTGCTAATTAGTGATTCATAGGCATACATTTCCAGAAAAAAGGTCAATTCTCAGCATACACCATACAATCATTTCAAACAGATAATTTACTTATCACCAGAAATGCATGAAACCTTACATACATACATACATACATACATACATACATACATACATACATACATACATACATACATACATACATACATACATACATACATACATACATACATACATACATACATACATACATACATACATACATACATACATACATACATACATACATACATACATACATACATACATACATACATACATACATACATACATACATACATACATACATACATACATAACTAAATCTAAACTACTTCATATAATACACAAGTCATATAACATCTGGGACAAAATTCATGGAAACAATTTTGAATCTGAACTAAAGAAAAAATTGATGTATGAATTTATAATGAATAAATTCAAGAAATAATTTTAAATTTACAACATTGCTTTATGCACTTGGCATTAGCTTTGTGCTTTATTTGAGAATTGCACCTTTCTATGAAGTTGAATCTCTCCTTTTGTGTTGCTTTCTTTCTGACATGTACCTCATAGACAATTTAATGAGAAAGGTTAAGTCTTGGAGCTAAACTCCAGCTTGCCTCATAAATTTAGAATGACTAATTTTGTGATGAGAATTTCTTAAAAGCCTTGATTCTGTCTGGGAACCCATATCCGCTCATTTAACTTAGTAAATCTGGAATATTTTCTTCAACCACCAGAAATGTTTTCACTCCTAAGTCCAGATTTTCAATAAGCATTCAGGAATATATCATTTTATTTCAAATGCCCAAATTTTCCAAACTTTTCTCTGGTTTGTTTTAACTCTTCTTATTTAGCACTTCATCATCCTTATACTGACATAACTGTTGGACTGTTATCAAAGGGACATAATTAAAATTCAATTCATAGAGCAAACTCCATCCCTCAAAGTCAGCAGTTTATGGTGAGTATAACCCACATGTCAAACTTAGTAGTTAGGTGTATGCTGACAACAACAGAATGTACTGTGAAATTATCTCTACAAAGCTTCCACCATGAAAGATGGTCCCTGCATGCAGGACCTAACAAAAAAGTAATAAAGTTCTTGTCCATTGCTACAGAAGCTAGTGACCAAAGTTTAACTCTTTTTCTTAACTCTGACCAGAACAAGGACGCTGACCAGTCTATCTAAGCAAAGACTTAAGTGGTATATGGACCAAAATGTGCCAGTAGGTACTCTATGTAGACATCAGAGCTGAAAGAAATGTGACCCTAGCATAAGGTGTCTTATCACATCTTCTAAATTTCACCCAAGCAGTACTTCATTGTCAGAAAAAGGATAAATCTGCTATGAAATGATCTCTTCTCTGGAGTGGACTTTCATTTGATGCTATAGGATGTAGAGACATTATCTGTCTCAAGACCTTTTTTTAAACACCATTGAGATATTAATAGTACATATATATTTGCCTGGATGTAGATCACCTGTAAAATATTTTTGTTCCTGCAAAAGGTTTAGGGCTGCAGATGGGTACCATTTTATGGGGTTGAATCAAATTGTTATGCATTCACCAGGAACATGCACATTGATTGTACTTGCTTATGAGACAATTTCAACAGCAAAATGTACAGATCCAGATTGCTGGTGGATTATGCAGCAGCAGATCTGGGTCAGTACAGTTTGTTAGAACAAGCAAAACAGACTCTGACCTGCAGGTGCATTTGCTACTTCAGATCATGATCTTTGAGGCTTTATGCAGTTTCACTCAACTTATAATTAAGTATATATGGTATGTATAAACTTCCTGTGGTTAACCTCTTAAATTGTGAACTTGCATGTTTTTAAAACCTCATTGTTGGACTTTTATCAACATTAAAAGAGCATCATTTTGATATTTGAAACAATCTGTAAGATGGATGAAATAGATACTGTAAGTACTTGCATATAAGTCCAGTTGAAAATCAAATTGCCTAGACCCAAATCTGGGATGACATAATGCACTAACAAATCTGGGTCTTTGCAGTTTGTTAGGTGTGATCAATAGAATAAACAACATAAACCTTGACCTGACGGTAAAATATGTGATGGTCAGGGTCTCTTGTTTGCAGTTGAATCTGTCTTGCAAGAAAGTAAGGACAGTGAACAGTTCCATTGTTGTACATTCTGATGGACATGATAGGAAATACTATATATAGATTTTATAAATTGAGGTACTTTTTTTCCAGACACAAGAAAAGGAGTTAGAGTGGAAAAAACATCATTTCGTCATCAATGGTAACAGGCAGGCAGGTGGAACACTGCATTTTATAAAACTCCTGCTTTAGATGGAGAAAAGAAGTGCACCTCTAGGTCAATTGATTGATGTTTAATGGTACATAATCACATGAATGACTATTGAAGTAAAGTGCTTACCCAGATAATACAATGGCAGCTGTCCAGGGTTAGATTTTATCTTGCAGTCCACCTACTATGTGTTCAACACCTACACTGATTAGAAATCCACCTACTATGTGTGTGACAACCCCTACACTGATTAGAAATCCATCTACTATGTGTGTGACAACCCCTACACTGATTAGAAATCCATCTATGTGTGTGACAACCCCTACACTGATTAGAAATCCATCTACTATGTGTGTGACAACCCCTTCACTGATTAGAAATCCATCTACTATGTGTGTGACAACCCCTACACTGATTAGCAATTCATCTACTATGGTGTGACAACCCCTACACTGATTAGAAATCCATCTACTATGTGTGTGACAACCCCTACACTGATTAGCAATCCATCTACTATGTGTGTGACAACCCCTACACTCATTAGAAATCCATCTACTATTTGTGTGGTTATCACTTGACTGATAAAGTTCCTGTTATTTCTGGAAATAATCACATTTGAAGGAAATGGCTGAAATGATCTGCCAAATCACATTGGGTTTGCTAAGCTATGCAAATGTCAAGATGAAAATTTTATTTCCTATTTAGGTTTAATTGCTGTTTTCTGTTGAATGCTAGTAATTTTTATCACTGGTTAGCAAATCTCCAGGAAAAGTCAAGACAAATGTGAATGTTTTGTTAGGAAATACAATCACATGTAGTAACAGCTAATTGGCTAAATTAGTGTTGTGATGCAATAAGAAGACAAATGTTTGCTTTTTTGTATCGATAGAAACACTGAAGCATAACTGAAAATTGGTTGCATTTGTTTCAGAGTACAATTTATATTGGAAGACAGCAATCTCAGTGAGTGTCCTTTTGATGCCATAAGTAATAAATCTAAATTCAAATTACAATGTCTCATTTGCTAGTATCGTCAATAAATGAGCTTTTTTAAATCTAGGCATAATACATTTATGTAAAGAAAATGTTAGATTTGATAAAAAAAAAAAAATAAATTTGACAATTTGGAAAAACAAATATTGAGATTTAAAAATAGCAAACTAAGTTAACCTTTTGTCAGGATCTCCATTAATGTTGTTGTTTTGGAAATAAAATACATTCACATTTTTTAATGGTGCCTCTAATCTCTCAGTAAATGGATCTAAATAAGACAGCACCAACAATTCTCACTTGTAAATTGGATCCAGCTGCAAATGCACAGACCCAGATCTTCCATTACTTAATGCACCAGCAAATCTTGGTCTGTGCAGTTGATAAGGACTAGGTAATCAGCAGAAACAATCAACATAGACCCTGCCTTATACATGTATTTGCATAATTGTACCAGGATCTATTTTGTTTGTTTTAATTGGACATATAAGTGGATATTGATGGTGTGTCACTCTGCAAGCACCTAAGGGTGAAATATGAGATGTTTTGAGATTCATGGAACATTTTTAGAAATATTTAACATGTATACCATGTGTACTCATTTATAAGTCAAGTCCAACTGCAAACTGTGCAGTCTCAGATCTGCCTTCACTTAATGTGCTGGCAGATTTGGGTTTGTGCAGTTTGTTAGGAGTAATCAGTAGAGCAAACAATGTAAACCATGATGTGTAGGTGCATGCTATTACATTAATCTTTGTTTTTTTGTAGTTTTACTCGACCTATAATGGAGTATATATGGTATATATTAGTTGCCTTACACACTTTGGAATAAAAAAGTGTCACAATTTCATTGGTATGTTAATTTTACATTGTCAGAAAATATTTACACTGTTGTTGAAAGTGGTGAATTTTAGAATTAGATGCCTTCAGAGACAAAGATAGGTTCCTCAAATATAGAGCATCTGTAGCCCCATTGTATGTCTTGTCAAGCACCTCTATGTCATCTTTGACAGACAGATCAAACTCCTATCTATAGAAAATAATCAAGAAACACAAGAATAAGCATTGTTCTTTCTATGGTACCAGTGCCTGAAAATATTAGCATGGTCCTGTTAAATTTAAAGAACAGAAATACAAGCATGTATTCACACTGTTGCAGTACCACATGAGTGAAGAAACAACTATGCTGTCAAGTTTTGTGTGCATCCAAATGAAGTTTCATATAAGTACAAAGCTGTTGCTACCATGTGATAAATTCTGTAGCTGGTGCATTTGAAAGGGTTGTGTGTGTGTGTGTGTGTGTGTGTGTGTGTGTGTGTGTGTGTGTGTGTGTGTGTGTGTGTGTGTGTGTGTAATTTTGTCTCTCAATGTAGCTTTACAAATTTTTCAACTGTATCTCTATGATTTTTGCAGTATGGCAGTTTATAGTGCTGTCTAGCACTGCGGCATCATGCTGCAGACATATATCATAATGCCCTACCTAGTCACATTATCCTGACACCAAGCCAACCAGTCATAACACTAACTTCTTAATGCTGAGCACCAATCAAGGCAGCTGTTTGTACCATTCTTATAAGCCATTGGTATGGCTTAGCTGGGGTTCAAACCTGCAACCTTCCACTTGAAAGAGAGGAATCTTATCTTAAAGTAAAATTCTTCCCACCTCTAAAAAAGAAGAAACTTGTATATTTTTAGTCATTCATTCTGTACACCAAATAACGGATTAAATAATTTTGTTTCCATGCATAAAATAACAAGTTACAAATGTAATTAAGATGTTTGATTATTTTAAAATATGCTCACTTTGGATTATTCCCCTTGATTTTGTTTCAAAGTATTCAGTAAACTAATTCATGTTTAGTTTTGTTTCATTTTCTACATTTTTTACATTATCATATATACAGTGCCAGATTGCCCATTAGGCACACACTAAGCATGTGCTAGAGGCACTAACCCAACAGTGGCACCAGACAAAATTCAAATTAATTCTTGATGATGAAATTGAATGAACTATATAAGACTATTTTGATCTACATGTATGAGTACATGTATTTTCATTTTGAATGATGACAACAATATTGTTTTCTGAGCTTCACATTTTGTAGAAACTAGGTGAGGGGGTGAACCATAATATTTTCAGTGCTTAGGGATCTGGAATGGTCAACTGCACAGATCAAGATCTGCTTTTATAATGTACCGTATATCCTCACTTGTGAGTCCAACTGCAAACTATACAGATCCAGATCTGCTATTGCAAAATGCACTGGCAGATCTAGATCTCTGCAGTTTATTAAGAGTAGAAAAAACATTATGGATACTGATCTGCTGGCACATTATGCAACAGCACATCATGATCCATGCCATTTGCAGTTGGACCTGACTTGTAGCTAACTATATATGGTAGCTCAGATGCACCAAGACTATCCTCAATTTAAAGCAAAAAACAAACATTTCTGGAACTAGCAGATTCATACCTGTTGGCCATAGAACTCAACAAAGTCATTAAAAAGGTTATTTTTTTAAAGATTTATTGCTGCTTTATATTGAATGCCAACTTGGAATCATTCATAAATTTCCAGGAATAATCATGGAAAAAAAAATAACATTTTTCTTCAGGACTACTATAAGATGCAGTAACAACTCAAACAGTGAAGTAATACCTCAAGCCATCACAGCTCCCCATCATTTGAGAAAGAAAGAAAAAAATAAAATCTTGGTCACTGAAAGAAAAGACATAAATTAGGTAAGAATATAGACCCTGCATAATTTCAAGTTATCTTATATTCATTCAGACTGTGAGCCTGTTGCTATCCTACTAAATAAATCATCCCTGATCCTGATTAATAGAAAAGATATTTCATACCTCAACATGTAAAATTGGGATTCCACTAAGAAGCAACCTGAGATTCACATTTCTATAGCTACTTAAATATAGGTCTGTTTTGTGGCTCTCTGTGAACTCAATTATGTCTTAAATTTCTCTCCACAGGTAACAAACATGGTTGAGGTATAACTTGGTGTGGTCCAGACATCTTACATGGTTGTTATATATATATATATATATATATATATATATATATATATATATATATATATATATATATATATATATATATATATATATATATATATATATATATATATATATTTATATATATTTATATATATATATATATATATATATATATATATATATATATATATATATATATATATATATATATATATATATATAATACCCATCTGTATACAAGCTTTCATTTCACAAGAAATTCTGCATAAACATATTTTTCATTACTTTTATGTTCAACACAATTCCTTCAGTTATATAGCAATTACCTATGCTAAACTTTCCAGGTAAGTCCTTCTTGATGAAAGACAGATGGCTATTGATTTTGGAGTAGAAAGACAAAGTTCAAGATCACTTTGATGAATGCAAAATGATTTATGCACATTAATATTAGTTCTACATCACAGACCTCCACTAAAGTTTGTGGATGGCTTGCACCAGGAAAAATGAAAAAGCTAATTGGTTTTGTGATCTAAAGGTAAAATGTCATATAGTCACTGATTAAAAGAACAAAAGTTGTTTCTGCCCAGAATTTCAGTTCTCATCACAGTGTACCTTCATCAAAGTTTGTGGATGATTTACATGTTTGTGAAAGAAAAGTCTTTTGATTTAGGGTCAAAGGTCAAGGTCACTGTGACTGAACAAAGAAAGCTGTCATTTTTTTTTTAAAAAGTTCAGTTCTCAACTCCATATCATAACCAAAAAGTGTGGATGACTTGCACTCAAGATATGGAAGAGTTTTATTGTTTTTGGCATCAAAAGGTTAAAGGTCAGTTCAAAGAAACAAATCTGTTTTGCAAAATGTTTCTTCTAGAGTAAGTTCCTTGATAAATCTTACTTGACAAAGGAAAATTATAGGAGCTGCAATGTTGTTTTATTGCTCTTTCAATTCATGCTGACCTCTACACTCATATTTTAATGAATATATTCATATTTGAGTGCAGACACACAAAGACAATTGCAACATGTCATCATGAATTCATTAAAGTAATTTAACTCTACATGAACAGATATGCATTCCGACAGATCATAAAGAAATTACTCTAAGGAATGATGTATGCTACTAATGGATCAGTCTTGCATATGGCATTTTGTTGACCATATCTTAGAGAAGTAGAATGTAAGTTTTATCAAACCAAGTTCATTTCTACTTCTATGGCCCACTGTGAAGTTGATATCATAGATTCTTATCTCACACTTAAGCTAGGATAAGAAATGTATCAACATTATGGATAGATGTTGAAAATTATAAGGTCAGTTATTATGTATAAAAAGTATAAAATTAAGTGGAGAACGTGTTGGACATAAAGGTTTAACAAAATGAGGTAAATATTCAGTTGGGTTTATGCCAAATGTATGTTTAGTGCTTGTTCATGGTACAGAAGTCCAATAATTTCCTATTACATTGCTTCTTTGACTGGTATACCAGTATATTTTACCAAAAATGTAACTTCTTCAAGGCAGTGTATCAAGAAAAAAGTGGAGCAGATCATTCTTTCCTCTTAGCATACCAATTCCCCTAGCCAAAATCAGACATACTGAATACCCAAGCCAAAATCAGACATACTGAATACCCAAGCCAAAATCAGACATACTGAATACCCAAGCCAAAATCAGACATACTGAATACCCTAGCCAATATCAGACATACTGAATCCCCAAGCCAAAATCAGACATACTGAATCCCCAAGCCAAAATCAGACATACTGAATCCCCTAGCCAAAATCAGACATAATGAATACCCTAGCCAAAATCAGACATACTGAATCCCTTAGCCAAAATCAGCCATACTGAATCCCCAAGCCAAAATCAGACATACTGAATCCCCAAGCCAAAATCAGACATACTGAATACCCATGCCAAAATCAGACATACTGAATCCCCAAGCCAAAATCAGACATACTGAATCTCCAAGCCAAAATCAGACATACTGAATCATCAAGCCAAAATCAGACATACTGAATACCCTAGCCAAAATCAGACATATTGATTCCTCTAGCCAAAATCTGAGTTATTCTACCTTTATCGAGGGTAGAGGTACATGCCTTGTTTTTTTGTGGATTTTTACAACACAAAATGCTTTCACATTCATGGGATTGAATCATCTTGATTAGATCAGTAAGTTTACTAGAGTTAAAATTAGTTTTTCCACTGTAACTCATTGTTTTTAAAGTGCATTAGTATTGGCTGTTTCTTTTTTTCACAGGTCTAAATTTGCAAGGTAAAATATTAGCATTAATTGGTCAGTCATGCTAATAGAAGCACCAGCTTAAACTTTATGAAGATAATCATCCTGATCTATGTGCACAAGAGATTGTCTTTGACAGACATAATTGGTTTCCACAAGAGTTTTGTTTTGTGGTAAGTATTTATTAGAAGAATTGATATACTTCATATCTTGAACTGAATTTCCAGTTAATATTTTTTGAATACCATATCTTACTATTTGCTATCATTTTGTAATCCCAACAGATTTTAGTGGTTAGAGCATCTGCCTCGCATGTGGAAGGTTGTGGGTTCAACCCCTAGCTGAGTTATACCAAAGACTTACAAAAGTGGTACTAACAGCTGCTCCGCTTATCGCTTATCTATCAGCATTAAGAGGTTAGCATTAGGACTAGTTAGCCTGGTGTCAGGATAATGTGATAGGTGGGACATCATAGTACATGTCTGCAGCAAGACACCCTGGTGCTAGATGTCACTATAAACTGCCACACTGCAGACAACATAGTGATATGACTGAAAAATTGTTAAGGCTAACATTAAAAATCCAAATTAAATCACATCACACTTCATATGTTGCTCTCAAAGCCCAGTAGGATCCATCAAAGCAGCTTATCAGTGTTCCAGCATGGCCTAATGTTTGTTGGTGACACACACACACACATGCACATGCACACACACATCATTAAAGCAGCATTGAAAAGGAATTTTGGTAATGTCCTATTTCTGTAGCAGAAAACAAAGACCAAAAGTTAATTTGCTCACAATTTTAAATCTTGTACAAATGCAGGCAGTCAAAACTCACAATGGAATTCTTGTTTTCCCAAAGATCATACTTTTCTAAAAGAGTAATAACATTGTTTTTGCATATGATCAGTTTTCACTGAAATAATTTCCTAGATATTGCAGAAATATTAGTGCATTATGTGTTTTTTGAGATTGTGTTTTGAAATTGACATGAGGAATACACCACCCATAGTTTCTTCACAGTATGTAAACAGTGAAATACCAATAGTTGTCAAGGAGGCAGAGCTAGCCAACCATAGCAACAGTTATTTGGGTTCAAGGCAAGTAGAAGATCTCAAAAATGGCCTGAATTTTAAATTGCATTTAAGCTGTTCAGTTCACAATGTTTTTAAAAAAATTATCAGCCATGGTAAGGTCATGCATTTGCAAAGTGAGTATCACTTTGTTTCAAAAATGACCATTAGTTGTGAAAAATACAAGTTTAAATTTGGCGTTTGGGAGCATTAACTTCTTTTGCTATGAATTTCTTTTGATTTGTCAGGTCAAGTAAATAATATTGTTAAGTTTTCTTCTATTATAGCTTTCCAAAAATATGGACCTTTCTGACATCATTTATCTGTTTTATTTTTTTTAACGAAGTTTTATAAAAGGCAGGTGGATGTGGCATTAAACTTGTGTATAAAAACTTTCCCTTACACACTCAATTGTTTCAGGCATATAAGGGTGATGTCACTTTAAAACAAAAAAGATTACTCGGTTGTGTTTGTGTGGCTAACACAACTAGATCCTAGTGAACAATTAAATATCTTCAATGGCAACATATCTACATGAACAAATAGAAAAGAATCACCAAAATTGCAACCAGTATTCCTTATTCATAAAACAAACAACTAAAACTTTATATTGTAAATGTTCGTTGTTTGTAAACAAGGATATAATGTAGCCTAGCATATCTTGTCCACTTCCAACTCCCATTAAATGTGACTGGTGCACCAGTGCACAAGAGAAATATTAATTTTCAGATAAGGTATTCATATAAATTATCAAGACAGTGAGAAAAATAATTGCTTTTTAATGTCCAAAATCTGTAATAAATGAGAGTAATTGTTAGGCAAGAAGTAAATGGGTTATGCATTTTTTTTTTAAATTTGTGTTTTTTTTTCTTGTGACTTTCAGAAGGTCATATATTGGATTGAGATGTTTGTCTCTAAATTTAAAAGGTTAGTACTTTTCTGAAAACTATATTTTTGTTTATTTCTAAAAGTAGAAAAATCGCACGAGCACAGTAATAGTATTTATTTAATTTTTAGATGATATGTCTATCCAAATGTCTTTAATTTGCTATAATCGATTGTCTCTAATTTAACCTAATTATGATAGTAGTAATAAGAACTTTACACACATCCCTTAATAAGATCCATATATATATGTATATATATGTATGTATATATATATATATATACACATACATACATATATATACATACATATATATACATATATATATATATATATATATATATATATGTATATGCATGTATGTATGTATATGCATGTATGTATGTATGCATATGTATATATATATATATATATATATATATATATATATATATATACATACATATATATATATATATATATGTATATATATGTATATATATATATATATATATATATATATATATATATATATATATATATATATATATATATATATATATATATATATATATATATATATATATATATGTGCTTTTGCTAATCCTTTTCAGACATTTTTTTCCTTCATGGTAACAGTTATTGCAAAAAAACATCTTGCAATCTTTTCTAAAGAGATCAAGACAGATTTTAGACAATGGCTTGTAAAGATGTCTTATGATAGAAAACTACAGTTCCAATAAGGGTGCATGTTTAAGGTAGTAAGTAAGGTAAGTTATTCATGGGTCAAGCATGTATAGGATACCATGAATTGCTTGGTAACTAATTAGGAAGAAAGATAAAGTATCCTATCATCTACACATACTCCATGTGTATGGCAACACTTAGTCATTAATGACTGACCTCTACAGCTTTGCCAGCAACATGCTGATTGCTCCATGGAAAATTATTACTTTACATTGGAACATGAAACATTAATTTTGTACATGGCTGTTGTATACCTTATTTAATTTACTGCTATTTTATTTCTACCTTCTGTTTTCTTTGGGATATAACAATGATTTTAAATAAGACACTTTTTCGTAAAATAAATTTTGTGAAGAGGACTTTGCATTAACTTTTTCTTATTTCAAATATTTATGAATCAGCTAAAAATCAATAATATGGTTTATTAGGAATTATTTTTAAGCACCAACAGATAAATGCAAAGTGTATGAAACATTTACTGATACATAATTTAAGATAGCCTTAAGTAATGGTCTTTCATTGCAGTGCTGTTCAAGGAGTGTATTGTGTCTTAGCAAGATCACCCAATCTTGTTCAAGTGAGTTGTCATGAAAGTGTACTGTGTTTTAGGCAAGATGGCCCAAGTTATCCTGAGCAGAGCTAATTCAGAATTATCAATGCATCAATGAATCACAGAAATTACTCTGGTGATAGTGTGTCTTGATACAACTGTGAATTACCAATACAGAGTGAAACATAAACTCACTTATATGAATCATCCAAATGTAAACAAATTTATGACCTTTCTATCCAACTGAATGAAGTAAACAACAAAAATCATTTATAACAAATTAACTTCATTAGGGTATTTCTGATCAGTTATTATTACTGGTTTCTTTCTTTTACTGCATTTTTATTGTCCACTCTCCTCCAGATCCTAATGGAGGCTCTAAAATATATGCATTTATAATGATGCATACTGTGAAGACATGAAAGGCCTTTATCAAGATACATATCATGCAAATATCATGAGCATTTATGATGGTACATATTATTAAGACTGAGGGATTTAATTTATATCATGAAGACAGGTGGAAATTCATCATAATACATATTGTAAAGTCATAGAACAATTATGATACATATTGCAAAAACATGGAGACAATTTATTGCAGCATGACAACAGAGACCATTTATCATGATATATATCATGAAGACATGGAGACCATTTAGCATGACACATATCACCAAGAGAAGGAGACCATTATCATGATACATATAAATACATGGAGACCATTATCATGATATATATTATAAATACATGGAGACCATTTATAGTGATATATAGCATAAAGACATGGAGACCATTTATCATAATACATATCATGAAGACATGGAGAACATTTATTATGATAAATATTGTAAAGACATGGAGACCATTTATCATGATACATATAAAGACATGGAGACTATTTATTGTGATACATTTCATGAAGACATGGAGACCATTTATCATGATACATATCATGAAGACATGGAGACCATTTATTGTGATATATATCATGAAGACATGGAGACCATTTATCATGATACATATCATCAAGATATGGAGACTATTATTATGATACATAAAAATATATGGAGACCATTATCATGATGCATATCATAAATACATGGAGACCATTTATAGTGATACATAGCATAAAGACATGGAGACTATTTATTATGATACATATCATAAAGACATGTAGACCATGTATTGTGATACATAGCATAAAGACATGGAGACCATTTATCATGATACATATCATAAAGACATGGAGACCATTTTTTGTGATACATATCATGAAGACATGGAAACCATTCATCATGATACATATTATAAAGACATGGAGATCATTTATTGTGATACATAGCATAAAGACATTGAGACCATTTATCATGATATATATCATGAAGACATGGAGACTATTTATCATGATACATATGATAAAGACATGGAGACCATTTATTGTGATACATAGCATAAAGACATGGAGATCATTTATCATGATACATATCATGAAGACATGGAGACCATTTATCATGATATATATCATGAAGACATGGAGATCATTTATCATGATACATATCATAAAGACATGGAGACCATTTATCATGATATATTTCATGAAGACATGGAGATCATTTATCATGATACATATAATGAAGACATGGAGACTACTTATTATGATACATATCATAAAGACATGGAGACCATTTATTGTGATACATATCATGAAGACATGGAGACTACCATGATATATATAATAAAAACATGGAGACCATTTATTGTGATACATATCATGAAGACATGGAGACTATTTATCATGATACATATCATGAAGACATGGAGACTATTTATCATGATACATATCATGAAGACATGGAGACTATTTATCATGATACATATCATGAAGACATGGAGACTATTTATCATGATACATATCATGAAGACATGGAGACTATTTATCATGATACATATCATGAAGACATGGAGACTATTATGATACATATCATAAAGACATGGAGACCATTTATCATGATACATATCATAAAGACATGGAGACCATTTATTGTGATACATATCATGAAGACATGGAGACTATCATGATATATATAATAAAAACATGGAGACCATTTATTGTGATACATATCATGAAGACATGGAGACTATTTATTATGATACATATCATAAAGACATGGAGACCATTTATTGTGATACATAGCATAAAGACATGGAGACTATCATGATATATATAATAAAAACATGGAGACCATTTATTGTGATACATATCATGAAGACATGAATGGCAATTGTGATGATGAACATCAAAGTACGAAAATGCTAGCTATGCCCAGCTTTAATAATGAGGTACATCTTGGGGTAAAATAGAATTCAACCAGGATAATGGAAAACCTTTATATAACAGGAACTGTTATACTGAGATATTTTTTTGTATACCAATGTAACTCTGTGGATTCTTTTGCATTCATTATGTCAAAACACTCATGGTCTCATCCTATCACCAAAGACTCTCTCTGTGTAATAGCAAAAAAAATTTCAAAATATTCAATTTGTTTTGTCTTTTCTATTCTATAAAGGAAGGGCACTGGTAGTCAGATTGACTAAAGGTTGGAAGGATGACAAATAACAATTTGAAAGAAAAGGTTTGCCACATTTTTGTTTTTCATTCCTCTTTCCTTCCACTCATGATAAATCTTTTTGAGTTGATACAAGTGGGCCTACCCATCTCTTTTTAGTAAATGGACTTTTTTAGCATGCGAGGATGAGGGGGTGGCCTACCTGGAAAGGACAAACCTCCTCTATTAGTGAAAATAATATAGTAAACCCCGGGACCCAGTCCACTTTTATTTTGAGTAACCAGTACTCCTCTCCAAGGAAACAAGAAATAAACACATTGACTAGAGACTGAAGGACATCCCATGCCATGTACTATATACACTGACTGGGAATGTAAAGGTTTTATAGAATATACCATGAAAAGTCATTCAAGAGACCAAGCATTTGTTTTTACTATTTTATACTTAGAAAGCAAATGTTGAAATCATAGGATTAAAGGCCACAAAAAGTGTGTGTGTGTGTGTGTGTAACTTTGTGTATGCATGTGTGTGTGTAAGTGTATGTGTATAAGTTTGTGCATGCATGTGTGTGTGTGTAAATTTGTGTATGCATGTGTATGTTTGTGTGTGTAAGTGTGTGTGTATAAGTTTGTGTATGCATGTGTGTGTATGTGTGTGTGTGTGTCTGTGAAAATATTTCTAGCTTTATTGAGCTCTGTTTGCATTAAGATGGAGGTGAGGGGTCTTGAGCATTGATAGTTTGCTTTAGCACAACCCAAAGTAGCCAACCCAGCCCCATCTGCAAAGAACTCAGTCATCTTGCATAGGGAAGCAGCATAGGAACTGCAGAGTTAACTGCATTTCTAATGTTAGATGGAAGGACATTTTGAAATATCATCTTTTGCCAAAGAATGTTTGTAGAAAACAGACTTTCGTTATTAGACAGAAGGTATATCTGCATATTCTTTGACATATTTCCATTTTTAAAACTTTTTAAAGCAGTTTTATTTTAGAAAGGTTCTGGAAAGGAAACAAAATAATCTAATGTAGCTATGGGAAAGAATTCTTCTACAAAATCTGATTTGATAGGCTCTTCAATGTATTCTTAAATAAATTATGGTGTGTATACTACAGCAAGGAAATTAGGGACCTACCACATCATTTTCAGAGTGAAATCATTCAAGTTAGCTTTACAATTCAGAAATCCTATGACATAATCAGACTAAAAGTGAATGAATGCACATTCACAAGTCAAAGGAATCAAAAAGTTTTTAGTAGTGTGGGTTGTTTTCAAAATGTTTTTCATAGCTTTTCAAATTTCTGATTGCTTTTAGACTTAAGTTTATTTATAGGACTCAAATTCATTAATAGGACATGAGTCCATTAATGGCACTGGAGTTCATTAATAGAACCTAAATTCATTAATAAGACTTAAGTTCATTAGCATGGCTTAAATTCATTAATAGGACTTGACTTGAGTCCATTAATAGCACTGGAGTTCATTAATAGAACTTAAATTCCTTAATAGGACTTGAGTCTACTAATAGCACTGGAGTTCATTAATAGGGCTTAAATTCATTAATAGGACTTGAGTCCATTAATAGCACTGGAGTTCATTATTAGAGCTTAAATTCATTAATAGGACTTGAGTCCATTAATAGCACTGGAGTTCACTAGTAGGGCTTAAATTCATTAATAGGACTTGAGTCCATTAATAGCACTGGAGTTCATTAATAGGGCTTAAATTCATTAATAGGACTTGAGTCCATTAATAGCACTGGAGTTCATTAATAGGGCTTAAATTCATTAATAGGACTTGAGTCCATTAATAGCACTGGAGTTCATTAATAGGGCTTAAATTCATTAATAGGACTTGAGTCCATTAATAGCACTGGAGTTCATTAATAGGGCTTAAATTCATTAATAGGACTTGAGTCCATTAATAGCACTGGAGTTCATTAATAGGGCTTAAATTCATTAATAGGGCTTGAGTCCATTAATAGCACTGGAGTTCATTAATAGGTCTTAAATTCATTAATAGGGCTTGAATTTCTCAATCAGACTTGAGTTCATTGATAGGACTTTAATTTTATTGATAGGACTTTTAAGTTCATTAATAGGATAATGTATGCAATATTATTGTTAGACTCTTATTATGAATATACACATCTTTTTATGGTCAAAATAACTGGAATTTATTCCCCAAAGTCAGTACACCAAGAATCACCACTAAAACCCAGCATTTTCCTGGGAAATGGGGAATTATGTGAACTGTTCACTATTTGACAGAATTATGTCCTTCCTTGACACAAGTCTGCAATTCTGAGACTTTCTTTTTTTGTGCAGACAAAATGTATAGAACTGTTTATTTTTCACATTTTATTTCCTAATTACTGGTACTCCCAGTATCAAGTTCAATTAACATTTTCTCTCATTTTTTTGTCAGGATTATAACCCCAGCTGAAAATAATCTTGTATTATTTTAAGAGAGATGGGGCATTAGGGTGTGCCATGATAGGAACTTTCATCACCTTGACAATTTTCAAGATAAAACAGTCTCTATCTTTCTCTAATTATTGGTGGTTCACCTGGGAAAAACATATGTATGTATGTATGTATGTATGTATGTATGTATGTATGTATGTATGTATGTATGTATGTATGTATGTATGTATGTATGTATGTATGTATGTATGTATGTATGTATGTATGTATGTATGTATGTATGTATGTATGTATGTATGTATATATATATATATATATATATATATATATATATATTCAAACTTTACTGACACCCAGTTTTCTTTAAATTTTCACAATTAATTAAAATAAAATTATTTCTGTAATGACACTGTTAACCTTACAAAATAAATTCTGTGATTTTAAAGAAAATACCTTGCTAACATCACACTTTTTAATGCCTCTGTATAACACAGTCTGTGTTATAAAGTAGATATGATGACTATCCCAATATATTATGTAACATTAAAATTCTAAATAATGTTTTCCGGTCTAAGGCAATCTAACCTTTAATATATAAAACTTGTATGGTTCCCATGGACAGCATTATAATGAGGTGCTACTTTTCAAGGTTTTGGTATCTCAAGATTTGGGGATTTGCCAATTGATGGCAGTAATGACTACCATATAAAAAAGGTTTAAAAAGTTTCAGATTCCTTTAAAATTTATTATTTTATTCAGTACAGTTAAGCTAATGTATTCCACCATTGTTGCTGGCAGCATTAGCATAAATGACATAACATTATCCAATGTATATCTTTCTAATGTTTTAAGTCAATATTTTAGATAGTATTTCCTTTGCAGTCATGAAACTTGAATTGTGCCTGTAACGGGAGGATTAGTAAACTACCATAATGAAAAAAGGTCACTGACCTACTTTTCATGTTTCTGTAACAATGTACAAGATCCCCTTCACTTCCCACTTCATAGTTTTTGTTGGTGTTAGCAAATGTACACAATTGTGTTTGGGTCAGTTTCAGAGAGACTGGAGCTTGTAGACCTGAACCTTAATATGTGGACACTCTCTATGCCTAGGTCAGTTTCTGGGATAATGTAGCTTGTTCATATGTGAAAATATGTATGTCTTGTCGTTGTTTTGAGTTTAATGACATTTTTCACAACTTAACAGCCCCATATATTTGGTGATGGAAGATTCTGGGAAAAAAACCCAGGAGGAACCACTGACCCATTGGAAGTTACATGTAAGCTTCTCACACCAAAATGTTGGCTGAGGTAAAGACTTGAACAACACAGAGGTGATATGCCATTGATTTGTACAGTTGAGAGCTTTGGTGGCGCTCACCAGTTATTATGTACTTTTGAGAGAGTGATGTATGTAAGGTGAAGTTGTTTGCATTTTAAACATGCACAGTGCAAAGAATGTTGGCATACCTATATACTACCTTCATGTAATGTGGATGAAATTTCTTTGGATATTGTACTTTTGGAAATTTTAAATGATCTTCGGACACTGCTAACTAAAATGACTGCTCCCTTGTGCTCCAAAAATCAACCTAAATTTGTCTAAAGTACACTATTCTTGGCAGCTATTAAAATATGGAAAATGAATTTTGCCAAACTAGATAATACCAGCTTCTAAAAGAGCAATGACTGAATTACCAAATACATAAAATGTAAAAAAAGTTATCAGCTCTTTTTTTTACAATTTACCTCTGAAGTTCGAGAAGTGAAAATGAGCAAGTAGAGCTAGCACGTTTTTGAAAGATGCACATCTAGAGTAAGGCCAAGCTGTATATTCTCTAACCCATATTACACCCATCAATCATACATCAAAATAAAGGGAATTAAAGGTTCTTTGAACAACACCTAAGATATACAAAGTCTCTTTTAAATAACCAGTATAACTAGTGAGGAAACCCGGGGAAACTCTTTTTCTTTAAAATTTTAACCCAATGCTAAATACGAAACTGTAGAGCGCCACCTTAAAAACAAATATAAACATTTATGAAATTATTTTTCTTATTTTAATATTATTATGTATGATGTTCTGAGTAAAATGGTACATTAACAATGATTTTATTCATGAAAATAAGCTAATTATGCTTATTTTTGCTCTAGCATACATAATTTGATATGAGGCATGTTTGGGTGAGTAGTGACCTTCATTATGGGGAAATTAGAAGTCTTAGAATATAGGAATAAAGTCAACTTAAATTGAAAAATGTTGCATTAAGTAAAAGAAATCCATAGTGAAAATGTTTTATTTCATTTATTTGCAATGAAATTAAAAAATAAATGATAACAAATCAAATTTGCTTTCTTCCATATCAAAGAATTAGTTAATATTTACCCTTTGACCTTTGACCTTTATGAACCTCACCGGTTATATCCCTTTTATAACTGTAAAATTTATTGTTGACATCTCAGGAATAAATATGGCTAGTTTCATGTTCCTGTCTATCAGCATAACACTGGTTGCTATGTTGACAAAATGCAATGCGCATTTTTAAAATAGTTCACTTTTTATCATAAGGAAGGGGGGGGCTGTACCGGTTTAAGACTCTGACTCTAATAAATGCTGTTCTGAGGGGGGAAATACATGACAATTATTACAAAGGACTGTTTTGATGCTTGCGACTTAAATATTTCAGTCGTACAATCAAAATTAAATCATACAATAATAATACCTATATTCTCTTTATGGTGGCGCTCACCAGTTATTATGTACTTTTGAGAGAGTGATGTATGTAAGGTGAAGTTGTTTGCATTTTAAACATGCACAGTGCAAAGAATGTTGGCATACCTATATACTACCTTCATGTAATGTGGATGAAATTTCTTTGGATATTGTACTTTTGGAAATTTTAAATGATCTTCGGACACTGCTAACTAAAATGACTGCTCCCTTGTGCTCCAAAAATCAACCTAAATTTGTCTAAAGTACACTATTCTTGGCAGCTATTAAAATATGGAAAATGAATTTTGCCAAACTAGATAATACCAGCTTCTAAAAGTGCAATGACTGAATTACCAAATACATAAAATGTAAAAAAAGTTATCGGCTCTTTTTTTTACAATTTACCTCTGAAGTTCGAGAAGTGAAAATGAGCAAGTAGAGCTAGCACGTTTTTGAAAGATGCACATCTAGAGTAAGGCCAAGCTGTATATTCTCTAACCCATATTACACCCATCAATCATACATCAAAATAAAGGGAATTAAAGGTTCTTTGAACAACACCTAAGATATACAAAGTCTCTTTTAAATAACCAGTATAACTAGTGAGGAAACCCGGGGAAACTCTTTTTCTTTAAAATTTTAACCCTATGCTAAATACGAAACTGTAGAGCGCCACCTTTAGACCCATTCAGTGAACCAAGAGCCAGTTAGATTTGTCTGCCCAGTTACAGTTTTATGCTTTTATTTGGCAGCTCTAGAGGAACTGGTAGGAATTGTCATTTCCTTTCCCAGAAGGGTTTGGCTTATCATTCAGCTTCCAACAATATGAGGAGGTACATTGCATACTATGGTGAGTGCTTATTGTTCCCTTCCTTAAAGGGATCTTTCATTCATGAAATTAAAACTCTGGTGAGGTTTGGGTTATTGTTACTAAATCTTGGTCATATCTCACTTGTTAATTATCTGGAGGATGTAATAACTTTTATATATGGCAATCTTGCACTACCTTCTCCTCCATTCAAAGGCATATATTCCTTGAGTCCAATTGCTGTAACTCAAACCTTTCCCATATGGATACTGTCTGGCATTAGCCTTCTGTCCAACAGGCCAAATCATCAACTTCCCACCAAACTGACAAAATCAGTTATAAAATAGCAACAGTATTTGTATTACTGATACTAAAATAGGGGGACTAGTTTTAATGATTAACAGTTGCCTGTTGCTATTACCATGCTGCTTCCTAAATAATGAAGGACAGTGTTCACAGGCATGGTGTCGGGGTTGGGGTGGGGTGAACTTTTAAGGGGTGGGGTGAAGGGGCTAATGCTGGCTATACATTGACAAAATTTGTTAACAAAAAAAAAAATTAAAATGTGACACAATGAATAAAATAGATGATCATTTCTAGTTTAATACTCTCAGTTACGTGAGAATATTATGTAATGTCTCATATGTTCTTTCTGCTGTCAGTAATGTCTCACCATCTTCTTCATGATGCACTGGTTTTTCTCCCTATCCTTTGCTGTTCTTATGTTTCTACCATGGAAAATGGAATGAAGGATGCATTGACCAGATTATGAAAATTGAGTCGATAACCTTAAAAAATAATTTAAAAAATGGAAGATATATATGTGTACACATACTAGACATCAAGTTAAAAACATCAACTCCATAAAAGAGAAGAACTGTTTTAATGAATATGCCAGTTGCTCAGTTCTTAACTTTGCATAACACAAATTTACTGATGTGCATCAGTGATTCACACAGATATTAGGTTTGTTGGGGCTGATCCCTCCAAATTATTTTTCTGTAAATGACACTTCTGATGTCTAATACCAACACAGTGTCACCCTTAAAACGCAACAAAATTATCATGATTCTGTACTTAGGTCCAACTGCAAAATGCATAGATCCAGATCTGATGTTCCATAATTGGCCTGCAGATCAGATTCTATGTTTTTGTTATATTGTAATCAGTAAAACGAACAACATAGATCCTGATTTTCTAGCATGCCTTGTGATGGTAGGTCAGGGTCAATGTTGTCACACAAAAGACATTAAAAACTACCATAATGTTGCATTCTTCTGAAACTTAAGATCCACACCACACTTTTACATGACACAGATTTTGTTTTTTTTGTTTTCTCATGCATATACCACTTGTAACCAGTCTTAAAACTTAAGCTATAAATAAAAATTTATTTATTTAATGTAAATATATTCTGAAAAATTTCCTGGAAATGAAACAAAAAGCAAAATCTCCATGGAGACTATTTTATGGGTATTACAAGTACACTTTTTTCAGCTTGTATGTATCCATTGCCAATGTAGATGTTGACATGCATGAACAATGATATCATAAATGTGGAGGTGAAAAAAAAGTCTGATTTAAGTGTGTTCATGGTAGCCTAACAAACATCATATTGTACATAAGTGCCTCAATTTGTCATATCACATTTATGTTCTTTTTTGTTTTACCATACTTTACCATTTGTGTGTGACCTACATAGTCTTGATACAGCAGATATACATTATTTCTTGACAGTTTTGTTGATGTGACACATTTTGTCTCATCTATCAAAAAACCAACCCATCTTTATGATAAATCCACCATTTTAAGATAAGGAAAGAGAATAACAATATGCTAGTATGATATTTTAAACCAAAAACATCATAAAGTTTTTTTAATATTTAATGAATGAATCTTGCAAAATAGACAATATTTGGCGAGACATGTCTTGGTAATTTTTCCATTTATATAAGCAGATCCATTGTAAAAGTTGACCTGGTTTTGCTTTCAACTTGCTGTGTACAATAATGGCTTAACTTTTTGTTATTCCCCTGCTCATGATGGGGATTCACAGTATTGTGATAAGCTTATTCTATTTGTCTGTCTGTCCATTCCTACATCTCATCAACTGCTGGGCAGAAGTTGCACAAAGTTCTGGTTTTGTTTTCTTAGGGATAACAATGAGCAGCAACAAGATGGGATGGATTGAGGCATGGAGGTATCAGTCTAATCTTGCAATTTTTTAGAACCAAAACTTTACATGATGTTTTTATGTCAAACAGTGGGAAGAGGTAACATAAATCTTACAGAATTTGTATCATGGGCCGGGGTGGGTGGGAGTATGCTAAAATGATGTTGTGAGTCATTGCATTTGCTCTAGTTTTCATTCTGAAATACTTGTATCTTAGAAAGTATTTGAAAAACAAAATGTTATGAAAAGGCGAGTCTAATGTGAAAATGTGTAACATTGTGGTACACATATTCGAAACCACTCATGTATTGGGCATAGTTGAATTGCATCTTAGTGTCCAAGTGGTATGTGTGTCTGCCTTTGATGGGTTCAGTTCTTTGTTCAATCCTCAATATCAACCATGTGACTGTTTCATAGATTTCAGAGGCATATGTGCAGTACAATGTTGATTTAATAATACTGGCTCACTAGTATGCACTTTTGTGATCACTTATTTCATAAGAAAGAGATGACATGCTCTGCAAGGAACAAAACTTTATTCATTTATTTTTGTTTGCATCAATTGTTTTAATAAGCAAACAAAATTACATTTTTATCAACATTCCAATTCCTCGATATTCCTCTGATAAACAGAAGTCATGGTAGCTCAGTGGTTAAAGCACTAGACTGATGACCAGAGGAATATAGGTTTAAATCCAACTAACAGATTAGCCCAGATCAGCCACAGTGGCATGTCCCAGAGGAAGACACTTTACATTACCGCAGCATGGTATAACCTTAATAATTGTTGTACTTACATCAAATACCAAACCAGACAAAAAAATCACAATGAAAATTGCATATATGACCAAGACATCTTATATTCATATTTAAATTCATGCTGTAAAGTAACCACAAAATCCACAAGACTGGTGAACAACAAATAAATATGAATGGACGCCATTAGCCCAATGAATCAAATGAGACAAATTTCAGATATCACTCACATCTTGATGATTCCAAATCATTGTCAGACTGATCTGTAGGATTTGGAAATAGAAACATTAAAGGACAGATTTACTAGATTAAAGAGTTCTTTAGAAACATGTAGACATAGTTTTGAAGACTTAAGAGTCTTTGGACCATAGACGGAAAGGGAGTTCCACTGCATGAGCTTTAAGACACCATCTCACACAAAACATACAAAGCATATTACTTACTTCCCACCCTTTCTTATATCGGGATTCTATGACTTCACTAGTTTTCATGGGATGCTAATTTTCAGGATTTTGTGGTTGCAGTAATTATAAATTTAAGAATAATGTGGGACAAACCTTGTCAGTGAAAACTGAGTGTCAACATGTCATCAATTTTCCTTCACTGCACTGAAATCCACTCATATACAGCAGAACCCCCTCTCCCACAGGTATGATCAAAATGCTTCTAATGATCTGTCTGGAGAGAAATTAAACCTTTTCCACAAATCCAGGAATTTGAATTATGAAGAAAGTGACATTTTTCACCAAACCTTGAAAATAAGAGGTCATAGTACAATTAGTCCAACAATGCAGAGAGATGTTGTCAGAAATAAATTTTTGGCTGTAGATATTTCAGTGAAATTTATCTGTTGAGTGCACTACATCCATATGTATTTTATTTTCCATTGGAAACCTTTTTGTGAAAAGAAATTGTAGTCAAAGAATCTGATCACAACAGCTTAAATTTGAAACAGTTCACCTGGTAGTATAAAATGATAACACTTTCTAAGGTAAATCTCAGATTGTCAGATGCAATCTGGCATGATTAACTTTTCTTTTTTGCCCTACATTCCTACTTTTGAAGTACAATAAAAGGAAAGATTATGTGATTTTAACATGTAGACTAAAAACCAGTTTTGAAGTAGGTGAAACAAAATTTGATTTTTGTTCTTGTCTTGCAGCCATCCATATCAAAAGCCATAATTAAAATCATTTCTCCAAATTTATCATGGAAATTGATGTTAATATTCTATGTGCAGGTTTAGTTCTTAACTAAAAGTTGTAGTATAACAGAATTTTATTCATTATAGTCAAAAGGACTTAAGGAATAACCACCAAGGAAATCATCTCTTCAAAATAAGGATCAGTCTAAAAAGTAAGTTTCCAACTGACTAATTTATCATAAACCAGTAAAGCTTTTGGGATAGTATTTTTTTGTTGTTCATCCTTATGTTTGCACCAGTTTATTGTTGTTTCTATTCCTAAATTACTTGGAGGGTTTGCCTTGAAACTTTGCACACACATTCATCCCATGTTCAAGTTGGCCCTAAATAAAAATGGTGCCTTACTGTTGTTCAATATGGTCACCAGAGTGGTCATCTTCAAATTCTTGTTATCACTATTCCTGTATTAATCATTCATTGTATTATCATAATGATTTTGCTTTTTATGATGTCTAGTTAATCCTAAATAAAAATCATTCCAATCTATGTCCAATACATCCGCCATAGCAGCCATTGCCATAAATCCTAAATCAATGGTCATATTAACTTAGTGTTTTCACTAAAAGACTTTATGATGTCCATCTCGTCCAGTCTGACTTGCAATATGGCCACCGTAGCAGCCATTTTTAAATTTGAAAAAATCTTATCACAACTTGAACAATAAGTCATACTGATGTGTGGTTTTTACCAGAGGTTCCTTATGATGTCTAGTTGGTCTAAAATGAAAATGGTGCTTATCTGATGTCCAGCATGGTCATCACATGAGTCATCTTGAAAATCTTGTTATTGCTAATCCTCCTGAATGGAAAGTCATATCTTGAAGATATTGTTATCTCTACTCTTCCCCAAATGGATGTCTATTTCAACAGCGGGTTTCGGCAAAAAGTTTCTTGTGATACCTAGTTGGTCTGAAAGGAAAATAGTGCCCGTCATTCATCCAGTATCGCTGCCATGAAGAATGTCTTAAAATATCTTCTTGTCTCTACTTCCCTCAATGGAAGACCATTATTAACAAGGGTTTTTCACCAAATGACTTCTAATGGTGTCTACATTGTCCTAAATGAAAAGGGTGCCAATCTTCCAAGCAGTATGTGTACCACAGCAGTTAATTTGAAAATCTTGTTATTGCTGAAGAATATCAGTGGTGGTTTCAATATTCAACAGTTAAAAGGAAGAAACAGTCTTTTATCTTAAATTCCAGGAAATTACTTTATTCATTAGAGCATCAGTTTCTTCTAGGGTCTCTTGTTTTTATGGTTTTAATGGCACTTTTAACATTGCTTTTGACTATATCATGCAAGAAAATAGGAGTTAAATGCATTTCCCAAAGGACATTCAGAAACAGCTGACCCAGGTTGGCAAGAGAGAGTATTGAACCTATGATCTTTGGATTACAAATTGGATGCTCTACCAACTGAGCTACCTCATCTTCCCTCAATTGATAGAATGACAATGATAATATATTAAATATATGAAATGATTTCCATTAAAATTCCAATTCCATTATACAAGAGATTCATCTGATGTCTATGTGAACAGAAACAGATTGTCTTAGAAACCTAGACTATTTTTTGTTATTATTATTTTTTGACAAATGAGTGATTGAGTGTAGTAATGGGCACATCAGTACATTAAAGACTGATTAAAGCCAAGACAATGGGAATAAAGTGCATTGTTCAAAGACACAGCATGGTAGGCACGCCTAGTCTGGTCTAGGTGGGATTCAAACCAGTGACAGATTAATGCCTTCCAAGGCCCTAAGCACCTAAAATATTATGGTGCCCCTCCCCCAATGTGAAACTGATAAATAATATTAAAAGCTATTAAAGTGAAAAAAAAACACCAATGTTGCCATAATTCCATTTCAAAATATTTGTACATGCAGATTGAAATGGTCATATATAATTCGTTCAGTTTCATCATCAAGAATTAATTTGAATTTTTTTCTGGTACTCCTGTTGGGATGGTGCCCTAAGCACATGCTTAGTGTGGATAATCTGGCACTGATTCAAACCAGCAACCTGCAGATTATGAATCCAGCATACCAACAATTTCACCACTGCAGCACAGAGTTGCATTTTAGGGGAAGAAAAACTAAATATGTGCATAGTTTTTGGATATAATAAGGTATACTATAATGCTAATAAGACATGCTGTTGCTTATCAAGAATGACAGACAGGCAAAGCTTCATTTGTCATAATTTTTATTCCAGGTAGGGCTATAAGTAATGGAAGGAGTGGAGAATTTTCATCTTACCAGACCATTACTTTAGAAGGAGATAACATACCTGTGCTTGAATCATATTTCTTACTCATGATGCATGGATGAGAAAGGTAATGCTTGAGGAAACATTGTCAAAATTAATTTGCCATCATTAACCATTTGTAATTAATAATACTATGGGAACATTTTGTGGCATATTCCCCAAAACTTGTCAGCCCAAGAGATGCATGTTTTCTACCTATTCACAAAATTTAACTGTATACCATATATACTCACTTAGAAGTCAAGTACAACTAACCCATATATGCCATCACATAATGCACTTGCAGTTCTGGGTCTGTTTTTTTAGGAGTAATCAGTAAAACAAACAACATAGACCTTGATATGCAGGCACATTATGCTAAGGCTTGACTTATAAGTGAGAATATACGGTAAGTATTGGTAACATTTTCTTCATAATATATGTATAATACTGTTTCTCCCAACAAGTTACTTTATATAGCATGCATCTAGTTTGATAATCCATAATTTTGAGATTATCATAGTATGGGTTTAGTTCATAGAGATGTGCTATTCTCTTAGAGTAAGACTTGACAGACAGACAAACAGGCTTTTTGGTGTGACTTTCTTTTCCTTAGGGTTTAGCCTTGCACAATTCAAGCCAATGCAGTCTAATGTAAAACATGTATTCCTTTTCCTGAAATCACAATTGCCAAAGAAATAGTTCAGTGTTGTTGTTGTTGTTGTTGTTGTTGTTGTTGTTGTAGATTTAACATCAGTTTTCAGCACACAATATGCTGTACATGGCAGCCAGTATAACAGATAGAGGAAGAACATGAGAAAACCCTTGTTAGAACCATTGACCCCAAGGGAAGCTACTTGTAAGCTTTCTTGAATGCCCACAGGAGGTGACTGTGATTGGTGAAGGCAAGGGCTTTGGACCACTCAGCCACACACTGCCCTAGTTCAGGGTTGTAAACTGGAATTCATTTGATAATACAGTATAGCACATAATTCCAAATAGATTAATCTTTACTAAGAAAAGTGAGGTTTGCTCACATCCCTTCTCCACTTTAAATATGTAGATTATAATTATTTCAATCAAAGCAAATCTTTCTTAATAAAACCTACAAGCAAAACTCTAGTTAGACATATATAAATGACTGATATCTAATATATAAGCAAAAGAACAAACAAGAGGTCAAAGTGGACTTGATATTGCTCACCTCACTCATGTAATTTAATGGTAGACCATTTCACTAAGCAGATTTGCATTTTCTTATAGTAATGCAAAACTTGGTAAACTATCTCCAAACTATTGTATCAATTTGATTTTGCCAATTTCAATTAGAGTCAATTAAAAATTCTTTGTATATATGAAAGTAAAAACAGATCTTAATCATGATAAAACTTATCCAATAGCTTCATGATGTATGCCATATTAATATTTATTCTAAAGTTAGATGAGAAATGTAATCTTTACAGATAACAAGTTCAGACAAGAGAACCTCATTAATATGAACACTTGTTATAGAACTATAACCATGTTGTAAGCTTATTAACCAAGTTTGAGCAAATTCCAATTAAAATGTGATATCCTGAGTTGTAATAAGCTCAGTCAATTGAATAAAGGAATACTCTGTATATATATTTACATCTTGCTGTATCCAGAATCTTGATTAAGACCATTTCAAGAATTTATTTAAATTTAATTAGAATCAGATTTGCCAGGATGTTGACTGGGTCATTTAAAGTTGATTCAGTATTTAAAGATGTAAGAAGCTCAACCGATCAGATGAAATATCTCACAAATAGGTCTTGCTCATAATAAAACCAATCAAGCATTTTGATGATATCAGTCAATTGACCAAATCTGGTCAGTATTGGGTCATAAATTCAATTTCAAAAGTGCTACAAAGCTTAGCCAATTAGATGAAAGATGATTTCATTAATATACATAAATCTAACTCATAAAAATCATTAGATTCTTTGATTATACTAACCCATGTTCCAAGTGTGATAAAAAAAAAGATCTGAAAGACAGGCTCCTGAGTGGTTATACACTCAGCCAATCAGATGCAAGATCACATTCACTTCCTGTTAAATATTGCTAGAAAGTGATGAGTGAAAGGATTTGGGAGTTACCCCACACACACTTTTTGGGAATCTTGTCACCTCACACACCCACCTCAATCCCTAACAAGTTTAATTAATACTGTAACTCATCATATGGAACTGAATTTATTGATACATTAGTTAAAGTGATCACTTTATTTTTGTCAGTGAGAGATTTATATACCATTTTGCCACCAGTTTCACAGCCATTATTGCTACATGTTAGGTCATGTGACAATTGTATTGACAAGGTCTATTTTTGCAGAATCTGGCTTTAGAATTATATCAGTGTCTTGTAGCCTGGATTTGCATAGATCTTGTTTGTTATTGCACATATGTAAGATCTTGGTGATATGATCCTATATTCCATTTTTAATTGGACAAAAATTAATTTGACTTGCCAAATAGTTATATGCTCAACCAAACAGATTCAAGATCGATCACTCCATTAAGCTGCATGGATCTTGCTCATTATCACCATTGTGTGAGATTCTAATTATAAAAGCTCATGTTAAAAGTTTGATTAAAATCATATTTGAAGTTGTGACAAGAAGAACCAATCAGATGGGGCCCCGCATGGTCTAAAGCACTCCATTACAGATCACTGCCATCTCACCTCTGTCTGTGTGGATTCAAGTCTAAGATTTGATGAATGTGGATATGTGAGAAAGTTTGCCATTAGCTTCTAGAGAGTCGGTGGTTCTTTCCGCAGATTTCCTGGTTTCTTTCTCCACCATTAATACTGGCTGCCATGTATAGCCTATCATGTGCTGAAAAATGGTGTTAAGCCCAACAACAAAAACAACCAATCAGATGTAAGATTTCTTCATTAATATTCATGGATCCTACTCATTATCAAATAAGTTCAAGATCTTTATGATACAAGCCAATATTCCAAGTTTGATCAAATTGGTATGAGAAAAATGGTTCTAGTGATATCAGTGTCAAATAATCAATTCCAAGATCACCTTATTAATATGCATGGTTCTCACTCAATATCAAATGTGTCAGAAATGTTGACAATATAAGTTCAAAATACAAGTTTGATAAAAATCAGAACAAAAATTTGGACTCCAGAATATTTACAGGCTAAGTCAACCAGATGCAAGATCACTGCAATTATATGCATGGAACTGGTCCAAGATCTTAATCATACAGGTGTATATTTATGATTTAATCAAACCTGATCATAAATATAGCCTCCAGTATGCTTATAAGCAATCATGGTTATAAGCAATCATGGTTATAAGCAATCATTTAATGATGGCTGATGCTTATAGAAGCA
This sequence comes from Potamilus streckersoni, assembly GCA_016746295.1. Classification (NCBI taxonomy): domain Eukaryota; kingdom Metazoa; phylum Mollusca; class Bivalvia; order Unionida; family Unionidae; genus Potamilus; species Potamilus streckersoni. The sequence goes on along the minus strand of JAEAOA010001748.1, from coordinate 3,344,712 downwards.
CAATGAATGCAAGGCCATACCACAAGAGCACTTGCCATATTGTCAAGGTCAACTACAAATGACTGAAATCAAGTAACAGAATTAGACTCTTTTTGTTGTTGTTGTTGTTGGGCTTAATGCCATTTTTCAGCACATGATAGGCTATTCATGGTGGCCAGTATTAATGGTGGAGGAAGAAACCGGGAAACCGGAAAGAACCACCGACCCACAAGAAGCTACTGGCAAGCTTTCTCACATATCCACATTCACTGAATCCTAGACTCAAACACACACGAAGACAGAGGTGAGATGGCAGTGATCCATAATGGACATGATTTAGACCACTCAGCTATTGGGCTATTGCTATTCGGCCCCAATTATTAGACTTGTAATTAAAATCCAACAAGATGTTTGCTTAGGTATGTAAAATCAAGACATTTCTCTGGGAGGTGTTTCTTTTACTTGATTAGAGCTGTACCTCAGCAGTAAGTATATATATCTAGATTGTCATATCTCCAGCCAAAGCAGGTTCATAAACAGTGTAGGTTTTGTCTATCTTACCTATTTACATATCTGTACTGAAAGACACAGCAAGTTTTATGATACATTTATGGGCATAGAGATGAGTTTGTCTACTGCACTGGGCAGGTATGAACACCAAATGGCACCTCACCTTTACGCCCACATCTGTTCAACATGTTCACAAGACTAGTCATCCTAAAGGATGTGACAATGGTTATCCAAATATGGTCAAACTGATTATTTATGATGTATCATAACTGTCAGTCCCCAACATTTCATTCCACCATATGCCAAGGTCAATATTTCTTATCCATACACTGGTCCTATGCCAAAACAAGCAATTTCAGGTCTATACAACTTGTTCTTTATGACACATTTTCCTGCAGATAACAGAACTATGTCAAACTTATGCAGAAATGCAGTGACCTTGGTATTGTTGAGTATATTTTTTGAAATATTAAAAGAATTTATAGATGATATTTTGTGTGTTTTATAATATTGCTTAGTTAATTACAGGATTTACTTTTTATTAACTTATACTGTCACATGTGACTGCTAGTAAGTTACACTTGTTTTTATATCATAATATACTTATGTTTTGAAGGTTAGATTATATGGATTCAAATTTATAATAAATTACATAAGACAAAATCTACCAATTTTCTTTTCTGTCCTGTGCTACTAGTAACTCTTAGTTCATTTTCAACCATACCTGTTGATATTCCTGATCCTACATATTAAATATATATAATCTTTCATTCATGTAGCTCATTTTCCAACCATTAACTGATTTTGTTTTTCTTTAGTATAATGGAGAGATATTGGTAAATTCTGTTGAAATTGTTCCTTATCTATCAAACTGCATTTTTGCTACTTTTCTGTGGCAATAAAATAATTTTAACTAAACTAAACTAATTTATTTTGCTGTGGTTTCTAATAGCATTTTCATAGTTATATTGTGCATATATTCCTAAATACTGTAAACAATCATTCAAGGACTGTATTACTAAACAATCAATCCAAGGTCTATTTTGTTAAACAATCAAGGTCTGTATTATTAAATAATCCACTCAATGCTGGTATTATTATACAATCCAATCAGGGCCTGCATTATTAAATAACCCATCCAAGGCCTGTATTATTACATGATTTCATTCAAGGCCTGTATTATCAAACAATCAATTCAAGGCTTGTATTTTTAAACAATCCATTCAAGGCCTGTATTATTACATAATCCATTCAAGGCCTGTATTATGTAATCCATTTATGGTCTGTATTATTAATTAATCAGTTCAAAGTCTATATTACTAAACAGTCCATTCAAGGCCTGTATTATTAAACAATGCATTAAAAACATGTTTATTAAACAATCAATTGAAGGTCTGTATTATTAAACAGTCAGTTCTAGGCATGTTTATTAAATAATCCACTCAGTACTTGTATTATTAAACAATCCATTCAAAAGCCTGAATTTTTAAACAATCAATTCAAGGCCTATATTATTAAACAATCTATTTAAGACCTATAGGAAACAATTCATTCTAGGTCTCTATTATTAAATAATTAATGCAAGGCCTATATTACTATTCAATCATCCAAGGCATGTATTATGAAACAATCCATTCAAGACCTTTATTTTGAAATAATCAATTCAAGGCCTGTAGTATGAAACAATCAATTCAAAGCCTGTATTTTGAAACAATCAATTCAAGGCCTGTATTATGAAACAATCAATTCAAGGCCTGTAGTATGAAACAATCAATTCAAGGCCTGTAGTATGAAACAATCAATTCAAGGTCTTATTATGAAACAGTCAATTCAAGGCCTGTAGTATGAAACAATCAATCCAAGGCCTTATTATGAAACAATCAATTCAAGGCCTGTATTATGAAACAATCCATTCAAGACCTTTATTATGAAACAATCAATTCAAGGCCTGTAGTATGAAACAATCAATTCAAGGCCTGTAGTATGAAACAATCAATTCAAGGCCTTATTATTAAACACTCAATTCAAGGCCTGTAGTATGAAACAATCAATTCAAGGCCTTATTATGAAACAATCAATTCAAGGCCTGTAGTATGAAACAATCAATTCAAGGCCTTATTATGAAACAATCAATTCAAGTCCTGTAGTATGAAACAATCAATTCAAAGCCTGTATTTTGAAACAATCAATCCAAGGCCTTATTATGAAACAATCAATTCAAGGCCTGTATTATGAAACAATCCATTCAAGACCTTTATTATGAAACAATCAATTCAAGGCCTGTAGTATGAAACAATCAATTCAAGGCCTGTAGTATGAAACAATCAATTCAAGGCCTTATTATTAAACACTCAATTCAAGGCCTGTAGTATGAAACAATCAATTCAAGGCCTTATTATGAAACAATCAATTCAAGGCCTGTAGTATGAAACAATCAATTCAAGGCCTTATTATGAAAGAATCAATTCAAGTCCTGTAGTATGAAACAATCAATTCAAAGCCTGTATTTTGAAACAATCAATTCAAGGCCTGTATCATGAAAGAATCAATTCAAGTCCTGTAGTATGAAACAATCAATTCAAGGCCTTATTATTAAACACTCAATTCAAGGCCTGTAGTATGAAACAATCAATTCAAGGCCTTATTATGAAACAATCAATTCAAGGCCTGTAGTATGAAACAATCAATTCAAGGCCTTATTATGAAACAGTCAATTCAAGGCCTGTAGTATGAAACAATTAATTCAAGGCCTTATTATGAAACAATCAGTTCAAGGCCTGTATTATGAAACAATCCATTCAAGACCTTTATTATGAAACAATCAATTCAAGGCCTGTAGTATGAAACAATCAATTCAAAGCCTGTGTTTTGAAACAATCAATTCAAGGCCTGTATTATGAAACAATCAATTCAAGGCCTGTAGTTTGATCATTCAATTCAAGGCCTTATTATGAAACAATCAATTCAAGGCCTGTAGTATGAAACAATTAATTCAAGGCCTTATTATGAAACAATCAGTTCAAGGCCTGTATTATGAAACAATCCATTCAAGACCTTTATTATGAAACAATCAATTCAAGGCCTGTAGTATGAAACAATCAATTCAAAGCCTGTATTTTGAAACAATCAATTCAAGGCCTGTATTATGAAACAATCAATTCAAGGCCTGTAGTATGAAACAATCAATTCAAGGCCTTATTATGAAACAATCAATTCAAGGCCTGTAGTATGAAACAATCAATTCAAGGCCTTATTATGAAACAATCAATTCAAGGCCTTATTATGAAACAATCAATTCAAGGCCTTATTATGAAACAATCAATTCAAAGCCTGTATTTTGAAACAATCAATTCAAGGCCTTATTATGAAACAATCAATTCAAGGCCTGTAGTATGAAACAATCAATTCAAGGCCTTATTATGAAACAGTCAATTCAAGGCCTGTAGTATGAAACAATTAATTCAAGGCCTTATTATGAAACAATCAGTTCAAGGCCTGTATTATGAAACAATCCATTCAAGACCTTTATTATGAAACAATCAATTCAAGGCCTGTAGTATGAAACAATCAATTCAAAGCCTGTATTTTGAAACAATCAATTCAAGGCCTGTATTATGAAACAATCAATTCAAGGCCTGTAGTATGAAACAATCAATTCAAGGCCTTATTATGAAACAATCAATTCAAGGCCTGTATTATGAAACAATCAATTCAAGGCTTTATTATGAAACAATCAATTCAAGGCCTGTAGTATGAAACAATCAATTCAAGGCCTTATTATGAAACAGTCAATTCAAGGCCTGTATTATGAAACAATCAATTCAAGGCCTGTAGTATGAAACAATCAATTCTAGGCCTTATTATGAAACAATCAATTCAAGTCCTGTAGTATGAAACAATCAATTCAAAGCCTGTATTTTGAAACAATCAATTCAAGGCCTGTATTATGAAACAATCAATTCAAGGCCTTATTATGAAACAGTCAATTCAAGGCCTGTATTGTTATTAGTATCAGTAGCAGTAGAGCATGATATACAATTTCACACTTGCAAACAGATCTAGGATGTACTGAGACAGGTTTTTTTTAGTTTGCTAAAAATATTGGCTAGTGTTTGTTTTTTCTTTGAAAGGGCTACAGTTCTAGCCAGAAGGGGCAACTGGGAAGTGAAAGTGTACCACTTAGAAATCTAATGGACTTTAACAGACTTAACTAAAAAAAGGTCTCAACAACCTTGCTGCTTACATATTATTTTTTCAGTTGGACAATTAAATTATTATTAATAAATATTCAAGTCATAATTTTCAATTTATTCTCAGATCAGAAAATGAGGAAAACTTTAACAGGGTAATATTTTTTAATGAAAAATAAAGGTAAATGAAAAAAAGAGATTTTTTTACTCATAATATATAACAATTATGCAATAGCAGATCAGATTCTATACAGTTTGTAGTTGAACCTAACTTACTCTTCTTGAGTATGTACGGACATATGACACCTCTCTGATTATCAGTGAAACTCCCCAACTTGGACACTTTTGTACCCACCCACCCAAAAATGAAAATGAAACAACAGGAAAGACTGAGTATTCTTTGGAGTGATAATTTTTAAAAAAATCTTTTAATAATGAAATAAATAAAATTCCCCAAGAGTGCTCATTTTAGAAGTAACAATCACACACATTCAAATTAATAGCTAGAGTAGTTGCTTACCTTGTGTAAAAGTGTGTACTAGTGAGAGTCATCTATTATCAATACTGAAAGAGAAAAAATGAGTTAAGCTAACTCACATATCAGTTACTCTATTGGCTTGCCTGGTCACAGCATAGTGTGTTGTCTTGTCTCTAACACAGAAAATTTAAATAAAAATTAAGCCTTAAGCAATGGGTTTTTTTACAGTACTAGTGTGTACATGTGTTTATATATATATATATATATATATATATATATATATATATATATATATATATATATATATATATATATATATATTACCAATCTACTTTTTTCTGCATCAACCTTTGACATCTATTGTTAGCAGAAACAGTATCTAAGGCTCCACTATCTGATTTTATGCAGCTGAAAAACTGATCCAATCATATCTGTTGTTACATATGAATTGGTACTATATATACTTGCTTATAAGTCTAGCCCAACTGCAAACTGCACAAACCCAGATCTGCCAACTTATAATGCACTGGCAGATCTGGATCTGTGCAGATTCTTAGGAGTAATCAGATGAAATAGTAACATCAACCTTGATCTGTAAGTACATTATCCTACAACAGAGAATCTTTGTTGTCTGCAGTTTTACTCCACATAGAAGAGAATATCCACGGTAGATTGTTAAGGAATAATCAGTGGCCTCAGTAAAACAATTACATTTCACACATAACTTTCTCTAATTTAAACATTTCATATAACTTCCATTTTTGAGAGAAGTCTATGAGCATCATGTAAGTTACCTTACTGAAATCATGAATATCATGGAAGTTGTCCTATGGAATACCTGAACATCATAGAGGTTGCCCTATTAAATACCTGAACATCATGGAAGTTTCCCTATTGAATATCTGAATGTCATTGATGTTTCCCTATTGAATATCTGAACATCATGGACATTTCCCTATTGAATATCTGAACATCATGGAGGTTGTCCTATTAACTACCTGAACATCATGGAAGTTGCCCTATTAAATACCTGAACATCATGGAAGTTGCCCTATTCAATACCTAAACATCATGGAAATTGCCCTACTGAATATCTGAACATCATGGAAGTTGCCCTACTGAATATCTGAACATCATGGAAGTTGCCATATTTAATATACTAACATCATGGATTCTGCCCTATTGAATACCTGAACATCATGGAAGTTGCCCTATTGCATATCTGAACATCATGAAATGTCCTATCCTATACCTGAACATCATAGAATTTGACCTATTGAATACCTGAACATAATGTAAGTTGCTCCATTGATTACCTGAACTTCATGGAAGTTGCCATATTGAATACCTGAACATAATGGAAGTTGCTCTATTTAATATCTGAACATCATGGAAGTTGCCCCATTGAATACCTGAAGATCATGGATGTTGCCTTATTGAATATCTAAACATCATTGACACTGGCTATTGAATATCTGAACATCATGGAAGTTGTCCTATTGAATACCTGAATATCATAGATGTAGCTCTATTGAATACCTAAACATCATGTAAGTTACCTTATTGAATACATGAGCATAATGGAAGTTGCCCTATTGAATACCTGAACATCACAGAAGATGTCCCATTGAATAACTGAACACCATGGAAGTTGTCCCATCAAATACCTGAACACCATGGACATAAAACAGACCTGGTCTTGGAACCCATTATAGCATTGTCCCTGACATCAAACAGATATGGTCTTTGATCCCATTATAGCATTGTGCCTGACATAAAACAGGTATGGTCTTGGATCCCATTATAGCATTGTCCCTGACATCAAACAGGTATGGTCCTTGTCCCATTATAGCATTGTCCCTGACATCAAACAGGTATGGTCTTTGATCACAGTATAGCATTGTTTTTGACATAAAACAGGTTGGTCTTGGATCCAATTATAACATTGTCCCTGGCATAAAACAGATATGGTCATGGAACCCATTATAGCATTGTCTCAAACATACAACAGATATGGTCTTGGATCACATTATAACATTGTCCCTGACATAAAACAGGTATAGTTTGGATCCCATTATAGCATTGTCCCTGACATCAAACAGGTATGGTCATGGATTTCATTATAGGATTGTCCCTGACATAAAATTGGTAAGGTCTTGGATCCCATTATAACATTGTCTCTGGCATAAAATAGATGGATTCCATTATAGCATTGTCCCTGACATCAAACAGGTATGGTCAAGGATCTCTTTATACTATTGTCCCTGACATAAAACAGGTATGGTCTTGGATCAAATTATATCACTGTTCCTGACATTAAACAGGAACTGTCTTAGATCCCATATAGCATTATCCCTGACATAAAACAGGTATGATCATGGATCCCATTAGAGTATTGTCCCTGAAATAAAACAGGTATGGTCCTGGATCCCATTATAGCTTTGCCCCTGGCATAAAACAGATATGGTCTTGGATCCCACTATAGCTTTGCCCTTGGCATAAAACAGGTATGGTCTTGGATCCCATTATTTCATTGTCCCTGACATCAAACAGGTATGGTCTTGGATCCCATTATAGCCTTTACCCTGGCATAAAATAGGTATGGTCTTGGATTCCATTATAACATTATCCCTGATATAAAATGGTACAGTTTTGGATCCCATTATAGTATTGTCCCTGACATAAAACAGGTATGGTCTTGGATCCCATTATAGCATTGTCCCTCACATCAAACAGGTATGATCTTGGATCAAATTATAGCACTGTTCCTGGCATATAACAGGTATGGTCTTGGATCCCATTATAGAATTATCCCTGACATAAAACAGGTATGGTCCTGGCTCCCATTAGAGTATTATCCCTAACATAAAACAGGCATGGTCATGGATCCCATTATAGCATTGGCCCAGACATAAAAGCTATGGTACTGGATCCCATTATAGCTTTGTCCATGACATCAAACAGGTATGGTCATGGATCCCATTATAGCATTATCAGTGACATAAAACAGGTATGGTGTTGGATACCATTATAGCATTATCTCGTTATTCCATTATAGTTTTTACCCTGGCATAAAATAGGTATGGTTTTGGATCCCATTATAACATTATCCCTGACATAAAAAGGTACATAAAACAGGTATGGCCATGGATCCCAATATAGCATTATCACTGACATAAAACATGTATGGTCCTGGATCCCATTATAGCATTGTCCCTGACATAAAACAGGTATGGTCATGGATCCCATGATAGCATTATCAAGGACATAAAACAGGTATGGTGATGGATACCATTATAGCATTATCTCTAACATAAAACAGGTATGGTCATTGATCCCATTATAGCATTATCCCTGACATAAAACAGGTATGGTCATGGATCCTATTATAGCATTGTTTCTGACATAAAACAGGTCATGGCTTTGGATCCCATCATAGCATTGTCCCTGATATTAAAAAGGTATGGTCATGGATCCCATTATAGCATTGTCCCTGACATAAAACATGTTTGGTCCTGGATCCCATTATAGCATTGTCCCTGACATAAAACAGGTATGGTCATGGATCCCATTATGGCATTGTCCCTGACATAAAACAGGTATGGTCATGGATCCCATTATAGCACTATCCCTGACATAAAACAGGTATGGTCATGGATCCCATTATAGCATTGTCCCTGACATAAAACAGGTATGGTCATGGATCCCATTATAGCATTATCCCTGACATAAAACAGGTATGGTCATGGATCCTATTATAGCACTGTTTCTGACATAAAACAGGTATGGTCCTGGATCCCATTATAGCATTGTCCCTGATATAAAACAGGTATGGTCGTGGATCCCATTATAGAATTGTCCCTGATATGGTCCTGGATCTCATTATAGCATTGTTTTTAACATAAAACAGGTATGGTCCTGGATCCCATTATAGCATTATCCCTGACATAAGACAGGTATAGTCATGGATCCCATTATAGAATTGTCCCTGATATGGTCCTGGATCCCATTATAGCATTGTTTTTAACATAAAACAGGTATGGTCCTGGATCCCATTATAGCATTGTCTCTGACATAAAACAGGTATGGTCATGGATCCCATTATAGAATTGTCTCTGATATGGTCCTGGATCCCATTATAGCATTGTCCCTGGCATAAAACAGGTATGGTCATGGATCCCATTATAGCATTGTTTCTGACATAAAACAGGTATGGCTTTGGATCCCATTATAGCATTGTCCCTGACATCAAACAGGTATGGTCTTGGATCCCATTATAGCATTGTCCCTGACATCAATCAGTGTGATCCTGGATCCCATTATAGCATTATCCTTGATATTAAATGGGTATGGTTCTGGATCCATTCATACATTTTTTATCTCTGACATGGCACAGGTATGAGATGGATTCCATTATAACATTTTTCCTGCCATAACAGATATGATCATGGATTCTATCTTTAGTGTTATCTAAATTTTCCATGTCATGTACCTGAGTATAAAGCAACCTTGCCTACAACATGGTAAATATTTATGGCTTCCTTGAAAGGCATCATAGTGAGGGAGACCAAAATTTGCCACCATCATTTTATATCGCAACCAATTGAAGTATGCATAGTTTGCAGTATAAATGAACAAATAGAAAATAGTGAAACTTCATGTTCTCATCACCTTCAAATAGCCGTTTATTTGAGAACCAGTAGCCATGTAGAACAAACCTATCCTTTGAAAATAGACAACCTCCCATTCCAGGTCACTTTTTTCATAGATAGATTGGTTATTGTATTGGGGGGGTACTTATTTACAATAACCTGGTCAGATCACAAGGGAGTCTTGAATTTCAAATTTATTAATAAAAACACTCAGTCATATAAGTGCCTTTTTATGACAGAATATTCATGAATTACAAGACTTTTTGCATTTTGATTTATTATTTAGAAAAAATCTGACTTTCAAGAGGGTTTTTAATGTCATCCAAGACATGCTATATAGCTAGTTTGAGTGATGTCAGCTTATCTTAATAAATATGACCAAAGGGAAGGACATTTACTATGTTTTACTATTGTTCTAAATGTGAGTTCATATATTTTCCTTATCTGACTTGACAAGTGTATCAAACACCATTTGCATAATACAGATAATATCTGTGATATATCCATTGTGAGGTATATAAATGGAATATGTGTACAACATAAGGGATTTATGAAAGAAATTAAAGATTTTAATACTAAGATCACTTTTAGGGAGCAACTTAGCCTTAAGAGATCTGTTTTGTTTTACTTTGTATTGTTTGTCTTGTAAATTTAATTTGTATTGTTTGTTGTGTTTTTTTTGATGATTATATGTTTAGCATATCTATATCTTTTTACATGACCTTCCAAAAATCAAGTTATTGTTGTACCTGACAAATGACATTTATTTTGTAAATAGCATAATACATAACTAATATTTGTCTATGATTGTGGATTAACTATTTACATCATTATTAATAGTAAACACGATTATTTTTTTAGTTAAAGATACAAACCAAACCCAACTCTTATACTTCATTTGAGTTAATATTCCCTCATGCTTATTCGAGAAAACAATTTATTATTAAAAAAATGTACATTCATAATTGCTTATGTTGTCTGCATCAATATGTTATATATACCTGGTCCCTCTGTCAGTGGAGGTTCGAGCCTCGGGTTAGTCCATTGTGGGTATGTAAGAAAGCTTGCCAGTAGCTTCTTGTGGGTTGTAGTTTTTTTGTTTTTTTTTACTGGGGTTTTCCCATGGTTCTTCCTTCAACTGGCCACCATACATAGCCAATCTTGCACTGAGAAATGACATTAAACCCCAAAACAAAACAACATGTGCATCGTCTGATTTGTTTAGATGAGGTCAGTGTCTGAAGCACTGTTCTTTCTAGTTCAGATAGCTTCCCAATGTCTCAGCTTTTAACATGTAAAAGCAAATGCGTTAACATCCCCATTATCAAGAAGTGAAATTTTACTGGCCCATGGCAATTCTAATTGACATTGACTGTCATGTGCCATCACATGAAAACACTGGTGCAATGGTTGTCATTTAAAACCATCAGCAATACATTTGAGGTGGATCGTGACCTTCAGACCTTCTATGAATTGAATGTGTTCTTTACAAACAACATTTTAACTGAATGCATTGTTTACAAACTGAATTTCTGGCTATGTGAGAGCGCTTGCCAGTAGCTTCTCGTGGGTTTTTCATGGTTCTTCCTCCACCATATATACTGGCCGCCATGTATAGCTTATTTTGTGCTGAAAATGGCGTTAAACTCTACAACAACAACAACAACAACAATAACAACAACATAAACAAAAACAACAACAAACGGAATTTTAACCAGGTGTGTTGTTTATAAACCAGATTTTGACTCAAGTCATTCCTGATACATTGTAAACTGGTCATTCTCTAGTTTTCTTCTTGTAATGGTACAAGTGATTCTCTCTCTCTCTCTCTCTCTCTCTCTCTCTCTCTCTCTCTCTCTCTCTCTCTCTCTCTCTCTCTCTCTCTCACACACACACACACACACACACACACACACACACACACATTATAGTCTTGACCTCTGCCATATGATCAAACTCACAGCAATAGAAAATGCCGTTTTTTACTTGTATTTTATAAGGATATAGCTTTTGAACCACTGAAGGTATTCGGACGAAATTTTGTTAAAGTATATGTCATGTATAGGCAGTGTGTCACATGCCATAGCTATGCCCTTTGCTACAAAGGTCAAGTCTTAGCAAGAGAACAAGTAACTGTCGGTATCCTTGTTCAAGAAGAGTATAACTCATGAACCACAAAAGACATTCTAATGAAACTGCTAAAGTGTGTTTGTGTGTGTGTGTGTGTGTGTGTGTGTGTGTGTGTGTGTGTGTGTGTGTGTGTGTCAAGTGAAATAGCTAAGCCCCAGTCCTAAGGTCAAAATCATTGCTGGTGAAAATATTTTATGACCTGATGTACCTTTTCCAGGGTATAACATTTAAATTCATTTTTTTAAATTAAGAGTTTTCTAAGTTTATATAATGATTAGATGGTATAACACATCATATCCACGCAACTTGCTAAAAGGTAAAGGTCATGAAAAGATAAATATAATTATGGGACTTATATGTCTGTCTGGAATATAACTATTGAACCACTGAATAGATTCCAAATTGTTACCTATCCTACACTGCATTGACTGGCTCCATCCACTCCAACATACCTTTCTGAACTCACCCATGTGTACACCCATCTAGAAACTTAACACGTCTCATCTGAGACTCCCATTCTCATTCTTACCACTATTAAAACCAATTCAGACGGACAGTGTTCTTTTACGAACCAGATTCCAGCTACATGCAACTAATTGCTCGTAGATGTTAGACACAAAGATACTGTGATCTTATCCAAGAGTGCCCTTAAAACGGACCTATTTCTATTACAGTAAGGGACTTCAGACTTAATAATGTTTAGGTCATTATATATTGTCAGCATGTTTTTTGTTTTGTAATTTCATTATGTTTATTTTTTTAGTCTTGCATAGTATGTCTTATCTAATATTGTAAAGCTCTTAGAGCTTCTGAAGATTCGGCGCTGTACTAAACCCACCTTGTTATGATGTCAAAGCCATTCCCTCTGCCTAGTGATGATCATGGTCGCTGCAACGGAAAAATTAAATCAACTGCTTCTTGCCATGTATGGGTATAACTTGGAGCCAGTTAATATATTCTTGGTTTGACTGTATTTTTATATTCACAGTCACACTCCTGACTCTTGGTTAAGGTTAGAATAAAGAAAATGTAAGTCATTGTTGGTCTATTTCTGTATTATTATGAGTGTTAGATTGAAGCAACATAGTTATTTTGGTGAAACTTTACACAGGTCCACTGTGACACGCAATAGTCGTATTCCTTCAAGGTCATTAAGAGAGGTAAGGTCATCAGATGAAAGTAGCATGTACCATTCATGTCCAAGATCATACACTAATGTCGTGTGTAAATTTTGCATTGTAGCAACAATAAACTAAAAGATCAGTTACTTTTTTTATATCTCATCAGATCTCAAGATACATGTAATTGTATTCGTTTTTCATATACAATATATATATATATATATATATATATATATATATATATATATATATATATATATATATATATATATATATATATATATATATATATATATATATATATATATATATATATATATATTGGCCAGTTTTTGAATATTTATAATGCTAGAAACAGATTACACTATGTTTGGTTTGGTGTTACAGGATACAAGTCTAAACTTTCAGACCATAATATACATAGCACACAGTATATAGGACGAAGGAAAAACCCATACCCCCCCCCCGAAAGACCCCCCAGAAAGAACCACTGACCTACAGGAAGCTACTGGTCAATTTCTGACATACTCTGTTGGTCAAGCCGAGACCACAATTCAGGCGGGCAGAGACGATAGGCGTGATTGATAAGAATGATAAATGTCTTAAATCCTTCAGCCACACTGGACCTCCACGGTATTAGGACATTATGTTCTGAAAAGCTGCACCACACAGCAAACCAGCCCTAGCAGAATTGGATAAGAAAACCAGAACAGAATATGTATCACTGACTTCTTGAAAAACACTGAGAATGTTTGGCAGGACGATTAAACTATATAATCCGAACTGCAGTTTATCTTGAAGTTCCAATCTTGTGAAAATCATGTAGATATTTCGAAAAAAGTAAAACTTCAAAAGTCAAAAATTTTATGTTTGTCTTAGAACCTGAAAATGGACATGACATTTATTTTGTTTCATGGTTAATGTCAGTCGGAATACATGAGGACAAAGAATTAATCACAGCCTCGGGTAGTTTTTAGGAAGTTAGGCTGTCTCCTGCAATATTAAGTCTTACTGTACCGAGGTAGATTCCAGCGTGTTAAAGGCAATCTGTTAGGTATGAAACGACCATTGTTATAACTGAATGATTGTTATGATTTGTAAATTTATAGAGAACTACCATAACTTCCAGAAATTATTATGCATTGTTGCTTAGAACGTATACTAAATAGAATAACTTGATGCGTGTAAATGCAGTCTTATCGTATCGAACTAAATTGATTCATCATTAACCAGTCCATTCGGATTGAACCAATAATTGCTATATTACAGTAACTGATGAATGAAAAACAAAGCATAGTTCGTGTGTAAATTCGTGTAGATGTACCATAAATATAATCAGAATTGTTTTAAAAATATTAGGAAAAATATGTACCTCATAGATTTGGTTCATATACGTCCCATCATACCCCCCCCCACAAAAAAAAAGCACAAGCGATGCACACGTACAATGAAAGAGTTTCTGAAGACCATGATACTATTAAACATGGGGATATTACGATATCGTCCATCTGTTCTGGTTACGTCTGTCTTGTATTTTATCTGCTTTAGACTGTTTGGTACTGCATAAATTTCACTTGTATAATTACTGTGTAAAGTAATCACGGTTAACTATATGGATGTGCAATATTAACAATCTTGTAGATAGTAGCTCTCATATATGGAGATATTCGAGTGTTATGGTTATCACGTATAGATGTGCTGAGCGACAGAACAAGTCCAGTTTTTGATAGATCATTGTGAAACGGAGGGAGGGCATTACTGTCGTCGTCTCAAGGTGTGCATACTTACGAATCTTTATGCTTGCACATTTTTTTTAAAAACATTTATTGCCGTTGTGTACTTTGTATATGTCGGAATTATGATAATGCAATTAATGTTGTACTTTTATGTGGACTGCATAAACATTTTGTATATCATGGTGATAATTCAAGGATATGCTTGTTGACCAATCGCTGTACTTGCACTTTGGGAGTGGGAGGGTGAAAAGTTATGCACTTTTAAAATACTTGTTAGACTTGTCTCCATCATGGGGGTAGGGGTGGTATGTATAACTTATCACCATTCCAGAAGTCTTAGTTTAAAATAATATTTTCTACAAGACTTTCTGACTACGTTTATTTTAAAGCTTCACAAAAACACAACAACAATACAAAATAAATGAGTATTCAATTTCAGCTTTGAAAAGCCCATTATTTGTGATCTCGTTTTCTGATTGGACTGGATTAAAATGTATATTTTGCCTCCATCGAACTGCATCACACTACATGCTAGTATGTATACCTGCGTGACGTCATTGAAGCATAAGTTTATTTACACGCGATATATAAAGGATTTGCGATTATGACCCAGTTTAAAGGGCTGCACAAAGGGTTGGAAAATGATTTGGAACTTTTAAGCCTTGGAAATATCCTAAGTTTTGATTTTTCATGCTACAACGGATATATTAGCCAAAAAAAACGATTAGGTCCAAATTTTATATGTCTGCTGTGATCTAACCATAACCGCTCCACAAGTAGGAAAACAGATTGTACAAATAACCAGGTCACATAATTATTTATAGTAACATCTGCTGCAGAGCTTGTTCTATTTGCTGGCCTAAAACTCAACTCAAGTGCAAACAGCATAGACACAGATCTACAGCTGCATAGTATGTCAACAAATCACGGTCTGCGTTTATCTTTTGATATTTGAAAGTGAAGAGCGTAAACAAATATGACAGTAAATCGTGTAGTGGTATATCTAGGTCATGTTGCTATCTGTAGTTTGATACGTATTGTAGATAGGAATCTAACCCGAACCATTCAAGTCACGAGTCTAACCACACACCTACTAAGCTACTAATAGTAAAGGTAGTAACTTTTGGTGATCAGACAGATTTTGCAAAACGATTTGCAAGCGCAAGCGCACGCACACGTAAACACACACACACGCAAGTTAATAAATATGATCCGCAATTATGTTTCAACCACGTTGAATACTTAGTTGCCACTTCTGTTAACATTTAAATCTTAGGAATAACACTTGTTAACACTACTCTTTGTGAAAACATTTTCTGTATTGGTCAACAAATGCTACCTTATCCACTCGTTTATAGGTAGGTAATAGTCACAGGTAGATCGTCATGATTACCTTACACTATGTGTAGTGCTTTAGTGGAAAACAGTCACACTTACACTGCAAAGTGTATTTATAGTGCTTTAGTGGAAAAAAAAAACAGTCATGACTACACTGCACAGTATTTAAAGTGTTTTAGTGAAAAACACTTACTATTAGACTGCGCTGTGTATGTATAGTGCTTTAGTGGAAAAAAAACAGTCACGACTAAACTGCACAGTGTTTAAAGTGTTTTAGTGGAAAACATTTACGATTACACTGCTCTGTATTTAGTGTTTTAGTGGAAAACAGTCATGATTATACTGCACTGTATATGTATAGTGCTTTAGTGGAAAACAGTCACGATTACACTACATTGTTTATTTGTAGTATTTTAGTGGAAAACAGTCACGATTACACTACATTGTGTATTTGTGGTATTTTAGTATAAAACAGTCACGATTACACTATATTGCGTATTTGTAGTATTTTAGTGGAAAACAGTCACGATTACACTACATTGTGTATTTGTAGTATTTAAGTGGAAAACAATAACGATTACACTACATTGTGTATTTGTAGTATTTTAGTGGAAAACAGTAAAGATTACACTACATTGTGTATTTGTAGTATTTTAGTGGAAAACAGTCACGATTACACTACATTGTGTATTTGTAGTATTTTAGTGGAAAAACAGTCACGATTACACTACATTGTGTATTTGTAGTATTTTAGCGGAAAACAGTCACAATTACACTACATTGTGTATTTGTAGTATTTTAGTGGAAAACAGTCACAATTACACTACATTGTGTATTTGTAGTATTTTAGTAGAAAACAGTCACGATTACTCTTCATTGTGTTTTTACGGTGCTGCAATGGAAGACATTATCGATTGTTAAAATAACTAAATGCAAAGAAAGGACCAAGCAACTCGTTTTTAACTATTATCAATTCAACGAGAATAAGTGAATTACATTTCAATACTCAAGCTTTTAACAGTAGTCTGAAAGTGACTTTCATCGCGGGCATATTAATAAATAGAAGAACTTGAAGTACATGTATGTTAATTGAACATTGAGCGCTTAATTGATCGTGGACAAAAATTCGATAAAATCAGATCCCCTAAGCTCAATTACATAACAATCTGCCGTCAGTTTATCGTATATTACGTGCAGCACGTCATGCAATATTTGTGCGATGTCCGAATTAAGAGATCTAAGTTATACGATACCAGTAACGGTCATGCACTAAAATTGATCGAACAAAATATTGATTTGTTGCTTGTTACTCCTAATATCTATTTTCTTGAACATTTATTTATTTAGAGGTCTCAAACACGCGGCCGCCGGCCGCAGGTGGCCCGCTAAGCCGAATCCTGTGGCCTGCAGTGATTAGTGTCACTATAGGTTTTGAGAGATAAAGATGGTGCGGCCTTTGGGTCATTGAAAAAGCCCTTATGCGTCCTCCGGATGCTTTGAGTTTGAGACTCCTGGTATATTTCATACTTAAATAAGCAAAAAATCATAAAATGTTATATATACATACATACATACATACATACATACATACATACATACATACATACATACATACATACATACATACATACATACATACATACATACATACATACATACATACATACATACATACATACACACAAAGACACATACATACATATATACATACATACATACATACATACATACATACATACATACATACATACATACATACATACATACATACATACATACATACATACATACATACATACATACATACATACATACATACATACATACATACATACATACGCATGCACATTAGGTCATGATATTAGATACAGATTGACAGATAATTAGCATATTTGTTTACGATATTTCCCATGGACCTAATGGGACTAAGTTCCAGCAGATTTGATATTGATCTATAGATATATATCAGTGACGCGCGATTCATTGAACACCAACCTTGCAGTTTTGATACATACTAAGCATGGAGTGAGAAAACGATTTTATTAGCACCAAGCTTTTATCCACTGGATATAGCTATATCTGTGCAATATTGACCAAAGCAATTAAATGATAATATCCAGCAATTGTAAAACAAAGTGATTTTAACTTTATTGATAGTTTATCGAAGTAGGAGGTCGATGGGGGTAGAGTAAATTATAGCGATATCTTTTTATCGTAAGAAGAGCATAAGTTCAATTTCAGTGTAAGGTTGCACCGAATGATACACCCAGATTACCCGCCCATTTTTGCTCGCTAGAGTTATACAATATAAAAGCAACACCAACTCAACTCGGTTAAGTTATTTGGCCCTTAGCCAAGCGCTTATGACTTTGCTTAATTACTAAACTGAAGTCCCATCAAGGAATCGCCGCATTCGTATGCAAAATTATGCCTATTTTTAGATCATTTGGCCTTAAGGCCAAATAAGATTACGGTACGATCCTTTGTCCGTCGTGCGTCATCTGGTCAAAATTGCTGTTCCGAACTTGTTCTCCCAAACAGCTTAACCAATCTGCACACGATTTTACATGGAGAAATCTGGCACTAAGAAATTTCAGACTTATTATTATGAGATGGAACAAACTATGAACAATTTAATCTCCAAAACTTATCCGACAAATTCGTTTATTCGAGACAGAACGCTCTAACATGATAGAAGTAGATGGATTTCAAATTTGTGCTAATGGTGTCGATACGTTATAAATTCGGATTGCTTTTATGGGAACAAGAAACACCTCTAAGCATCTTTGCAAAATATTTCCCAACAGAATTTGATTGAATGAAAGCATACTGGTATAGATGGCTCTCCAGTGTATGCCAACGATCTTTATACGCCATCAAATGTTAATGCCGTTATTAAAAGTTATAAGAACAAAAACAAACTTTAATGAACTTCATCTCCAAAGCACTCAGTGAATTTTACCAATTTTGATAGAAAGCATCGTGACATACAAGACTAGAATATTATCAAGTTTGTACAATGATGTCAATCCACAATCAGACAGGGTCACCATTGCTAAAAATATAAAAACCTTTACAGGATCACTTTTAAACATTATTCATCTGAATTTTACCAAAATTTGACGGAAGGCATCCTGGCATAATGGAGTTTCAAACGATGTTATTCTACTACCAAATACCCGAACAGTGCTAAAAATATAAGTAACTTTTACGGATATATCAGAAACTACTTGGGAAATACTGACGAATTTTGACACCCTCCCCCCCCCATGACATTAAACGTAGTTCCACAAATTATCCCGAGTGGCTATATAATATATCTACCGTTACAATAAAAATACAATCCTTTCAAATATTTCTTCACAAAAACTTTCAAAACTTTGACTAAATGAGAGAGAGAGAGAGAGAGAGAGAGAGAGAGAGAGAGAGAGAGAGAGAGAGAGAGAGAGAGAGAGAGAGAGAGAGATGTATAAACACCGCTAAACAGAAACCGACTAAACTTGATAGTGTCCTTTCTCTACGACCTTTCACGTGTATAGAAATCATGCTCCTAAGTCATCTAATATTGCTGCCGTCACTAAATATAAACAAACTATTCACCCTAATTAATCTCCAAACACCACCTAACAAAATTTGACCGACTTTCGATAGAGTCCTAACAAAGAAACCTTTTAGTAAAGGACAAACCAGGTTGATGTGTCATGATATACGGATGAAGATGTTTAACTAGAGAAACCTTGAAACAATTGTTGCCATAAGATATACAATCAGCAACATTAGATACAAAGTTCTGCAGAAACCATCCCACAGACTTAGATTTCTTGGCAACTGCACTTACAGATCACCGGTATGCAGATAGGTAAACAATATCAGGCCAACTTAGTCCTCTTGTTAAAGGACACTGTAAAAAGTGGCTACTTTTGATTTCGTTGTATACATATTATTAGTGTAACATAAATATTAAAATATGATGAAAGATTTGGACCTTTGACAGGGCATAACAAATAGTCATGACAAGTTGTACTTTTTACATCTTTTTCAACTTAGTGCTCATGTGGAGATGGATTCCAGGAGTTACTGATGTTATTTTCATTGTCGTTGTAGTAGCAGCGTTAGTAGTAAGAGTAGTAATAGTAAAAATGGAAGTAGGCATAGTGGTGGTGGTGGTGGTAAAGTGATCATTGGTCTGTAATGGCAGTAGTATCAACAGTGGAAAACAATTTATAGTGTAAGAATTTTAACCAACATTCTTCGGTCTAACTTGGTCAGACTTTGTACATTTAGCTTGAAAATCAAAATGGTCACAATTATATCTTATATAGTAGGTCTTTTCATACGAAATATGGTTTGATTTTGTGAACAATGAAACTACTATCAACTACTTCTATTTGAGTTTGTTCCGTCTTTATTCTGCTTAAGGTCTATGCAGTCGCTAACAGAAACGACTCAGATGTGTCATACAGCAGCAAATAAGGGTTCTAATAACCCCACTTGTGTAGTACGGACATTTATCTGACCTGGAATTCGGGAGCAATCTATCTGCCCCCCCCCCTCCATAAAAGAAATCATAAAAGATTTGATTCTGTGAAGCAAATGTCATCTTTTCTGTAAAGTATATTTTGATTGGTTCACAAAATAACAAAAATCGATCTCTAAAACTCAAGTTCTGAGTTTTGAAATCTCCAGGCTTGGTGGCTCGTTTTTCCATGTTACATCAAGTGTGATAGTATTTCAAGGCTGCAACTTTCACGAGTGTCAGCAGCTTAGTTTTGTTTAGAACATGTAACAGATAACTCTTGCATCTTACATATGTCTACGTGAGTTTGAGTCTAGACCTGACCAATGTTGATATGCGAGAAAGCTTC
This sequence comes from Potamilus streckersoni, assembly GCA_016746295.1. Lineage (NCBI taxonomy): Eukaryota > Metazoa > Mollusca > Bivalvia > Unionida > Unionidae > Potamilus > Potamilus streckersoni. Next base: position 3,323,713 of record JAEAOA010001748.1, on the reverse strand, counting down.
TCATTAGCTTCCGGTAGTTCAGTTGTTTTACCCACGGTCGTCCTGGATTCATCCTCCACCATATATACTGGCCTCCATGTGTAACCTATCATGTGCTGAAAAATAGCGTGAAACCCAGCAAAACGCAAACAACGTTTTGCAAAATCGGTAAACGAACATGCATGTGGCTGTCGTTGACTTGGGTACAACCATATTCAGTTAAATTATATTTTACCATATCCTTGCTTAAGAACATTGTTAGGTTGTAAACATGTTTTCATTATTGTTCTTTTGTTTTTGTTTTTCAATTTTTAAAGTATGTATTTATGATTTTCACATGAAATAGTGGCATCGCTAAAAACGGAACAAAAGTGAATGAGACTTAGTTATATGACACAATTTTATTTTTTAAAAAGAAAATAACTATAGCATTCGCCTTGCAACAGTATTTCTGTTTCAAAAGTTTTGATTGATAACATCTTTTAATAACAAACATAAAATAAACAATGTTTCAAGTTTGTAAGTCACTGTATAGTGTCTCGATCATTGCAGATCATTCATCCCATGTGCATGAATATATTTGTCTATAATTTTTTTCTTCCTGTACATTTAGGAAACCGTAAGAAATAAAATCACTCAAATTCAAGCTTTGTCTAACATATTCAACAAAGACACGTCTTAAAAAAGTAAATATGTGCGATGGAGGAGATACATCAAATTAAACAATCAACCGCTGAGTTAGTGCTGTATATAATAGCTGTTAATTGTTCAGAAAGTCTAGCTGGTAGATAAATGAAAAAGATTTGAGCTTATAATTGTTTAAAACCAACAGCACCGTTTCGGTTATTCTAAATCACAAAATGCTGTGACAGTTTGGGAAACGTCCCAGTCCCATGCAAATTATAAAGTATTTATTTCATTGTAAAACCAGACTGTGACTAATCAAATTTGTCAACAAGTAGGATCGAGCTTTAGACGAATATATCATCATGAAGAATTTACCTAAATATTGTAAAAGAAAATTGGGGCGTCTATCCTCATTTATAAGCTGATCATTGAATATGGGAAGTCAGCGATAAAGTACTAGAGGAAATATACAGTACATGAGAGGTCCCTAGTGGCCGAGTAGTCTAAAGCACTCGCCTTTACGGATTACTGCAATCTCACATCTGACTGGGTGGGTTCGAGTCTCGGATTCGGCCAATGTGTGTATGTAAGAAAGCTAGTTTGCCAGTTGCCAGCCTTTCGTGGGTCAGTGGTTCTGTCTGGGGGTTTCCCGAGTTCTTCCTCCACCATTTATACTATCCGCTATGGGTAACCTATCTTATGCTGAAATATGTCGTTAAACCCTACAACAACTACTACAGTATATGAACGATGTATGTAGTACTTGAGGAAATATACGGTAAATCGATGATGTATCACTTTTGGAAATGTACAGTACGTGAACGATGCTGTACATGAGCGACTACACGACGTATGTGCAAAATAAAAATACACATATATAAAGGACTTACGGTAACAAAAAGAGTTTCATCGGACAGGATGCCTACTGCACTTGTTACTTAAGGGTCTATCGCCATTTTTCGGATGCCTGATGCACGTTTTAATAAGTTGTTCATAAATAGCGTCTGACGTCGCGATTAGATGTCACGTGTCTCGTACATTTCTTCCGCAATTGACAACTATTCATGTATATTGTATTGTCTTAGCTCTTAGATACAATATCAAACAGTTTAATTGTGATGTGTATGTTCTACAAAAGTATGCTTTTTAAAAACATTAAATACAGCGAAACCCTTCAAAAACTGAAAACCGCATTCGTGGCCTAGTGGTTAGAGCGTCCACCTCGGATGCGGGAGGTCATGGGTTCGATCCCCAGTCGAGTGATACCAAAGACTTACAAAAATGGTATTAACAGCTGCCTTGCTCGACGCTCCGCATTAAGAGCTTAGTGTTAGGACTGGTCGGCCTGATGTCAGGATAATATGACTGCTACCTGCCTGGAGCATGATGTTCCGTGCTAGACATCACTACAAACTGCCACGCCGCAGACATGGTAGCGATATGACTGAAAAATTGTTAAAGCTACGTTAAAAATTATAAACACCACGCACACCACCAAAAACTTGAAACCTCAGGACCGACATTTTAGCCCTGATTGTTTCCTGTTTTGACATCATTTTTGTTCAGTAAACCGCAACCTCGCAACACTGAATACAGAAAAAACTTCAATTCCAACTTGAAAAAAAAAATCTTTAGCTGATAAATAAACGCTAACCTAGTATTGTAGTGGGCTGATCTGCGAGATCCAGACCCAGTAAATGTCCCCAGGGGACACGCGTGGTTAAAACAATAGGTATTAGGACTAACAATAGGCTACCCCGCAATTTTCACGTCCCACTAAAGATGTCCGCGGTAGGCGGATTATCCCCGGAACTTAAGGCTAGTAAGTAAGCCAATTTAGAAAGACCAGGTTTAATTGCCCATTATCTAATTGTGATTGGTGCAATTCCTTAACACTTAAGGGAACAATGTTTTCTTGTTTTTCCACTAAAATCTCCGGACGTTAATAATTAAGCATGTGACCTCACTTTTGCTGCTCTGCCGACGGAGACTGACCAAGCAGATTCTTAAGGAGAATCTGAAGTTTTAGATTTAGTACAGAGATTACAAAGCTTTTGCGTTCGCTCAGGATGTGCGAGATTTGGCGGAATTAGGGGGGGGGCGCAAACATTTAATGGTCATCTATTAAGTTGCACGGATGCTTAGAGGTGGAAGGGGTGGGGGTGGGGCATGCAAGCCACATTAGCTAAAAATAGATTTACAAAAAGAAATGGAAGTATCCACGCCTTCTTCAAGTGAGACTCTTGAACTGTGATAATTATGAAACATAGTGGAGCTATCATTCATACGTCTAATGGACTCGCAGCATGGTTATAAAAGTATATCGCTCTTCAAATGTTTCTTGTGACGAGGATGTATTTCAATGTGACAACTCTATTTATTCATGTCACGGGATGGAATTTTTGGAAGGAATGGATATTGTTTAGCAAATTCTGTATTCAGTATATCGGTTTTATTTGAAAGAGGAACAAAACAATTTCCTAATTATGTGCACTCCTACACACAGACGATGCTCTCTTAAGTATATTGTCACTGCTACCCCCACACTCTCTCTCTCTCTCTCTCTCTCTCTCTCTCTCTCTCTCTCTCTCTCTCTCTCTCTCTCTCTCTCTCTCTCTCTCTCTCTCTCTCTCTCTCTCTCTCTCTCTCTCTCTCTCTCACACACACACACACACATAGAAGCGCTTAGACAACAAATTCCCACATCTGCACAAAAAAAAACCAAAAAAAAAAAACAGTAAACCCAAATCTTCTCAAAACCGAAATTATTTTGGGGCCCTTAAAGTTTTGTTTTCGAGTATTTTGCTATATCTACTATCGTTTGTTGACTTGTATGACGAAGTATAGTGTTGTGTTTTTTTCGTTTACTATAATATTTTCAAATTCTCTAATATCGCTTAACAGAATTTGACCAAATTTGACAGAAATCATCCAGGCATGAAATTCTTTTAGAATTATTAAAAATAATATCAATCATCCATTCAATATGGCCGTCGTTACTAATACTATAAAAACTATTTTTATAATAAAATATTTCTGTTAAAAACCGCTCAAAAAAATTCGACCAAACAGCTACAAAAACATGCCATGAAATTATTATAGATTTGTTCAAATGATGCCAACACGCAATCAAATATATCTACCAATGTTAAAAAATATATATAAGGAAAAATCTTTAAATAATTTTATCTCTTAAGTCGCTCATCATAATTTGACCAAATGTGATGAAAAGCATACCTAACTCATCAGCCATTCAATATAGTCACCGTTACTAACAACAGAAAAGCTATTTTTAAAAAAACAGCTTAAAAATGCTTAAAATAAATGATTAAAATTATTACATAAGAGAATATATCATTCAATTATTTCTAATTTATTTTACTTATATTTTCCATTACTAAAAACAAAATATCGGTGAAAAATTTAAACAACTTTATTTTCTTAAATTGTTCAAAATACTTTGATAGGAGGCAAACTGGATAACGTATTATAAAATTTAATTTAATGATTAAGTCTATATACTAAGAAATATGGCCACGTTTAATAGCAATAGAAAAACCTCTTAATACAAACCTAACATACATATGGCTGGCTTCCATTGCTACTAAAACTTGTAATATCTTTTAATGGCATCTTGTAAAACTGTTTAACAGAAATGTAACAAATCTGAGGTAAAGCATAATTGCACAAAAGACTTTCAAATTTATTCTAATGCTGCCTATTGATTAATAAATATGACAACCATAGCTGACACTTGAAAAACCTCAAAATAACTTTTTTTGCAACTACTCAACATAATTTGACTAAATTTGCCTATCCACCATTAACTATGGACTTCGTTACTAAAACAAAAAAAAATACCTTCAAGCGACTCCTCAAAATTTACTCGAAAGATTTCGACCAAACGTTATAGAAATTATCCTTTGCCTGAATATCTTTCAGTCTCGTTAAGATAATGTTGATCCACCATTTCGCATAGTGCTATTACCATAAAACAATTTAAATGGCTTCTTGTAAAAAAGCAACCAAAAATAATTGAAACAAGCTGTTTAGAAACATTGCGGCGCAAATGGATTTCAGCTTGTGCAAAATGAAATGATACCGATCTTCCACCAACTATGATCAGAATTACAAACAAAAAAAAAAATACAACCTTAAAAGACTTTTTCTCAAATCCACAAGCAGAAGTTGATAAAAGTTTGATAGAAAAGCATCTCTGTATTAGATTATGCCGATTCGCTATCAGATATTGTCCCCATCACTAAATGATCAAGTAACGCTAAACGGCTTCTTCTCGTCAGACTGCTTTTCACAGTTCAACCGTAAATTATTATGGCACGAAGAGCGTTCAGATGTATGCAGATGGCGTTGAGTTACCATTACTTATACACACCATTACGAGAAAATTATTTGAATGACTTCTCAAAATCACTCAACAGAAATTGACAAAAAAGCTTATTAAGTTTGTACAGATTGTGCCCGTCTGCCATCACATAAAATCCTAGTAAAAATTAGAAATGAAAACTTTGCATGACCTTTCTAAGTAGTAGCCGAATCATAAAGCTTATAGGCTGCTTAAATTCCTACTGTCATGACGTAAAGTAAATGGTTTGTCAAACTTGAATGGATATTGCGTTAGAGCATTAGAACAAAATCCAACAGCTTTCAAATATACTGTTTAAAAAAGATGGATGGTGATTATTGAAACATACTTTACCGTGGCGAAGACTAAGAGAGCTTAGAGTGGTGAAAATATGAACATTAATAAGAACCCGGGATTAGATACGAATCTTCCGATATATCACCGGATTAGTTGCAATGGTTGCAAGTTTGAAGAATAGATCATTTAGTCTATTTTACGTTACTCTGTTGTTAGAAATCATGTTTTTTGTTGTTTTTTTTTTTTTATATGTAAACAGCCCCTGATCTCCCATGAAACAGATTTCTACTCATGTGTTTATGCAACTAGTTTTATCCAAATACGAAACAGGACCCAAGCTTTACAATATTTTCGTTGTTAGCCCACATACCCTGCCAAGTGGGAATCAAATACAGAACGGTGAACAATCATTTGGAACAACTGTCTATAAAATATGAAAGTTTATCTAGTATTCATGAACCAATTTCACGAGTTCAACTTTACTTTTTTACACTGATATTATTACTGTATCATCGGGTGGTGTTAATAATGTTGAAATAGATCTAAATCCATCGAATGAATTTGACCATGACTTGTTGCATTCAATATCACTCTACTAAGTTTTAATAACCTTCCTTTTATCTTCAACATTTCCATGGATTTTGGGAAAATTGAAAATGTAACATCTGTGCATAAGAAAGGTTCCAACCCCGCTTAAACGAAATATTTACATATATATTTACTTTATTTGAAGATTGGCTTGTTTGTTTTTGTTGTTTTTTATTTATTAAAACCATATTTCATAAAAAATTGTCCAATGCAAGTACCAAAATTAGAGTTGGGGCATTCATTAAAGCAAAAGTTCATTATACCTTTTTTGTTGTAAGCATGTATATAATACATGCATGATTATATAACTCCTACCTAATATTCCACGTTTAAAGTCAATTTTTTTCATCCGGTGATTCGGCAGCTAATCAGTTGACAGACGTTTACAATACAATTTATTTTGTGCTAGATCGAGACGAGGGGTTAGAATTGTTTTATTTGATATTAGCAATGCTTTGGACTGATTTGGGTATGACGAATTGCTTTACAAACAGAAGATAAAAATAACAGAAGGATTGGTATCCAAGAAAATTTATCATTGTTTAAAATTACTCGTAAAATAGGAGTTTATTTAAATTATCATCCTCAAAAATGCTGATAACTCCAAGTAGGTCTCTTTTGTTTACCCTTATTTTTATTTATTTTTTATAAAAATAAATCTAATAGTTCAATTGCCATTCTTAGAACAGGAATAAAGAAAAGTAAAAAAAAAATAAAACATTGAGATGTGTGAGTTGAAAAGAAAGTTTGAACACAAAATACAAAAACTTAAAAAACGAAAATGGATTTTAAAATCGGGACCTCTTGTTTAGCAGCCGGGACACACAGAAAGACAAAAATTTGGGATGAACGAGTTTATAAGAAAGTTTCCGGATAAAAAAAAAATATAAAAAGTACCATGCAACCTCTTGTTTGGCAAAAGGAACAAGCAGAAATGAAAGAGAAAAAAAGAAAAATATTTGTGGTATGTATGTATGTATGTATATATATATATATATATATATATATATATATATATATATATATATATATATATATATATATATATATATATATATATATATATATATATTATGTGTTTGACAAAGTAAAATAGGTATTTACCAAGATTTGGTTCCATTCACGCGGCAAGTGGAAGAATTAACTGTTTTGTACATAGATAAGTTAAGCTATGTCAATGTTTCGTTAAATTATTTTGAAGCCCGCATATTATATCTTTTTTTATCTATCTCGGATATGTATGTATGATCATAACTTGGGTACTATTCTTGGATATTTGTACCTATTTTTACATTCAAAACATGTTTTTATAAGTATATTTGTATGAGTAATAAAAGTCGACTTGTTTAATAACGTGAGCCGAATCCAGCTTTGGCACATAACATTGATCTTCAATTATTGACACGAATTGTTTTTGCCAAGTTGGTTTTATCTTCGTCATCAAAATTTGAACAGGGTCGTTCCCGTTGACAATATCTGAAACAGATTTATCTAGAAGGATTCGTGTAAACAAGTTAAAGTCAGGCTATACATTCAATCAAGCGTAAGTGTAACAATGGCTGACAATGACAGCAAGTCACGGTTTGAAGTTCAACTATATTGTGTTACGCGGAGACTTCAATCACGTACGAAGAATGATGAGACATGATTTTGATAATTCTTCCGTGTCGATTAAATCTGTCCAGGGCAAAAACAGTCAAAAACCATGCTGTCACAAAATCAAGTACGGTCCTTTTTGGCGTTACCTGTAGAATGCTCGTCTAAAACGTGAAAGCACTGGTAAATCTGAATTATTCTTAGCTCACCAACTTGCAAAAACAACTATGTAATATGTTACACAGACAAACACTAATTAGCGGAATTGTCTGGTCAGGGAGAAAACACCGAGTATTCAAATACAACAAAGCAAGCAAGAACCTAAAACATCTAACAGCAATCACATTAAAGTTGTGTGTGTGTGTGTGTGTGTGTGTGTGTGTGTGTGTGTGTGTGTGTGTGTGTGTGTGTGTTCTAATATTCAGCCATGGAAAATGCTGCTTTAATTTTCATTTCGGAAGAAGTTCAGAGCATTAATATAAGTACAATTAAATGTTGTTTTTCACGGATTCACTATTGTTCACTATTGTATTTTCGAGAATGAATCGTGAAAACAATTATCTCGTGCAAACGAAGTAAGCAAACAGCTTGAATAGTAGAGTGACGTCACCCTAAGCTCCAAATGCCCCTTAACACAAGTGCAACAAATGTAGCTACCTTACACTTTTGAATGGTGCAATTTCACAGTCAACAAGTACATATTTTGTACTTGAGTGGTGATTCTTTTCCCATTTGGAGCATCCCGTGATTGGCATTTCTTTTGTTCAACAGCTAGGTCTGCCGTCATCTTTGCTGTCTCCCTGAATTCGGTCGCACGGGCCCTTTTCATGCCTAATCGCAAAACAGTTGCAGAATGTTCAAACTGCAAACATATTCATGCGATCAGAAACAAAGCAAACTATACTTTAATTTCCATATTGCGATATAGCAACCACTAGTGGGTCCACTGAGCATCGCCATGTCACGCTTTTTATATGGAAGAAGTTCATTAAGGAAATCACAGACAATTCCTGCATTGGATTCAAAGTTATGTGAGACGAGAATATAATTGTGATGCCATAATTAAACTTGTGGCATTCTACCACTAGAAAAAAAATGAGATGTTCCAATACACACTATGTACTTCATCTGCAGACAAAATGGAAACGTTCTCTAAGAAATCCACCTTTGCTATTTATTATACGGTTATCAAGATTATAATTTTTCAGATCATTTCAGGTATTGTACTGCTTTTTAATTATATCGGCATATTCTTGAAATTACCGTAACTGCTTTAGTAAAAATGCTGGCTGAAAACATTTACGTTTACTTCAGTGTCAACAATTTCTCGTGTTTGATCCCATCTTTAAACCCAAAGGTTGGTTTTTGTTTTCATTGATCGTAAATAACATTGTCAATCATTATTTGGGATACAAACGGCGTAGTATTTTATTCTGTACGTTTTTTGACATAGTGATCCATAGTCAGACCTCGTGGGACAGAAAGTGGTGACTGAAATTTGACTTCTGGCTTTCTGGTGTATATTTTAAGAACAGATTGTGGAAGCTATCATTCATAACTTTAATTTGCTTCTTTTCAACACCACTTTTTTAATTCATTCAGTGCAAATGTCGACTATTATCATTTATATCTAAATCATAATACATTTACTTGGATACGATGCAATATCACCGAAAGGCTTGAAGTAAATTAAGGGTTTTATCACACTATTGAATATCGTGATTCGTAGACACTTAAGAATGGAAGAGCATGAAAAGAAATGTTATCTTTATCAAAGGAATGCAAACGTTGTATGTAATGCGAACTAAGATGAAATGTCGTTTGTGTTGTTGTGTCCTTTATATCTCACTTAGTACATCTTACATTGCCCTCGTATTTTCGGCAGAAACCAGCCACGTATAAACTATTCCAAGTACTTTTAAAAGAAGATTTCACACACACACACACACACACACACACACACAAACGTGTGTATATGTGTATAATTCCCTCTCTCTCTCTCTCTCTCTCTCTCTCTCTCTCTCTCTCTCTCTCTCTCTCTCTCTCTCTCTCTCTCTCTCTCTCTCTCTCTCTCTCTCATGTTTCTATAGTCATTCATTCATTTAGTGTAACGATGGATTGTATATAAATTGTTCATGGTAGGGACTATGTGCTTTTTTTGCTTACACATATCAGTCAGGTTCCGTTCGGTACTGCTATCTTGAATGCATCGAACGTTACGAGTATACACAGTAATTTTCCACAAAAGAATTGGGTACTTAGTTATTAGGCTGCAAGGATAAATAAAACCTCACCAGACAAAATCCGTTGCTTAAATCTTATAGCAGGCTAGGAAAGTCCGACCTTGCGGGGAGATGTTTATTTTATTGGCGACTTGCAGTAAGTACTTAGGTTTTATCTGACAGGTCTTAAAACTATAGATGAGTCTGATGTATTATTTGCTAAGATAGATGGTGGCTTTGATGTGTTTTTAGCATCAGTCTAAATAATATGTAACTGATGTTATTAGTATAAAATCCAATTATATTATTACCCCCCCCCCCGAAAAAGACCGGACAAGTCTCTTGTAAATATCATGACAAACGGTATCTATGAAATAAATGGCCATTTAGAAAAGATTATATTTTCACTTATTATAAGTATTCTCACTAAATCTGACAAGGTTAATAGTAATTTATTTATTCATATATCGATGAGGCTATGGGTCTATTAAGATGAGTTACTATCTGTATGAGTTGAAAATCATAGAAGCGATTGATATTTATAAACGCCTCGAATTCTAACACTGACATTTAATAAGCTTTTGTGTTTAAAATAATAAAATCGATACATAGACAAAACCAACAAGAGACGGCAAGAACGAGTATGTTCAAACGCCTTTGTCAAAGTCACCCCGCCCCCATCGGAACAAAGCAAGAGTGGTTTTGTATTTATTACATATCCCAATTTAAATCACACATTGTTTTCTATTTATGTAATGCATAATTTTAAAAAAATATATATAATTTTGACATGTGTCCTTTTGTAAAAGGTATTAGACAATAATCGAAAAATCCCAATGTAACGTATGTAACCGTGGATAGGCTTAGGTATATACTAAACAGTTTTGTGATGGGTCTGTCGGCATTGCTTTTCTGGTGATTTATTCATTAAATTTGAATTTTTCAAAACTTTTTCATTAGACATGTGAAAGGATTCAAACTGCAGTCACATGCAGGTGGATTTTTGCTTTTTTTCTCTCATAGAACAACATGGGTTTTGGTCCATTAAATGACCCATTTTCATACACCCTATTTAATACAAGCACTTTATTTCCAAGAAAATTTCATGACCAATTTCTTAGAGTGAAAAAAATACAATACATTAAATTTTATACAGAAAGCTCATTAAAATACAGTTCTTTCAAACTATTTTTATTCCTTCTTTACAAGAAATTATTTATTCCTTGAACTTAAAGGTGATAATTTAAAAATATATTTTTAACCAAAATGAAGACTCGTTCTCTTTCTAACATGTGGACTAGACTTTTGGTATTCATTTGAATAGGTTTTTAAACAAGAATTTTCAACAATATTGTTCTATTTTCTTACCTTTTTTATTTGAAGAATTTAAGATATAAACAAATATGCAATCTCTTCTAGCGCCCCAGTGATGAAGAAGTCTCAACAACATAGTAACAATATGTAACTTTTGAGTCATTGTTAGAAATTAATGCTGCTCTCCATGATATGTCTGCCTTTCTGTTGCAAATGTTTGTCAGTTATTTCCTCAGCGTTACGAAACGAATTTGTTTCCTCAGAAATGCTAAAAATTCCTCCATTTAAGCTTCTCCTTAGAAATATTTTAAAGAAAACAAATTCCGCGTACCATATTTTTGAAATTCTAAAGCTGACATGGTTTTGAGTAATTTTGGGTTTTTAGATCATTTTCAATTGTGGAATGTCTCTTCTCTGTCTTCAATGCTGCAACTGGGAATGAGATCAAATGGTGTACGGTTAAAAAGATTTTGTTCTCCGATTTCTTAAACCTTTTTGTTTATGGACGTTACACCCAAAATTCAACACTTTCAATTAGTAAACTCATTTGAAGATGAAATGTTGTAGCCGCAGTTACTGTCCCTTAATTATCTGTCTGTAGGTATTGTAACTATGGGAGTACCTGGTTCATGGTACGAACCATCCGGTTTCGTTAAAATAACCAGGTAGGCATCAATTTAAGTGTCTAATTAAACAGGGGTACATACTTTCTCAAGCGTGTGGGCATTTTGAGATATGTAATAAATATTGACATGGCACGTATCAAGGAGACTTTCTTGCAGTTTTTTTAAAGGTTTTTTTTTTTTTTTTTTTTTTTTTTTTTTTTATAACTTCCAATACAAGATTAAAGCGACAAATGTTCTTGGTCTCGCCATTTCTGTCGTGTTTGATGTCACACTGCACACAAGCTTTGTCTGAACTCATTTTCAAACATTTTGTTCCAAGAATTGTTGTTTTCAACCTCTACTATTAATTTCTTTGCGTTTGATACCCAGAAATACACAGATTGTTCCGTCGCTTCTTAATTATACTGCCCCATTAGCAGCCATTTTCACCCAAAGTGACTGCGTTTTTTTCCCCACACAAAAACATTACAAATGTGAGTTGACATTTGTGAATAGTTTAAAATATATTGCATTAAATCATTCCCGATACGGTATCACAGACTGAAAACCTGTGCCAGATCGGCCATGAAAGATTAAACGGGTATGTACGTCATGGTCAACCATGCTGTGCCAAAGACTGCTCTGAACCTTTTCCCTGCACAAGACAATAAGTGTCATGTAATATTAACCAAAAAGAGGTTGGTACTTATAACTGCTCTAAGTACTTAAGTTACTGTTCTTCGAACTTTACTTGGTACTATATAATAACTACTGTGCTGACGTGCTGTTTAGCGTTACTACTTAGAGACACACATTCCCAACGTCTTTTTGGTACCAAAGAGGACACTGAACTAGATTTTGGGCACATCATGCACTCGTTCCACTAATGACGTACAATGGCTGCGAAGGAATCGTCCTGTGACGACTAAAACAATAGGAGCAGAGTTACTACTTATATGATTCACAATGAAAATGATTAAGTAGTTATTATATTATATTGTGTTATGCATATTTAATTTGTAGTATGTTTGAGGTTTTCTTAATGAGTTTATGTTATGTACATCTGTATTTTGTACTTTACCCTTTCTAGATTCTAATTAATGATGTTATGAATATTTAATTTTTATTTTTACTCGTTTTTTTATACTGATTATATAATGTTGGTTCTGTAAAAATTCTTTGTACAGTGCCGGATTAAACACTGTGGGGGCCCTAGGCAGTCGAAATCTCAAACCCCCACCCCCTCGCAAACTATCTCCTAATACGTTAAGATCAAATCGATTCAATATTATTTTGATCAGTTGTCGCGGGCCCTGAAAGGCGTGGGGCCCATAGACCGGTGCCTAATCTGTCTATTTAGTAATCCAGCACTGATCTATTATATCAGTTCATTGTCTACCTGACCAGAATCATTGATTTGTTTTAATCCGGTAAGCAACTAATACCTAGTTAATATTTCTACGTGAGTGATAGTAAAGTACTACGGTTGTCAAGGGCATTATGTTTATCATATTCTTTAGTAACAGACCTACTTTTAACTGAGATTGTTCTTGAAACGATCTTGTAGCCTTCATCCGGGTTATTCTTTAGTGTCTTATTTCTGCTGTCTAACAGTATTTGCTGGGGAAATACATTTACTAGCACTTAAGAGCTTGAAGTAGAATCAGTCTTAGTCTAATGCTAAATATTTAATTTGAGCTGAAATTTATTTATTCCAATGATTATTGTCTGGAATTAGAAAGTGATCAATAATATTTTTGGACAGAAACCAAAAATGGAATTAAAATTTATTCAAACGAGAACTTCTTGAATTATATTGTTGCGATTCATCATAGGACTGTTGGCACATCAGTACAATTCAGCACATTAGTACATTCAATACTACAAAACACTAGAGGTATGTAAACATTTTCAGCTTTGGATTTTTATTTGAAATCCCACTAAAGTTTATTGAGTACTTATTCAGTAGGACTTGTTTTATAAATTCTTGGATTATTTGGGATTTAATTCACAATACCGTAAACAAAACCACATTATAAATCATTGGCACATCAGCACATTCGAGACTAAAGGCATAACAACACATTTAGTATTGGAATTTATTTGGAATACCACTGGAATTCACTGTAATTTCATACAATTAGATTTGTGATATAACTTTTATGGCTATTTGAGATTTTAATACTGAAAGATCTTTTTTATTTAGATTTTCGCATTGTATTGTAGGGAAATATATTATTTGTTGAATTTTACCTAACTTGCTGGTTTTTCGCTCTTTTTTGTAAGTTTCACCCATAAAGTAAATACAGTCCGAAGGACTTCGTGTTAATTTTTTAAGTGATTAGGTAAAAGGTACACTTAGATATATACACAACTATGATCATTTAATCCCTTATAATTCCAAATTTAGCTGTTTTTTTTATCAGCAATATCGATTGTTCAGTCATAAAACACGAAAGTGTATACATGACTATAATTACATATGACCATGACCAGGATTGTTCAGCAACCTTTCCGCGGACCATCTTAATGGGAACCACCAGTGATCCGCTTAACAAAATTTGAGAACCTCTGCACTATGAATATGTTGACCTCTGACAGTTCTTAGTGAGCAGGGTTTGATCCAGATGTATGGATTAAAGAGAACAAAAAAAAAGTAGGCAAGGGTTCATGGAACTGAAGGCCTTGAAGGTCAGCTCCTACATTTTGCATGTTTCTATGGCATATTTTTAACCACCGACCGTAACAAAAACTCACTTTTGTGTTCAACTTGTTTCACGCTCGTTTGGTGGTGGTGGGTGAATGGTAATGAAGGTTACAAATATTATTATTTATTAGCCATTCATTAATTCGTTAATTTATCGGTGTTTAACGGCACATCAGTATACGAAAGACTATTTACTGTCGAGGCATTGGAAGTCCTCATACGCACACAAACATACACCAACAACGACGGACACAAACCTACAACCCACGTATTGGAAGTGATACACTAACAGTTGAATAGTTGCTACGAGTCGCCAACTGTCAGCAAACAGCATAATGTTGAACATCAAATGTCGTACTGAACCAGGTGAATTAAATAATGTAGTATAGTATTTTAAGTTGACGTTCTTGCTTCCGATTGATATCCAGCGGTGTTGATCGTAAGTAAAAAAAAAATGTTCACTGCTTCCTTACATGATACATACGTATTCGATGAACTGTTTTTGGTTAAAGCTAAATCAACATGGCGACGGAAACGTGGAACACACAAACATCAAGAATCGGATAGTCGTCAGATCCTGACAATGACTGTAACACTTTCCACCTGACACCAGTCTTGGAGAATCATTGAATCTAACTCATCTAAAGAAAAAATATCTTGTCACCCAAAGTATATTAATACATACTTAAAGAGAGAGAAAAATATGATTTGTACAATTATTACAAATGGACGACTCGTGATCGCTTAATGCTACTACCAGTACAAGAGAGAGAGAGAGAGAGAGAGAGAGAGAGAGAGAGAGAGAGAGAGAGAGAGAGAGAGAGAGAGAGAGAGAGAGAGAGAGAGATATTTGACAAAATATCACTGAACAACTATTTCATGTAAACGATTCACTTTTATGAACGCACAAAAAAATGGCGTTGATTTATCTTGTACTGAAAATTTAAGAAACAGATGCAACTCCTAAACGAATCTTTACCTTTGATTTCAGGAGTGTTCCGGTGCCAATGGACTTCAGGCAATATCCGGAATCGATGTATTTTAGGCATTATCCGGGATCGATGGGCTTCAGGCATTATCTAAGATCTATGAACTTCAGGCATTATGCAGGACCAATGGTTTTCAGGTATTTTCCAGGACCTCTGGGTTTTAGGAATTATCCTGAATCGACGGCTTCAGGCATTAACACGACCAATGGGACACAATATCTTGGCAATAATCCTGACGCAATCTTCACATTTTCTGACGCAGGCTTCACATTTCATGTACACCTAATCAATGGAGCGTTTTAATACTTGGTTCATACACCTATTTCATTGTCGGTATTTTTTATATTCATCATACTATATGTTTTTTACACGTGCTAGTAATCATTTTAACTTCAGTCCAGTATATTTTGTAACTTGTAATTCCTCATAGTATTTCAAAATACTGATCAAAACCAGGACCCGTGACTATTATTATGGGTGCAAGAATAGCAGTGTCCCAATTACCAGAGAATAAAAATTAACAAAAACAAATAGTGCTTTCAATTTTTTTTGACAAATTTGACAAATTTAAATGAAAACGTTAGCATGGCAGGGGCGGTAATGACACATATTCCATCTCTTGACGCTGACAATTATTGAAGCGTTTAATATGGCCAGTTGCGGCACGAAACATATCTGAATATCCTTTTTTTTAAAAAAAAATATATTTCCATTCTAAATATAAAAGATGATCAATTTTCGGAGGTGTAATTCTAAATCTATTTTGTAGAGTTTTAGGAAACTGAGAAATCTAGAGGGGTTTATGATATTGTGCCATATCCAAGATTAATCAGTTCTATGCGAAAATAAAACAAACAAGATATTTAATTTTAAAAAATAAAATTATTGTGTCCGATAGATAGCAGCGCAAAATTAAACACCCCAGTGACTTACGTAGATAGGAAGCGCAAACTATTAGCGCGCCAAAATAATCCGCAATGCTGTAAATTTTAGATAGCTCGTGTTAGAAATCCCCTTTTGCAACTTCATCCTAACCTTTCTGTATTCATTATTTCACGTATAAAATTCAGTGTTGAATAGTTTTGCCAACTTGCAATTCCGGTCATGTGGCCTTTATCTGGCTTATACCGGTTTATCATGTGGCGTTTTGATGCATTTAATTTCTACACATTGCATTAATTAACCGATAGGCTATAAAATCGGAATAATCGAGCAATTTAATCGGAAACCCTATGCTGATTTCCTAATAACCTTTAACGCGGGGACATTAATCCCTTCCAAAATCATTCTAGCTGCATACATTAACCTAGTTTCTCAAATTTGCCTGACACTGAAGGTATTTAGTGGACTCTAAATAAAACATACTGAATAAAGGTAAATAAAGCAAACTTGCTTTCGCAGTTAATCCAGCATTAAAAAGAAACATCTTTTGCGATGTATCATGTATATAATGCTTTGTACAACTTAAAGAATAAACGTTGCCTCTAATGTTGATCTCATGCAAATTTATGAAAATATATGACTATTGGATTGTATGCATTGGCATTCAAGAGACCTAGTGGCAGTGACTATCCATAAACAAACTAAGCATTAATTCATAACTGTTTAATCCTCGATCATCAGTGAAGGTCTCTCATTTCAACCGCCAAAATATGCTTCACTCTGTGTTCATTTTTTTTTGTCTCCAATATTCGATGCATAATTTATAATCCCTTTATCTGGATGACAGACGAATGTGTTTATCCCGAAATAAAAAAAACCCCAGTAAAATATAAAGAAAAAAACTGACCGTCAGATGAATGGGCACAAATCCTCAATCCAACGACATGGGCGCCTACACTGGGCAAAGAGGAGTGGGCTTATATTTCCCTGACTTCACCGCTAAACATGTTTTGTCCTACCTCTGTACAACTTATTAGCTGACCACTGCAAGTTGGCTCCACCTCTACCTCGAAATTATTTCTACGGGCTCCCCATTCTATAAATCAAACTTGGAACAGCAGAAATGCTAAGCCATTAGACTGCCGCTGTAGTATGTGAGCACCCTTCAATTTGACATGGGATGATTCGTGATATGAAGTGAACGAAATCTGTTTAAAATAGACGACAACTAAAGCGCGTTTAAGTATGGTCATGCATGAGGATTTACTCAAATTCAGTATTAATTGTTGTCTTAAGATTTGACAATAAAATAATTTAATAAAGGTCTTTTTATTCCTCATTGCTGAATGTTCTGCATCGTAAATATCAACAAAAACTTCCACATGAAAATCATTGATTGTTGTAGACTTTTATATAGTAGTCAAGTACTAAACTGTGTAAAGATGACTTACGTCGAGTCCAACAAAACAAATAACGGTATTATGAACTTGTTTTCAGCAAACGCTGCTTTTTTGTGACATCACAGTGCGACATTCTATCCGGTTTTTACTTGATCAGGCCTTTAGGTTGACCTCGTCCAATAAAAATGTCTACTTAAAATTTAGCATAATTTTGCCGTA
The DNA here is from genome assembly GCA_016746295.1 of Potamilus streckersoni. Lineage (NCBI taxonomy): Eukaryota > Metazoa > Mollusca > Bivalvia > Unionida > Unionidae > Potamilus > Potamilus streckersoni. Next base: position 3,305,925 of record JAEAOA010001748.1, on the reverse strand, counting down.
TGTATCTCTCGGTGCGTGTAAATAATGACCTTCCAAAGGTATGTCGATGGATTAAGATGCAAATAAGGTGAATAACTGCCATATATATATATATATATATATATATATATATATATATATATATATATATATATATATATATATATATATATATATATATATATATATAATTCTATCAAATGACACCCATTACTGAAATAGTCGGTTCTGGACGTCTACAGCCTACAACACCAGTATGAATTTTATTTGCAGTCTGATGTCACGCCCATTGTTTTATCATCTACTTGTCCCTTTTGCTTTATTATACCACAGAAACATTGGCACCATTGACAAGTTATTGGATAATATACCGCAAGAACATCGCCACCTTTGACAAGTTATTGGATAATACACCGCAAGAACATCGCCACCTTTGACGAGCCATGGGATGATAGACAACTATTGACGAGACATGGGAACTAGTATACGTTAAAGCTGGATTCAAACTATGTTATGAAAGCTTAAACAACGATCACGTTCAATTGCTTAGCAAGAAGTTTAAAGCTCACTTTAATTATTCTTAGTTCGCTTAAATTAATGTGAGTTTGTTTGTTTGGGTTTTGTGTTTACTATCACTAATTGTTTCCATTAGATTTTAAGAAGGAACATGGTGGGTTCGAAGATTGTTTTGAATTTGAGGAAACACAACAAAAGGGACATAAACAACGCTAGTGTATATAGGTTTATTTTAAATATGAAAAATTATGTACGAAGGAAAAACATCCAAAGAATAGTTTATAGTTTAACTCATTTAATCATGCACCTGTATCAGTCAATGAAATTAACTAATCAGTCGGATCTTTGCCATATGAATTTATGTAATTATCCTCGAGGAGACATACATAATGAATAGCAGGTATTAACATTATTTATAGAATAGGTTCATGACAAAAAATGAATGACAATTATTAAAAATTATTTATAGAAGCAGTTTCGTGACTAATAAATTATATTTTGAGGAATACTACTATAAGGTATTTATTTGAAAAAGCAGGAAAACTTATTTGCTGAAATTCGTTCTATAGATAGATACTTATTTACATACATACATACATACATACATACATACATACATACATACATACATACATACATACATACATACATACATACATACATACATACATACATACATACATACATACATACATACATACATACATACATACATACATACATACATACATACATACATACATACATACATACATACATACATACATACATACATACATACATACATTGGCTGGTGAGATTTTGATTGCATACATAACAGAAGCGTATCGATTGACAAAATCAACGTGCTATATCAAAGAAAACCTCTAATATATACCCAGACAAATTTCGGAATAAATCCAGTAAGCTTTAGAAAATAATATACCTGCAAATTATTTTAAGATTACGCACAAGCCTAAAAACGGGTCAAATAGGGGATAGTAACAGTAAAAGTAACATCTTTCCAATTGGGCTTTAGCTCAGAAAGAAGAGGAAAACACCGGTATGTAAGAAGTAGCCGTGGATTAGCTCTTTCACGCAGTTTATACTATACTATACTATACTATACTATACTATACTATACTATACTATACTATACTATACTATACTATACTATACTATACTATACTATACTATACTATACTATACTATACTATACTATACTATACTATACTATACTATACTATACTATACTATACTATACTATACTATACTATACTATACTATACTATACTATACTATACTATACTATGGCATATATATGCTTCCAGATCTACTTTATTGTTATCCCACACTTATTTGAAGGATGGTATATATATATATATATATATATATATATATATATATATATATATATATATATATATATATATATATATATATATATATATATATATATATATATATATATATATATATATATATATATATATATATATATATATATATATATATATATAATTTTCTAATGGTGCAATGGATTAAACATTATTTATCATCATAATGATACGAGAAAATCTACACAGTGTTAATAATTAATGAACTTAAGTAATCCCTGCTCATCAGAATTCCGTTTGGTTCTTTTTGTCCGTAAACTAACCTAATGTTGTGACGTCACTGAAGTGATTCCTAAAATGCCCAATGATAGTAACTGTAGTAACTGACGTTCTTGGTCCATCTGTAGACCTCTTTATTCACCCGGGTTCATCGGAACATGAGAAAATTATGTACTTAATGAGGCAGGCTCCATAACCCGTATAGGACAAAAGTAGAGCAATTAAATTTGCCTTTACTCCCCATCGGTAGATTGAATATCATTCATTGTGCTATATATTAGAGAGAGAGAGAGAGAGAGAGAGAGAGAGAGAGAGAGAGAGAGAGAGAGAGAGAGAGAGAGAGAGAGAGAGAGAGAGAGAGAGAGAGAGAGAGAGAGAGATTTGGTTAATATTATATGTAATATGTGTTAGATAGTTGGATTTTGCAATCAATTTCATTTCTCCACAGAGTCGAGGTTTTGATGTTTTGTCGTTTTTTTTTTTATTATGTAGAATAAGCGTGATAAAATATTGTTCTCGTTTATTTCTCATTTGCAATGCCACATTTCCTTCCACGCCTAAGAATGATAAAAACGACAGGTGTGGAGAAAATTAGGCGCATCATGAATTATTTAAGTGGTCTAATTCAGGTTTTGAATTCTTTCCACTACCTGAGATTACTAATAAGACGTTATATTGCAAAAAATTGCCAATGAACACCTTAGATTCCATGTGCCTCCATACGAGTTACAGATACAGAGGGGCTATTATAGGACCATCCTACGAACTATGTGTGCTGTAAAATAACTATTTGTATTCAAGTTCGTCCTGTGCCAGGAATACTACTCGACCCATCTAGTATATTTCACATTGACCTATACAATCACAATTTACTTATCCTTTAGCATAAGTCTAAATGGTCCTACGTCCTAAACAGAGGCTATATTGTATGCGTCTAATTTAAATGGTATACACGTCTAGGAAATTACAACGTTAAGGGGATTATGTATTTTTGCAAACTTTAAGGCGATTGATTATCTATCTGTGTAAGATATGTTACATTTATATTTTTGTACATGCAAATAGGTAGTGTATTTTTTCATAGAACACAAAAGAAATTGTTTTTGCATCTGTCTATCCATCTATCCATCCGTCCGTCCATCTATCTATCTATCTATCTATCTATCTATCTATCTATCTATCTATCTATCTATCTATCTATCTATCTATCTATCTATCTGTCTGTCTGTCTGTCTGTTGTTGTTGTTGTTGTTGGGCTTAACGCCATTTTTCAGCACATGATAGGCTATTCATGGCGGCCAGTATTAATGGTGGAGGAAGAAACCGGGAAATCACCGGAAAGAACCACCGACCCACGAGAAGCTACTGGCAAGCTTTCTCACATATCCACATTCGCCGAATCATAGGCTCGAACCCACGCAGACAGAGGTGAGATGGCAGTGATCCGTAACGGACAGCGCTTTAGACCACTCGGCCACTCGGGGCCCCCTGTCTGTCTGTCTGTCTGTCTGTCTGTCTGTCTGTCTATCTATCTATCTATCTATCTATCTATCTATCTATCTATCTATCTATCTATCTATCTATCTATCTATCTATCTATCTATCTATCTTTTCTGCCTCCTCTCTGTCTATCTGTTTGTCTGTCTCTCTCAGATTGAAACATTGAACGTCTAGTAAATGCAGATCAGGATTTGGTATGAATTCTTCTTAGATATTTTAAGAAAGCATATTTGTCTTTTTAAAAATGGTCTACACTTTTAGAATGGCAACATTCTACATACCGCTTTCTTTATACATATAAAATATTCATTGTTACGGAGTTTTTAACCAGTATTGGCCACATCATGAGCATGCCGATGAAATGGGAGCCGAGTGTCCCTCCTAAGGCACATAGAAGCAGCCGAATCTTGATGCCTCGACGGGTATCGAACGCGAGACTCTTAGATTCAGAGTCCGACCTTATGCCAGCTTTGCTACGGTGACAATCTAAATTTAAGTTTTATAGTTTACAGTGAAATGATATGAATAAATCATTACAGACTAGGTATTATTCAGACATGTAATGTCGTTTAAATCAAACATTATTTTCACATTTAGCATGTTTGATTTACATTCTGAATATATAATACATATATTTTCTGATAAATATGGAAATTATCGATAAAAATGTAAATATGTCCTGTAAATTGAATCAAGTATTTGACTTAATATATAATTAATTGCTCGTAAAAGATTTGTATTAATGCCAGAATATCTAATTATAAATACAAAGTGGGGTAATAGCAAGACTGTTTAGTTAACGATGAATGGTAACAATAATAAACGTGTCAGACACTGGCACAATTATTATCTAAAAGTCCAAACGTACCTGTCCAAGATTTGGGCACAATTCTGTTCTATAAATAAATACACCCTCTCATTCCGTAATAAATTTAGAATTATTGTTGACTTTAAAGCCATAGAACCACAGGTATGTTGACTCTGATAAAATTTGTGGATATATTTTGTACTGATGTCTCCCCCCACCTTTAGATGATTGACTTTTACGGAGCCTAAAAATAATATATTTTAAAATAAATCTCCTCGTCTTTTAAATAAACATAGAAGCATTACAATGAATTAAAAATCCATATACGGGGTCTTGACAGATTTAGCACACAAAAAAGAGAAACACGACGGAAAAGAATGGAAAAGCACACCAACCCCCGCTCATAAATCTTACAGCATTGTAAAGTGTATGATTTCTTCAAGTTGTTTATCACATTGCATTTTGAATCCTAAAATATTTTGCTCCTTAAAATATTATTTGTTTCTTCCCTCGAATATTTGTAATACAGTCCAATGCACACATGCCGTCACTAGGATGTTGCGGGGGTTGCGAACCGCAGCGGGTGACACCATCAGAAGGTGTGACACTAAAATGACTATAACATTTTTGAATTTTTGTGCAGGAAGGAGGTCCGTGTTGTTGCCACCAGGAGATACCGCACATGACTGTTTATGGAATTTTTGTGCAGGAAGGAGGTTCATGGGGGTGACACCATGAGTTACCGCACTTGGTGACAACAACCCTTTTGACGCCACTGAATGCACACATTACCATGTATTATGTTAAATGTCAGAACAAAGCAATTCCAACGCATTATATTAAATTGAATGGATGGTGAAAAGTTTTGAGAATATTAGTCGATGAATGAAAGTAGCACAAATATTGTATCACGGGAACCAATAGGAATCATGCTCGACCATTTACGTCATGTGCACATGTAACCTCGAACGTGGTTGTAGGAATGGAGGCACATTTTATTAGTTTGGTGATTCGTCTTTAGCAAAGTGAACCACATCTATTACGATAGAAAATGCCGATAATGTTCGATTGTGACTTTGTCTTCTTTCGCCGCTATTTGCCATGTGTGAACGAAATTAGTTCCGAATTTACTTCCCAATGGCGACCATTTATCATCAAATGTTTCTTTCTGGACTAGAAATAACAGATGTCTTACGGTCGGAATAGTAATGACCAAGCCTTCTGATGACCTATTGTAACATGTCATATTAAATCAATCCCCTATTGTACGCCCTTTCTAATTAAATTCAAACTAAGGTCTGTATTGAAATATTTACCATGAAATGTTAAATTTATATATTACGGACCTTCACTGTTGCCTTGAATGATACCCGCTATATTAATGAGTGGTTCACAAGCTAGTTATATTCCAACAAATCTCCGTCAATGTGGTGCATCTACGTCATATGGATGGTATTAATTGATCTTAAATATCTTTATAACTGTTTCTAATTAGCCAGTAACTAGTATTAAGTGAGATAATTAAAGTAACAATGATATAACAAAGTTCATCCGGTTTAGCAGTGAAACCTTTGACCAAACTAGACCGGAGTGAATTTTAAGATCCACGCTTCAAAATTAGATTAATGCATAAAATTCGGGAAATTCAAATTCCAGTTTAATACACATTCACTATACTAGCGAAGCAGATATATTGCATTATATTAAAATCAACCGACCTAGTAAAGGAAGAGTTTGAAATGACTTTTATTACGGTTTTATAAATAAATAACCATTATAAAGAAAACATGATTTAATGCGTTTTATACGCGAATTATAGGAATACAAACGAAATGTTTGTGGCTTGAAAGTCAACATTTAAAAAAAAAAATTATTTCTTCAATTATGTGGTGGAACTCAACACACATAACCCTTTAGGGAAGGGGAATTACATCTACGGTTTGATTTTGCGTTAAACAATGACACAACAAAGCTCGCGGCTTTTATCGCAGTAAAGAAAACAGTCTCGTTTCGTTCATAAAATAATAATAAAAAGTTATTTAATACGAGATCAAAAATGGAAATAAAAATAATCGAAATTAACCAATACGAAAGAAAAGCGAATTTAGTACATCATCATGGACATCGGTAACGTAAATTTAACAGACAATTACAACCCAGAATCGATACAAAAGAGTGATCAACAATTACGTCACTTGGTTACGTGACTTGTCCTTTGGTAGTTAAAGTGGTGGGCTCAAACACTACAGAGTTGAGTAGAGCTTTTATTGCTGTTGTTTGTTGAAGAAAATTAATTTTGGGATTGAACTGACGAAATAATGACAAAAGATTTTTTTTATTTAAAAACCCATCAGTGTTCCTGATGCAACAATGTACTTGCTATCAAAATTCTGTGTGGTGTTTTTTTATACTTAAATATGAACTTGCCGTATACATGATCTATTTTCATAATTCAAATACATTCCATGCTAACTCAACACTTTTTGGGCGGGGGATGGGTAGGGTGCAAGATATTAGCAACCTTGGGGCATGCACTAATACATATATCAGTTAAAGTTTAAATTGACTTCAAAAAGAAGGTTTTCATCTTTTTAAACTGTTGGCATTTGTCTTTTAAATTTGGAAATATGAAAATATAAAATGAACAATTCGCTTTACTAACATCAACATTTTCCTAAAACAAACAGACTGACGGATTGGAGAACTCTAGGCATGAATACCTTATGCGAAACATTTTTAATTAGCATTGTCAATATGCAATGTATATATGTTACTTCTTACCAGAAGGTGTGGAATGCCTATTACAAACATTCGACAACAAATGAGGCCATGTAAATATAAATGCTTAGTTGCGGAACAGAATGCGAAAAGCAACGTGGTAGAATTTGTTACCCATACTTGACATTGTCCATGTTTACTACAATGCGTCCTGGCTATAAAATGAAAAAAAAATGTCATGATGAGGTGACCAAAAAGTATTTACAGGACGGCCTCTTGTTTACATAATAAACAGGTGTCTGTCCCCCTCTCAGGTAATTACACACTAGTTGACCAAGGGCTATTTTTACAATTAATGTTCACAAGTGCTAATGACTGCCAGATTGAAATCGACACCACAATGCAGTGCGATGTAATTCTGCACTTGCTAATTGATTGATGAAAGCTGTAATCAAACTGTCAGTACATCTAATCTGATTTAGACTAAAATGCCCTATTAATCATTGACTACATATCTGATGATATTTATTCAAGACAAATTACCTCCAGTAACTGAGATCGTTTCCCCGTCATGTAGAATAATTATGTTTCTTTGTTACTTCTGGTCCCCATATTCTTATACATTGTCCTTCATATTATAACATAAGGAAAATTTTATAGTAAAAAATGGTGTATCCGATACGCATAACTAGGTCCAATCAGATCAGGGGATATGTCTAAGTTCTCGACATCTAATAGATCTCCGTTTTTATGCATAATAGTATAATAATAAATATGTTTCGTTAGTTACTTAGTTCGCTTTAAAATCTTTATATAGTAAACAATATGTGATTGTTTGGACGTTCGATTAAATTCCAAATTTCCATATAACCAGGGAATTGGGCCGCCCCAAACCCTCGAAGTGGCTAGGGTCTCTCTCAGCCTCTCAAGGGCCTTGCGCATAACAACGCTTTTGATTTTGTTAGACTAAACACACTTTAAGGTCTCCTGCCATGGGGGTGTGCAATTAGACATAAATGGGTCGCAGCTGCCTTGGCCTGGATTCGATACTATGCCGGTATTCATGCATATTATATTTTCTCGACCAAAGTCAAATTAGGACTGGAAGGAGCAAAGCAAAATCCCCCACGCTCTTTAATGGTGGTACCTAAGTAATATAATCTGCATCATCTATCTCGCATTCAGAAAGGACTGACTTGAACGAGCTGGAATAATGAACGTATTTTTGAAGCCGGTAGATTTAGATTGGATGATTCCTAACAACTTCGTAGAACACGTGACCTATTTTCTGAAAACTTAGCCAGGACAGCAACTCGAGGCTACAAATGCATTCTCAGAACTATAATTCTATAGTTTTCCTAAATTTCTATATAATTTTTTTAAAAAAAAAAATTGATTTAAAGACTCATCCCATTTATTATTAAGTAAACAGGGCATTAGACTCTAGAACACCGGCTGTAATATCAGGGTATCTTTTTTTCCGACAATCTTTTTTCAGTTCTTTCAATCCTTTGCATATATTTTTGCTATTTGTTCCAGTAACACTATTTCGATTTGTTCGTTTTTCTGGCAGAAATTATAATGTGTTTTCCCAGTACGAAACTGATGAATAAAGTAACTTTTGTGGGATCACCCACTTTGGCAGCAAACATGTCGCAAAAATGCCGCACAGTACATATGTTTGATTGTCCAAAAACTTAATATGAATTAATATGTTTAGCGATTATATGTGTAAAGTAAAGATTTCAGAAATTCAGTTTTCTACATTATTTTCCCTTATTTGGCTAAATTTCTTTATATGGACATCCCACTTTAGTAAAAAAAAAACAAACAAGAGCAGGGCCAATAAAACGAGATTAAATGAAACACGTTAAAGGAAAAGAGGACAACTCAATTGCATGGACATGATATGGATATGATGCACTCATTGGTTTTTTCTTCTTCCACACAACATAAGTCATCCATCTCATACAAATATGAATCATTAGAAATATAAAAAAGCATTCAGTAAATATTTGACAAAACGAACACATGTTATTAAAACAATTTACTGATTCCGGTCTCTGTTTCGTTTTGGCCAAACAAGTCAAATTTTTTTTATCCCATAATTATTCATCACTTTTAATTAGTTATTATTATTATTATTATTATTATTATTATTATTATTATTATTATTATTATTATTATTATTATTATTATTATCATCATCATCATCATCATTATTATCATCTTCACCATCGTCGTCGTCGTTGTTGTTGTTGCATCTGCTGTTGTGGTGATGACAAAAAAGACTCAGGGTTGAATAAGTGAACTCGTTCACAAGGTTCTTTGAACTTCAGTGCAAAATATGCATGTCTTTTTATGACAAGTGAACTTTGAATAACAACACACCATGCTTTGACACTTTGCTAGTCCAAACAAGATACCAATCAAATCAAATTGATTAACACGTAAGTTCTCTTTGAAGATTGTCAATTAATATTATGTCTTCAGTATAATTACCTGCAGTATGCCCTTGAAACCTATCTTCATGCGTTTGTCTCTTTCTCGACAAAATGATTTTCTTTCAAATATTATCGGTTTAATTGTTTCAACTTTTTTGTCTTCCTACTTGCCTTTTTCTTTGAACATTGCACTGGGTTTTTCTTTTCCCATACATTATGAAGATCAGAAATCTATTTAGTTTATTCTTATCGTCTATCTATAAAATCGTCCAAACAATTGCCTATCTTTCGTCTGTAATCCTTTTTTTTTTTCGTACATGCCTTGAAAGTTGAATACAATTATATGTGAAACACGCGTTACGAATAAAGACAAAGCAAATAACCATTAATCTGATTAATTAAACAACTCTTTTAAATAATAATCGCATATTTTTAATTTTAGGCGTCCAAAATTTCAATTTATCGAATAGATTGATGTGTACATATGATCTGTTTGTTTTTGTCTACTCCCTTCTGTCGGAGATATCAGGAACGAATTTTAAGAAGGGGGGGGGGTAGAAAATGGACGAAACCAAAAGGCGAGAGGTCCATTTGTGATACAACTCCTCATGGGAGCCCATGGAGCAAGACCCACAGAACCTTGTCGAAATTTTAAGGTGTAATGGGTGTATTTTTAATTTGTACAACAAATTTATCCAAGAACGCTCCAGTTGTTTGCCCCTCCCCCTTTGACTCTATCCCTCATTTAGTATTTTTTAAAACATCAACCCATCTGTAAAATTTCATTTTCAGATCAGTATTATCATATTATATTATTTAAGGTTCTGTTTAACCATTCTACTAGATATCCTTTTTGGTCCCAGTAAGGTGAAAAGTATTCAGTGCTTTTCTTTTACAGCAAAATCATTACCTTTCCTGTTATAATTTTTTTTTTTCAGATGAATCTTCTACGCTTTTCTCACTTTTAATTTTTTTTATGCATCATACTTTCATAGCTGAACATTATTTTGAGAAAGTATACATAAATAAATACATACATACATACATACATACATACATACATACATACATACATACATACATACATACATACATACATACATACATACATACATACATACATACATACATACATACATACATACATACATACATACAAACAAGCATGCCTGCCTGCCTGCCTACCTACGTACGTATATATATATATATATATATATATATATATATATATATATATATATATATATATATATATATATATACATATATACATATATATATGTATATATGTATATATGTATATATGTATATATATATATATATATATATATATATATATATATATATATATATATATATATATATATATATATATATATATATATATATATATATATATATATATATATATATATATGTGTGTGTGTGTGTGTGTGTGTGTGTGTCAAAATGTCTATTTTATCCACTTGTTTCATATGATTCCATGCGATGCACGTGCTGCACTAGTCATACCTAAACGTTACCAACTTGAACCCTTTAAAAGAAAAATATTTTTTGACATGCGAATGCATCCTGTGGATGGAGTGCGCAGTAGACCATTCTTTCAAATCAGTGAATTTAATTTTCGTCTCGTCTTGTTTAATTTGCTCTAACAATTGGTTCATGTTTGTGTAAGGAACTGAACTTTCAGGAGATCATACCGAAGACATATTAAATACTCTGCAAAATCTACATTTTTGTTTCATTTTACGCCTTTTCCGGTTGTCGCTTTAAATTCTTTTTCGTGATTAGTTATTATTAGTTCTTTCAACGTTTCATTAAATCTTTCAACTGATTATAGATTGATATAAATATAACCTTACCTATTCTATACATCGACTTCATAAAATTAATCACCAAGTGTTCTTTAAATGTAAATTTGTGCTAATAAATCATATCCCTTTTTCGTTGAATTGTTGTGTATTTACACAAAGTCTAAGATCATCAAACTGTGCTATAAATTAAGTCGAGTACAAAACAGATTATTCATCGACATGAAATAATTTAATTCTTCATGAGATAGCGCCATTTTCCCATCTTCAAGATAGCATGTATGTCACTAGATACAAAATATACAAACAACAAAAGTTGATTCCAAGTATTTTTAATGTTCACCCAAACTACAGTTGAAGACGAATGCCCCTTACACAGAAATATTGGTAATTGTACATCAGAGTGATAGTTTATCAAAACAACAGAACAGAGAGCAATACAGAGTTCATTAGCAATATCAAATCCGGAAATTACAGTAAGGACACAGACCCCAAGTATTCTGGGTGTGCTTGATAATCAGGATCAGCTGTATGAACTACAGAGTTTGTTTCGAACATTATCATACGTGACGGTTTAAAATCTTTTACGCTAAATAACCATATCTCTTGTCTTAATGATAATTAATTTTTATGCAACTTAGAGAGACTTTTTAGGGTTTAATACAACGGCAACAATTTTATACGTAAAGTATATCTTTAAGTATAGAGATAATCATATAAGTACTTTTATTCTTTTGAATGTTATTCATTGACATCAATAGCTTTGAGCAGGGGTTTATCTTGTCCAAACTTGTAAACATATATTATATCTCTATGATAAACTAGTTAAATATTTCTATCACAGCTCTGAAAACTATCAAATTTAATACATATTACTTAATCTTATTATATATATATATATATATATATATATATATATATATATATATATATATATATATATATATATATATATATATATATATATATATATATATAAACGTAAAACAGCTATCACTAATAGTCTTCGTTGCCTTGCTGGACCAGTAATTCTTTTCTCAGATTTGTAAGTCATTAAGTCTAGCTGGGCTAGTGATCATTTTAGACAGCTGCCATTTGGACAGCAAAATTCTAATGACCCTGTTAGTCGGCTAACGTTTTCTTTTGCGCACGATAACTTCAGAGATGCATCACGTACCTGCAGCAGAACTTGCGTGGTAGCTTACACTTTGGGTAAGGCAGGAGTTAATTGATTTAGGGCCAAGATGGTGAAAGGTCAAGGTTATTGTAGCAGATAAAAGAAACAAAACTGTTTACGTGCAATTGTATTAGTTCTTTGAAAAAGACACCAAACTTTGTGGGTTGTTTGCATTTTGTGGTAAGATAGAAACGTGTCAATTTTGGGGTCAACTTGTCAAGGATCAAGGCTCCTGTGATTGAGAGAAGATAATAGTTTCATCACATTTATTCTGTATTACATACCTAGACCATTGGCCAAACTTGTGTACAGCTTGCACGTTATGTAAAGAACAGTTTGTCATTTTTGGATTCAAAAGTTAAAAGGCTCAATGTGACAGTAACAGAGAGGAACAAACGCTTTCTACACAGTAACTTTAGTTCTAAATTACAGGCCTTGGCCAAACGTTGAGGATAGCTTGAACATAAGTGAAGGACAAGGAGCAGGATTTGAAAGGTCAAAGGCCAAAGTTGTTTTGAACAAAGTGAGCAAAAAAAAAGAACAGTGTGGTGTTTGCATTACTATTGTAGTCTAGACAATTTGTCTTGACCAAAGGTTGTGTTTGGTTGCACGTAAGGTATGAAAGAAGACTGTTAATTTCGGTGTCAAAAGGTCAAGGCTATGTCATTGTTTCTATTTGAAAACAAAATGTTTTATTGTATAACTTCTAATTCATAGTAAGTTCCTCGGCCAGACTTTGTGAACAAAGCTTTCAATTTGGATAATAAAGCAGTTCATAAATTCTGGGGTACAAGGTCAGAGGTCAAAGTAAATGTAATCAGAAAATAATGTTTTCTTTTTGCATAGTAACTTCACTTCAAGACCGCATTCATTGACCAAATTTCATGGTCATTGTGACCCCTAATGGTCAATAAACTCTAATCAACGTGTTCTAATTCAAAGATATTTACATATTAGCCCCTATCGGAAATATGCAGTTAGAGGTACTCTTGTTTAACTTTCATTTTTAGTGTTTAAGTACCTTAATATGAAAAGATGATACACAGAGTAATAACATTTGGTTTCGTCTGATTCATATTGCTTCGATCAGGCTTGAATAACCCATCATAGGTTTGACGAAACCATCAAGTTTGAATAGCCCATCTCTCATATATTCCTTATCTCCTTTCACAAATTCCTATCGACGATCACATTACTTACATACGTAAAATATGGACTCAAACCTTCCCGATGAATGAATTGTGAATGACTGATTTATAGCACCCAGCCAGTTTAACTGGACTTAACTGGTTGCTTAGGTTATGCAGTTCGGTTGTTTTCTTTTTACATTTTTCCGTCATGTAAATAACTTTCACATGATTTATACACACAATATTATTTGTCAGAAGTCATGTTATGTTTTTTTGTAAACAAACCTGCTATATATAACAACGTAATGGCAGTTAAATTAAAATTTTAATAAATTACATCATATGACGATGCAGTTTGATATTACGTTAGATAAAGCCATTTCTATTATAGATTATCTCAAATGGTCAATGATTTAATATTTAATGTATGAAGCGAGTTGAATAATTTCCAGCCTTTACGATCCTTTGCGAACAAAGCTGGAAGGTATATAACTATTTTCCTAACTTCAATATCAAATCGTTGCCCTTCTAAAATTATGTTTATTACATAGGTTTTATTCTGAGAAGTAAAGAGTCTAGATAAAACAAAAAATAAATGATTTTGTGCATTTCAGCTGATTATGGATTAGACAATGCACTTTTCAATTCATGGCCTTAAAAAAAAATAGTTCATGATGCTAACTTTGATTAGTATTCCACAATTTCATCCCCAGTATCATTTAAAAGTAGATTTACTTTTACAATTTACAATTCGAACAGCATCTGCTTATATTTCACTCATTAGATTGCTCCGCTGGCCAATTGGTTAGAGCATCCGCCTCAGATTCGGGAGGTCGTGGGTTAGATTCCCCGGTTTAGTCATACCAAAGAATTACAAAAATGGTACTAACACTATTAGTGTTAGGACTGGTCGGCCTTCTGTCAGAATAATGTGACTGGGTGGGACATCATGATACATGTCTGCGGCATGATGCCGCAGTGCTAAACATCATTATAAACTGTCACACTGGAGAGAGACATCGTAGCGATGACTAAAAATTGTTAAAGCTACGTTAAAATTCATTAGCACATCACATCACATAATCACTTTCACTCATTAAAATATCTTTTACGAACAACATAATTTTCAATACTTTATTCTACGAGGGACATTCCTGGGTGATGTTATATAGTTCACTCGGCCAGGTCAACTAGAATTGTTTAGGCGCCATATTTAATTTCGATGAGACTGTTTACAACGTTTCCACCTAAATGAGCGTGGATTCCACCACGCACATTCACTAAAGAAAATGTATTAGATATGATAGAATAAATATGATTCCAGTAGTTGGATCAGAAGGGATGATTACGTAATGCGGTTTTTTTCCTAATCCAAAGGTGTTATGTTGTCGCCTGTTTGTATTAATATGGTGCTAATAATTCCCAGGTTTCATGTATTGTTTTATTATTTGGGGGGAAGGGGGTGTAACTGGATATATGCATTATTTGGTTTGAAGGAATACTGCGGTTAGATGTCCTTTTGTCAGACGAGAGGCCAAATTTTGGCGACATTCACTTCCTAGGATAACTGAATATATTTATTCATTTAGATTAATATTTAAACCACGATTGTCCTGCGGACGGTGTGCAAGGTCTATTCCGTGTGGTAACATGAATATTAAGGAGACTGCTCACGTTGATATAGGCTGCCTTTTGGACAGTGATAGATTTTCTTGGTTCTGTGACGTTTTCAGTTGATCTTGGAGAATGTTAAGCTTGTTTTCTTATATTCTAATGCTAGTTTGACATTCGAAGACTGCTATGTTTGGAAATGGGTTATTTTCCAACATGCGTAATCATCTGAGTGCGTTAATTTGTTTTGTGTTTTTTTTTTTTTTTTTTTTTTTTTTTTTTTTTTTTTTTTTTTTTTTTTTTTGTACTTGCCGTCTTTTTCCCATTATCCATTCTGCTACGGAATGGAAAGACGGCCATCGTAATCTTAACAATAGCATTAAAGTAAAGTGGTTTAGATACGAACATACGAACAGATATTCAAGGCTTGTTAAGGAAATGATGAGAATACAGAGAAAGGCTTTTATTGGCTTATTTGGTCTAATTAGATTCAGATAAAATAATACGTTAAAGACCACAATGTCGTCGTTACGTACCAAAAGTCTTATATCCCAAATCATCTGAATAATACGGAATTTTGAAAAATATTGGTCTTAAACGTCATGACAAAAGACAAGATTGACGTTTTATCCCATTATGAGCCCTGTGACTTCTCTTTTGAACTAAGAAAACCTGCCATTTGTCACATGCTTACGAATTATCCGATGATGAGTGGCGATATCTGTGGGTCAACCAATTTTAGTCGAAAACTGGAAACCAAGATTTGATGACGTCAACGTTGTAAACACAAGAAGCCAACACCACGCTACTTCGGATATGGTAGATGATCCTCACTAGTTATACTGGCTATTTTTTAAAAAAAAGACCTTCTATATATTAGGCATTATTCAAAGAACCTTTAATTCCCTTTATTTTGGTGTAGGAATGATGGGTGTAATATGGGTCATAGAATTTACAACTTGGCTTTACTCCAGATGTGCACCTTTCAAAAAAGTGTAACCTCCATTTGGTTATTTTTACTTCCTGAATATCAGAGGTAAGTTGTAAAAAAAAATAATATTTTTGTACATTTGATATATTAGGTAATTCATTCATTGCTTTTTTAGAAGCTGGTACTGTCTAGTTTGGCAATAATTAATTTTATCTATTTGAATGACTACTGAGGATAGTGTACTTTTGACAAATTCAGGCTGCTTTTTGGAGCACAAGGGATCAGTCATTCTAGTTAGCAGTGAGCAAAGATCATTTACAATTTCCAAAAATAAAATATCCAAAGACATATCAGCCACAGTACATGGAAGTAGCAATGTTTTAAATGCAAACATCACCTTGCACACATAAATCTCTCAAAGTACATAAAAACTTAGGTTGAAAGAATAGCGAAATCTTTGATAAACGGCGGCATTGAGGCTTTAACGTGTTGACATATCAAACGTTACAAACCGATACTTAAAGTGCACGAACTATATGACAATTTTTCATTCTATAAATGAAAAATCTTTCATCATAACATTATGTATAATATCCAAAGAACAACTATTGCTTCTAAACTGTTTTCACTTTATTATTCAGTTCATTTTATTTTTAAAGTATCCGTTGCTGTTAACAAAACTCCCATAAGATTAAAATTCATCAACCCGATTTAAAACATTTCGTTAGCTTCGCTCTGCTGCAAGATCTATGTACATGTTGTTTGTTGATTTTTTTTGAGGGTTGTGGTCAACTATTTTACGTAATCAGAGGAAACAAAGAGCGAAAGTGATATTATTACGTTACCGAGAGGGAAAACAAAAACAACTGGAGAAGACTGGTAATTTGTTCTTGTTTGGGGTTTAACGCCATTTTTCAGCATACGATAGGCTATAGATGAAGACCAGAATAACTAGCTGGTGGAGGAAGAACCTTGAAAAATCCAGGCAAGAACCACCAACCAGTTACGGGATTCTTTCTGTCATACACACAGTTTGAGCCCGAGGTTCTATCCCACGCAGAGGTGAGGTGGTAGTGATTGGTGACGGCTAAAGCTTTAGACTAATCAGCCACCCGAGGTCCCGAAGACTGCCAAGTTCTAATTGGCAAATGCTAGAGATCTATTAAACGAACAGTCAGTCAGGGAAAGAAACGATGACTGCAGTGAGCGATTTACTCAAAGAATCCTTTGCATGATCTGTCCATTTTCATCCTCTTAGTATTGATTAGAATATTCAAAACATAGCAATTGCCTTAGTTTCAAAAATATATCGGGACCTAAATCAACATTATGTACCTTTACCACTTGGTTAAAAAACAATGTCTGCCTCTGTGTACCTCTTAACAGAAGAGACTTTCATGTAACTCTAATGACAGTACCCCTTTTGAAGAATGTCCGTAATATATTGATTCTGGTCATGCTGGACTAGAGACAAGTTTAGTTTTTATTGTTCATTCCCACTGCTTGTGGAGGATTGTATCCTTTGTGGTAAAAGAAAAAGCAATGTAAACTTTCCCAGCGCAACATTATAAAGTGCATATTTACACTTGTTACGCTGTGTGGCAGCAAGTAAATCTTGTCCTAGCATTCCTCATGTAATTCAAGGGCCGGCAATGGGTGAGTGGAAAGTCTGTAAACTTTTGAGTACATATAGTGACTCAATTCATGCAAAGGAAACCCGCACATAAAGTAAAGGTAAACATTAACAGGCCTTCGATTGGCCCCTATAATAAGTATCCAGGCAGGGAAAGGGGTGAATCAAAGCCATATAATGAAAATGTCGCCAGATACAAAGTTTACGATCTATAGTGTTAAATTACAGCTATTTTGGCAGTATTCTTGTCCTCAAACTCTTTTTTTTTTTTTTTTTTACAAACTATGTCAATGAAAATAAAATCAAACTCTACGGTCCAATGCAAGGAATTCAGTCTAACATAGGATGTTGTTTGATGTTACGTTAGTTCACCAAATCAGTTTTCTGCATGACTGATCTCATTATGAGATATTTCACCAAGTGATCCAGCTTTGCATTTTAATGACGTCCTTTCGTATCTTCTTTCAGATAACAAGAGGGTTGCAACAAAGACCGCGCCGGAAGCCATGCGAAGCATCAAATCTCAAGGTGGCTTAGCATTCTAGATCGCTCTCAAATTTGAAAGAATTGGACATTGTAAATGAAGTGTTGCGTGAAAGATTTAAATGAAAGATCGTGAAAAAGAGTCTGCCTTATCGTAACTTGAATCAAAGTCCACAATGCAATGAATGGGATGTTAATTTGAGATGCTTATGTAAGGGTTTAGTTGTTTACATCCATCCTGAAGGAATTTTGTAAACACATTTATTTCGGAGAAGAATGATATACATATTTTTCATCAGAAGGGAATGATAAATAGAAATGATTGTATCTGACCGAAATTCAGAAAAAAATCTAACTTAGACCACCCCAGAGTTTTTAACATTTATCCGTAAACATGAGTTTCAATTGCACGCTGTCCCGTGCATGGAGTATCACAATCCAATAACGAGTAATTGATCAGGAGTATAGAAAAAGACCTTTTGTTCTCCTGCTGTGATGTTATCGCTTTTTTTTTTTATAAAAAAAAATGAATTCATGTATCGAATTTGGCCTCCTTGAGCCTTCAATGCGATCGTTTGGGAAATGTTCCCAAACATAACCAGTGCCGTCTGAAGGCATGGGCACACTGGTCAGTTGGCCAGAACCTCGCGCTTCTAGGGGCATCGTACTGCCCATATTGGTAATGAATAGTAGGACCAGTAGGGGCCCCAGTCCAATGCTTTGCTAAGAGCCTACAAGGTTGTTAAGACGGCACTGAAGATAACTATAAACAACGTTACAAACACACACAACAAGGTGCAAAATGCTGTGCGTGTGCGTTTTCTGTTGTCATGCTTTTGTCTGGGCAAGTGCTTCTTTGAGAGAGAGAGAGAGAGAGAGAGAGAGAGAGAGAGAGAGAGAGAGAGAGAGAGAGAGAGAGAGAGAGAGAGAGAGAGAGAGAGAGAGAGAGAGAGAGATGGTGTGGTGGAGAGATTCAACATGTATTAGAGTACATTATATGTACATCTAAAATAAAAAACGACACACACACAAAACAAACCCCATATCAGCCTATACGATATTAAAAACCGTGGTGTTAAAAATTTGCCGTCTGCGACTGATTCATAAATGTTATTTTAGCGACAGACACAAAACAAACAAAGCATTATCGTTGATAAGATAAAAAAAATTAACCAACTGCACCAGCACGGGCGTATAACGATGACTGCCGGCTCCATTATTTGAGGCAACATTAAACTAATAAATTATCATTTTTTAAAGTACATTTTATACGGTCTAGTCAGTAACCTAGTGTCTCCCAAAGGGTAGTGGCAAAATTCTCATAAATTTACTTTATTTATTGGGAGCGGATCGTTCAGAATTATGTTTTGCCGGGTATAGGGCAGAATTTCTTGCAACGTCACCGGGTCCAGATAATTTGTTAGCAAGTTCATTTCTGATCAAGGTTATAACATATTTATGAAGAAATTGAGAACAAGATATTAGAGTTATTGCATTAGATATGTGATATTTTCTCAAAATAACAGGAATTGACTGTATTGTCCGCAAAATATAGTGCGGGATGACACTTCAGAAACCGGCCGAGTCACATCTGTCCTATTTGTTCTCGTACGCAAATGGCAAGAAATTGAATTTAATCAATATTTCATTTATTTTGAAACCCTGATATTGTTATCTCGTGATTACAAGTAACATTTATTACTAGATCTAAGAAGAAATAAACACCTCCACCCACCCCTGAGTCTGCGAACAATGATTTTTCACTGGCACTACTACCTTGAAGATTGCATACAGATCCAGTCATGTGTTCATTGCAGTATCCGCTACCCGACTAATGGTTCATAAGGCTGTAAAAATCCCCACCCCCACCCCCGTTACAAGATATAAAGCGGCTAGGAGTGCTCGATTCCCCATATGTTGGGCGCCAGTCCGTTGCCGGTTAACTGCCTAAGTACCTGTGAAAATATGGAGTTCATCACAGCATGGTGATTAGGGAAATCAGAGCTAGCATGGACAGCACGGGATAACTTCAAAATTTGCAGTATCGGTGTTGATTTAAGCTTTCAACTGAAGCTGACCTTTTTTCCTTGCCACGGAGAATTGATTTGTCCGGGTGACATTGCCCTATCTGGCAGATTTGTATAGTAGTGTACGTATAGACAACGATAAGCTGGCTCATGTTTATAAGCGGGGACAGAGGGGGTGGGAGGGTGCAAACATATCTAGATAAATTTGATGCTCGACGTGTCAAATTCAAATTCAAATTAAATCCATGCACATTTCTTGCGAATACATTTTGTTCAAGCTATACATTGTATCTAATGAAGTAAAAATTAATAAGTTATGTGGTAGGACTGTCTGGAATTTCTCGTATAGCTGAATAGTCAACGGCCCGAAATACTTCCTGTAGCCGTGTAGTCCGACGGCCCAGATCACCTCCTATAGCCGTAAAGTAGGACGGTCTGGAATACCTATAATAAATGTGCAGTCTGACGATTCGGAATACCCATAAAGCTGTGCAGTCTTGAAGGACCGGAATAATCCATATCACTGTGTAGTATGATGGCCGGGAATAGCTCATATGGTTGTGCAGTTTGATAGCTGACGGCCCAGAATACTTCATATAGACGTGTATACAAGACCGACAGTTTGGCACACATACACACACACACACACACACATATATATATATATATATATATATATATATATATATATATATATATATATATATATATATATATATATATATATATATATATATATATATATATATATATATTGGTATTCATTCATATTTGGGTTGCATGTAGAAAGCGGGCTTATTGACTAAGTTAAATAGCAATGGCCATGGTGGGACTCGAAACAACAATCTTCTGGCTAAGAATTACCTTACTAAAACCATGTTGCTTCCAGGTGAGTATGCATAGATCGTATCCAAACCCTTTATAGAGAAAGACTAGGCCAAACTTTACAATTTCTTTTGAATGGGGGGGTGCGGAGAGGAATGTTTTACCCGACCCCCTTCCGTTTGCCATTGGTAAGGATAAGCAACAGAAGTTTTACCTGTTGAAGGAATCAGTTCAAAAGTCTATCTGAAAATGTTTAACTTAGTCAGTTTGTGGATTTTTAGAAGTTAAGTAAAAGTAGATCGTTTGTTTAATTGGACTTCGTTAATTATATAGACCTTTCAACCAATTCCCATAATGCAGTCAAGACACTGCCAAGAGTTCCAGTGCATTGCGATATATACGTTGTGTGGTGTTCTTTTGAAATCATATACCAGATCTCAAAAACTAAAAATAATGAAAGAATTGACTTCGTTCTGTGATTTATAATTGAACGAGCAGAGAAAATGATGCAGACGGACAGACGGCCGCGATGGCTCAGTGGTTATGTATACTCCAACTCACGACCATGAAAGTGTGTGTGTGTGTGTGTGTGAGTGTGTGTGTGTGTTTTGACAATGCCGTCGAAGCATCCCAAATACGTTGTGTCAGTGTTCTTCGACACCGAAAAATAATTTAAAAAAACAATATAACAGATAGAATCTGTAAAACAGCACACAAAAAAATGCAATAGCTTACTTTTAACTACTGTCGGACGTATAATATAGTACAATCGCGACCGTTGTTGCTGTGGGAGGGATGCATTCTGTTTTTTACGCGACAGAGAAACGTCACGCTCAGGGCAATTCTGTGGTTTTAAATTACATCAGATCAAATGTATTTGATGACATTACGTTAATTTAGAAGTTAAAAAGATGAGTGCTCATAATTTTAAGGATATATATATATATATATATATATATATATATATATATATATATATATATATATATATATATATATATATATATATATATATATATATCTTGCTTTAAAATGTATTTGCACTATGATGTCATTATTTAAATTTATTTCCGCTCCTGTGGCCTGGTTGTTTGAGCGTCCATTGCAGATGCGGGAGATCGCGGGTTCGAACTCCGGCCGAGTCATGCCAAAGACATAAAAATGGTGCTAGCAGCAGCCTCACCTCGCGCTCTGCATTAAGAGGTTAGAGATAGATCTAGTCGGTCTGGTGTCAGGATAATGTGACTGGGTGGGACATGATGCTCCATGTCTGCCCCAGTGCTAGACATCACTATAAACTGTCATACTGCAGACATCATAGAGATATGACTGAAAATGTGTTAAAACTACGCTAAAAATCAAAATGACAAATACACATATACACACACAGTCAATTTATACCTTTTTCTGAGTCTATCCTGTCAGGGATGCTTGACGAAATTTGTTCCGGCTAATCCCAAGGAGGACGATATGGACGGTTGCTTACTCTTTATTAACGAGGGGAAATGATAATGGGAAAAAGGAGTGCGCACTATCTCATAGTGTCATCTCCAGAAGTTGTAATAGAAAAAAGTTTCTTGCCTGGTCGACAATAAATATAAATAGGTACCGCTCCGGGCAACATGTCCAGCTTTTGTGCCGGCTATCTCGCTTTGCTAAAACATTATCTCCAAATTCGGTCAGGTTATTATCAGTCATGTCATCGTTATTACTAAATATTTGTTCATTGTTGTCGAGTTGATAATTTTTTACAATACGAACACGTAACTTGGACATAGATAAGAGTGTACATATTAATAATGTCATCTTTCATTTGGACTGATGACAGTACCTTCGTAAACCGTTCTGACATCGTGGATCTTTTGGGACGTTAAAAAAAATGGGAATCCGAGGTAGCTCAGTTGGTAGAGTACTGTACTAATTATCCAAAAATTACGGGTTTAATACCCATCTGGGCTCAGTGTGCCCATCGGGAAAGCACTTGGCCCCATTTCCCTTCCATCATATAATCATTCATATGTTTAATGTGCAGTTTAAAAAAAAAACACAAGGTAATTTTTTAAAATCATTAAAGCAGAATGAAAAACAAAATCGCCAACAGTCATTTTGTAATGATGGGCAACCATGACATAGATAAAATAAATACTTTAAATGTTTATACGGTAATTTGGTAGCTATAAGCTAAAGTTAATCACACCTAGGTGTAGACTCCTCTCTCTCTCTCTCTCTCTCTCTCTCTCTCTCTCTCTCTCTCTCTCTCTCTCTCTCTCTCTCTCTCTCTCTCTATATATATATATATATATATATATATATATATATATATATATATATATAGCCATACATACATACATACGTACATACATACATACATACATACATACATACATACATACATACATACATACATACATACATACATACATACATACATACATACATACATACATACATACATACATACATACATACATACATACATACATACATACATACATACATACATACATACATACATACATACATACATACATACATGCACACACATTTACATGGACGCACATATATACCCAAAAACTAAAACATTTCTTTTTGATTTTGCTTAGGACAAAATACGTACACTGTATAGTAATTAAGAGCCATGAAAACTGTACATTGTCATCACACTGAACATTGACATCAAACTGTACGTTACTGCCTAGACGGACGTGACATTTTTGCCATGGATTTCAAGAGAACATTATGCTAACATAACTTAGTTGTTATTCTGCAAGCCAATTCAGACATGGACATAAATTATTTAATTTTAATATCACTTGTATACACTAATGCCAAGGTAAGCAGAGTAAAATAAATAAACCGTTTATATATCAAAACTATCCAGGAGTGAAGAAAAGTCCTTTAATTCCACCTTTACTATACTGTGTATTAGGTTACAACGATTCATAAAATTACATGAAGAACGAGTTAGTTTTTCTCCCCTTCATTTTAAAAATCCAATGTCCCACCCACCTACCCCGGCGAAAGTTTTCTGCCATAGTTTAAGAGAAGCTGTTTCGAGCTATTTATCAGTGAAAGAATGTTGACATGTTTGTTGTCATTTAAAAATAAAGTATTTCAGCAAACACATGCATCAAAGAAATACAAAGGTCAAAGCACAAGGCTATGCTATATGCATATAATTACTGTAAAGAACGTAAACAACGTTGCACATATATTACTTACGGGAGACACTGATAATTCTATAGCCATATCATGCAATTTATGCAGTGGCGTCACTAGGGTTGATGCCACCAAGTGCGGTAACTCATGGTGTCACACCCATGGACCTCCTTCCAGCACACAAATTTTATAGTTATTTTGATGTCATCCCCTCTGATGGTGTCCCGTAATACGGTCAGCACCCCCCTAATGAAGCCACTGAATTTAGGTAGATTTCTCAAACTAAGAAAGAGATTCCGTAATCTTCCGTTTTTAATTACGAATGTTTTAGTTATCAATATCATTATTCAATTTTTTGTGGTATTGATAAATACATGCCATACGGAATTTTTAAAACACACTTTTTTTTCTTCATACTACCATACGCATGAAATTAATTTCTTCTTCATTATAACAGTAAACTGTACTTTTTCTTTATTTTCTACAAACCTCCATCTAAACGAAGTGGGGTTAAGAAAGAAAATGTATATTGTATGGTTGACATTTTATTAGTTAAATTAATATACTGAAAGAACTATAATGATGATTTAAAATTTCATACCATTCTATAACAGGCAGGTCAGTAGCCAAATCAAGTCGTTATAACCACAATTAATAAAAAAAGTATATATATATATATATATATATATATATATATATATATATATATATATATATATATATATATATATATATATATATATATATATATATAGGTGTATACTAGTCCTACTCACTAATCACCAAAGATTATTTAAGTAAGTTTCTATCGTCTTAGTCTTCGAAGCACCATGTATAATTCAAGGATTTACATCCAATAGGCAGCATCTTTTATAGTCTATTACATTCTGTTTTTGCGTGATAAGTCGTATTACGGGGGCAGGATGCCACGAAGTCCGTAAATCAACCAAAACATGTTTATTATTTGCAATTCGTACTTGTTTGGCATTCCACTATCACGGAAGTAAGATTTCTAACCCTCACAAAGTGGGGACAAAGCCCTTTCGTACTGCATATATGAAAGATAATCTTCAAAGACACTTACTTTGGAAATAGTTCCCATATATACGCCACACTAGTGAGACAAATCTATGCTTCTAAATGAATTTTCTTTGTGTGTGCGAGTGTGCGTATATGTATGTGCGTGTCTGTTCTGTTTGCTACATTTCAGAACCACTACCACATTTTGCGCTTTCAGGGCTGAATGGGACATTTAATTTGATGTATGCACCCGGAAGTGCTGAATCAAGCAATCATTTGGTGAGTAAGGTCTTAGTATCACATGCTCTTGTCACCTTACCTGACGGCTTCATGTCGCCATCGAATAAAATTAATTATCTGGGTTTTGCATAGATTCCTTCCAAATTCGCATAGTATGTAAATATACCACCAGTGAAGATGACGTGATTTTAAATTAACTACTTTGACAATATAAATCAATAAAGTTAATCAGTCAACTTTGCAATCTAATTAACTTTAATATATAACTGTAATATAAGTGTATATATAACTTTAATATACGTGCATATATAATATACTGCACATTTGACTGACTAAATGAAGGAACTATAGAACTATACATTGGAAAGGAAATGGTTTCCACAATAACGGGTCATCAAATAATTTCAGTCTCAATCCAAACAGCGAAGGCAGACATGTCCAGTACATTCCGATCTTATGAAATGTGTAGAATGTCCAAATAAGAAGAAGATCCGAAAACATAAAAGGACAAGAAAACGATAAAACCATGGTACCTTTGCAGACCCGGTTTAAACACGTATTCAGACACGTTCAGGATTAGTCGATCACCTATCCAAGATCAGTTATCAACTATGTTTCAACGTTTCTCCTGTTGTCATCACTTTCTAGCTGTTTTATGCCAAGAGCGTGTCGCATACGCTGGATACAAAATTGTTTCTGTAAAATCCTAGTTAACATTTCTGACTACTAATCATTAGATAAAACCAAACTGATGTATCATAATTTACCTGAATGTGTCCGCTAGAAAATACTATCTGAAAAAATATCTCACAAAGTTTATATTTAAATCATGAAATATTTTGCTCTAAATTAAAAAAAGAAACCAACTTATATATTCTGTAATGATATCTTACTGTTTTGGTTTATTTGTTTTTTTGTTTTTATAACTAAACCTTCACAATATTTTTAGGATTTACTGAACTTCTACAACATGTGAATGCATAACAGATCTGATTATTAGATGCAAGACAAACATTTATATTTTAAAGTATCTATTATTTTCAAATTACAAATCTCCTTAACAACAACATGTATAAAAAACAATGAAAGTTAGTTCTGGAAAAGGCGGCAACTGGATTTCAACCGGGTTCGCTTTTTCCGAAAAATATTAAAACTTTGATGGCGGTTTTATCAGTTGTGCGACCTCATCTGCACTGTTATAAGATATCTATTATAGTCTTACATAAATAACTCTTCTGCACACTAAATACTGTTCCATAGAACTAACTTTTCTTTTCTCGTTGTTTTCTTTTCCCCAAAGGTCAAAGAAAGTACAAGTATGAAATAATTATTACAGTTTATTGTTTCAATTTACTAAGGAAATATGGGACAATTCTTTGAAATTGACATCAATTCTTTAAATATGACATCATACTTTAATTTTTCCAGTGTTTCTGTTTCAGCTTATATATATGATTTGTTTGATGTGTAACTGACTTTTATACAGGTTTAACGTGTGTATTATCGGAAGCAACTCTGACCTAGATAATGTTTAACTAGGTAAAATTTAATGTCGTACAAATGCTCCTAGGGCTAAAGTCGGATTTATAAATTCGTTGTAGCTCTTTTAACCTTCAAAGAAATTTAAACACCACCATCTCTCTCTCTCTCTCTCTCTCTCTCTCTCTCTCTCTCTCTCTCTCTCTCTCTCTCTCTCTCTGTATATGTGTATCTGTGTGTTTGCGTGTGCGTGTGTCTTCTAGGCGAGTTCCTGCGGGTATGTGTAACATACTTCGGGAATCTACCGCTTTTCCCCCTTCGGCAAAATGACTATATAAGTGATTCATTATGTAAACGCGAATTTTTATCAAGGTACATGGAGATCCACTAAGACGTGTGCTTTTTATATGAAAATTAAATTATATCCAAATAAAATCCAAGCTGTATAACAAGCATCAAACTCGAAGCTCTTTTAACCTAATCTCATCTTGTCAAACAGCCGGGACGGTTTGTATGAAGTCTCAGGTACGGACAAATTCAGTTTTCACAAGTAAATTGCATATAAATATGGCGACTTGCTACGTATTTTGAAAGTCAAGTCGCCAGTTGCAGGGAAAAAAAATCGAGAAGAATCTTTCCCAAAATTGACGAATAGCAAAATATGGGTCTTTGCATTCTTTTTAATGCTAATTCAAATATTTCACCTCCGTAAGACACATACTTCCACATTTTCCATGACATGCTTGATAACAAGTCGTCAGCATATCAGATTCAGGTCACCAATCTCGCTAAGCTTAAAAATATGTACTAGTGCTTTTTGAAGACCGTGTTCGATGAGTACTCGAATAATTTTGAATAATTTATGTTATAGAATCTGTCAGTGAAGCGAATTCCGATCGACAGACAAAATACCTTTATATGAAATAATCTGCAGCTGCATGTGCAGAACGCCGGTATCCTGCACTTATTTGCCCGTGAAAGAGAAACTTTCTCCTACTAAGCAAGAAGCAAATATGGGCAATCTTATGTAATCTCTGAATGATATCGATTAAGTTTACTGACGTTATTCTCTGTAATGTCAAACGGTTTCGTTTGAAAGATGCGCACGAATCCATGGAAAATTAACAATGTTCTGGAAGATCATTGTCTGCGACTGTTGAGTGGGAACTGTCTGCTGTGAAGGGGCAATTGATGAAGATAATCGATACCATCTACTCATGTATCCGCCTTCCTGACCGATTTCATGAAGAGCCAAACTTTACCACATTCTTTATAGAGCAATAATTTAGCATAAAGTGATTTTAGGGGGCTGAATCAGGTTATCGAGGATTTGCTAGAAGTTGTCTAACATAAGACTGGATCCATACATATGGCCGAAAGGACTTTTTGCAGGACATAAGTTGTGAGTTGCGAGATACGTAGTCAAGTGTCTAAAATGCGTTGCGGATATATTTATTTGCATCCTTTCTGTGGTTTAATAAATATGTTACATCAAATCGCAAAACCGTATATTAGTATCAACACAGACGTGTGGGGTGGTGGTAGATGGGTGGAAGCTGATTTATCAGACTTATGAAAGGACGATTTAAAAGCCGCCGTGTTATTGGAAGAGCATTTTTCCAGTGTATGAACAATACACCAAAATATGAGGGAAAAAATTGCATTCAAGAACTGGATACCCAGACCGAAAAAACTGGTAGAGGTGCATGAGAAGTATTTTCAGTAGATGCGCTGACGTAATGCTCACTAATAAACAAAACTTTATATTGTACTACGATTGGGAACCTATTAAATACCCCTTGAAAGTGTTTGATTGACGTCACGTGAGCTTAAGTCACGTATTTTAAATAAAAATGGCTCACTCATGAATATTTTCATGTAGTCATTCCTGTTCTCTGTTGTGTCATGCTATGAACTTCTATATTTTATCTTCATTTTTAAATATTTTCTTAAAGATACACCCTCACCATGTATTTTGATAATATAATTTGAAATGAGCATAGCCGAAAACTGTGTATTGTAATATTACATTATGGTTAGGGGGCCCTGAGTGGCCTAGTGGTCTAAAGCGATATCTGTCACGGATTACTGACATCTCACCTCTGTCTGCATATGTTCGAGTCTAGGATTCGGCGAATGTGGATATGTGAGAAAGCTTGCTAGTAGCTTCTCTTGGGTCGGTGGCTCTTTCCGGTGATTTCCCGGTTTCTTCCTCCACCATTAATACTGGCCGCCGTGTGCTGAAAATGGCGTTAAGACAACAACAACATGAACATTATGGTTGTTAAAATATGTGGAAATATCTAAATACAATTCAATCAACAGTCACCAAAACAATTTCCTTTCTTTAGTTTCTCAAACTTTACACAAAATGGACTGAGTCGCATGCTGAATATTCATAGTGTAAAAAGTGGGAATATGTACATTCAGCATAGTCTGCTATAACGACATCTGTCAAAAGGTAATGGTTGATATAATCATAAAATCGGATGATTTTAATGTACACGAAATTTTCATTGCTAGTTGAACTGAAAGAGGACTAGAGCTGATATATACATGCTGACTAATACGAAAATTACGACGGCAATGACTCCATGCCTTACGTACGGGCATTGCCCGCGGGTGCAACAGATGGATAACGAGCTGATGACAGTCATTGGGTATTAGTCAAATAAAGAATTTGTAGAGAAGATTGATTCGGTGAGGATAGTATGTAATTATATTGTCCACAATGTTATGTTTATTTATATTGAATGCTTATCGTTTGTCCATGATTGTAGATTATTCTTTAAGAAAATAGTTATTTGTAAACAGGATGTCCATGTTTGTAAGTTGTAAATAACATGCTAGCATAACGTTTTAGTTCAGAACATTCTATAAACAGACTTATTTACAATTTGATTGGAATTTTCATTGTACTGATTTATATGTATGTCAAGCGAAATTATGTATAATTAGAGACTTGTTAAGCAGAAAATTAATTCATGTTTTGCTCAGTCTTTAGTAATCTGCTTTATCAGAACCAACAGTTGTGTTCAGATATAATTTGAGAGGAAATATTTATCTAAATTAGTCACTGGAATTAATACGTGCTCTTTGACTTCGAATTAACACAATATTTTGGAATAATTGTGAATGCTTTGAAAGATATTTTTGACTGCGTCATTGTGGTGAGTCAGGACATTCAAGAATATTGGAATTCATTCGGAATATTCTATATTTTTAAACTTGTAATGGAACATTTATAATGACTTGGGATATAATTCACAATACTATAAAATGTATTTAATTTTTTAGCTTAGAAAAAAAATTGATTGTTGATTTTACTTGAATTGTTGGTTTAATTTCTTTTTGTCACGAACAACATTGCTTGCAAAAAGGCTACTGATAAATTATGCAAATAATTTGAATTAAATCCGATTAACCGTGTGTTTGCATTTTATGGGGTTTAACGGCATTTTTTTTTTCAGTACATGGCGCCCAGTGTATTTGCTGATGGAAGACCATAGTAAGAACACTGACCCACGGGAAGCTACTGGCAAGCGTTCTTGCATATCTGCGATAGTCCAGCCGAGACTTCAGGTCACGCAAACAGAAATGAGATTTGTGAGTGTTCTGTAGAGACGAGAACCTTAGTCCAATAGACTACCCGGGACACCGTTTAACCATGTACGTGTACAGACGCATACATCGCTGGGGACGATTATCATAGTACCAACATAACGCAGAATGCACAGCTTGTAGTTCTAATGTCGTGTATATATTACACCAATACACAACTATACTAATACTCCAACACACAGCTACACCAATACACCAATACACTAAATCAAATAGCAATTACGAATTAAATTCTTGTTGGGAATGTGAACTAGGTTCATTCTAGTTTGAGTTTCCTCTGACTCTTGACACCCCATTTCTAAACAACCAAATATCAAATATGGGTTGTCAAGAGTCAGAGGAAACACGGACTAGGTTCATTCCACCCTCACACCAAACGCTTTTTGTATCTACAGATTCCTTTGTCAAGGGCACGAAGAGAAAAAAAAAACAATTTCACGGCTAAATCATAGCAAAACCCCCAAAACTCCTCAAAACGTGAGTGTTCAACAAAGTATGCATTGTGTTTGCTGTCAATAGGTACTCTTAGTTACGAAATAACGGTTGAACGATGTTGAGCTTTGTTACTATTTAGTGCAAGCAAGAGAGGCTAGTACTACTGATCTCAATCGAAGGCGTTAGTAGGTGAGCAATTAATTGTCTGCGCCGTCTACAAAATTTGACATCCCTGATGTAGTATTCCATCCTGGATCTAATATCTCACTGAGATAGCTATATGTTAAAATTTGCATGAATTTACGTTCCAGGGCAAAATGACATCATTTAATTTTTAAAAATATAGAATAGCTCATAAATTCCTTTTAATAACTTTGTATACGTTTTCTTTTTTGTTGTTGACATTTTTTCTTCTTCATACAAATGACAGTAAAATATGATTTTAATATCCTGTAAGTTTCTCTTTGCATACGCAATTAAAAATGACCATTTTGAATTATTCGGTAAATCCAATAGGCTTTGGATTTACTAATTTGTGTGCTCCATTTTTTAGTTATGGGTGATCCAAGTCAGGATCACAGTGAAAGTATGGCCTAGAGAAGAGTCACTGGGCTCCTTTCCACTTTAATGGTTTGCCAATTGATCTGTGGATATTCGTTCTAATGAACCCAGATCACAATTAATTATATATTATTTACATCTGTAATTCAGCACTAAACTTTCCACTGTGTGACAATCAATACAAATCATATGTTAATCTAAAATACCTTCAAAGATGACTTCACGGTAAAGTTCTTGTCAAAGGTTCACCGGCATTTTTTTAGCTGTTGAAAAGTTGAGAAGCTGGACTGTAAACAAAGCAACACGCAATGGAATACAGATTTCACTTCCGGATCATCACCAAGGCCTTATTACACATTGTGCACTGTCACCGATATAGAAACTGACAACCACACCATAAGATCATGTTACCGTTATAAATCCAAAACAAAAATTCATAAATATAATCCTTCTATGAGAGCGAAAAAATCTCTAAAAGTAGACTAGAACTACATTCGTAAGTACTGAACTGAAAGTCCTAATTGTGACCGGATTCATAACGTTTAATTTTTGCGTTTCTCCGACATATTGGGAGCCGAATATCTTCAGCTGATGCTGTAGATCACATTTTCTGTGATGCATGTTATTGTGTGGTTATGAATATTAAGCTATGTACCTGTGACTGTTTTGGCACGTCTTGCATTGTTTATTTTCACAAGGCGTCGATTTTCCCATATATTCTTTGATTTGAGAGTGGCTTCAAATTTGTCTTGACCAATATGGCACAAAGTCTTGGAGGTCAACAAAATGCTACCACTAGTTTGTATGAAAATATCAATTTAAGCAGTTTACATTTTGTAATGATTGACCAATGTTTGTGAATGATACGACCTACTCTGGCTGGAATATGAGGATAAAGGGTGTTCGTTTCATGTTTTCTTTTCCCGTGTATTTGAGGAAGTCAGCACGGTTTGTTTGTTTGGCTTTATGTATCGCTTCCACTATTATATTTTTTATAGCGTTTAGGAAATAACTTCAGGAGTTTGACGAGGAATTCTGTGGATGGCGTCTTCACATGTTTTGTTTCCCAGACGTCTTTACGTGCATCAATGTTGAGAGAGAGAGAGAGAGAGAGAGAGAGAGAGAGAGAGAGAGAGAGAGAGAGAGAGAGAGAGAGAGAGAGAGAGAGAGAGAGAGAGAGAGAGAGAGAGAGAGATGGTCAAGTGAAGCAAGAACTGTGTCGGGGTGGTAACGGTTCACCGACTTCACTTTTCGCGAGATAGCCCTTTGTGTCCTAAAGATACGTTGGTGGAGTACAGACATCTGGGCCTCGTAAAATAATGGATGTATTCCTAGCTTTTCTGTTGGGTGGCCATTACCAGAAATAACAGGCCAATCTTTGCTTCCTTGTTTGTGTAATTTGGGTATCAAATAGAAATTCTGTCCTCTTGGGTTTCGGAGATACGATATTCCATAGTTTCTTGTTTTATATGTCCCTTCTGGAACATTTTGTTAACAGCATGCTCAACTGTCTTATTATATTTAAGTTTAATTCATGACAGAATCTGACGTCATTAAGTTGTCTGCTTCATTGATCCATCACGACAACCACATACCCATTATCAGCTTGATTGATTGTGACGTCAGCTGTAGCTTTCAATGACTCAAATGCTTCTTTTTTCTCTTTGCTTACGTTTGAGTATTTGCTTGCTTGCGGTAAGTGGTTCGATATTTCGCTTTCGATCGATGAAATTCAAATCTCAGGGTTAGCAAACGAACTCTTTGGAGGTGGCCAATAACTTTTTTTTTACCCGAAATATTGGTGCTCCAGCGGGGTTTATTCATCGGTATTCTTTTCTTCTTTTTCTGGCTTCTGTACCAAATTAGTCGTTAAGTTGCATTCTTCGACTAAATTCGTCTGTGTCCTTCAAGAGCTCAACTCTATCATAACTCTTGGGGTGGGGACAGAAGCCTGGAGCCTTTGAAAGTAACATAGTTGCTGCTCCCGTGAGTTAGGCCCTAGAGAGATTAACAAATGTGTCAGGATCAGATGTCAACGATTTCTTCCTTTGTCATTTTCTGTTCTTTAGTTCAACCTTCAACTTCTATTAAGGTCTAATCTCATGAATAGCACTTTTTAAAACTACGGTTTGTGAAAACATTTTCTGTATTGGTCAACAAATACTACTTTTTCCAATAGTTTATAGGTAAGTAATAGTCATGGGTAGATCGACATGATTTCATTTCATTATGTGTAGTGCATTAGTGGAAAACAGTCCCATTTACACTGCAATGTGTATTTATAGTGCTTTAGTGGAAAACAATCACGAGTGCACTACACTATGTATGTGTTGTGCTT
This sequence comes from Potamilus streckersoni, assembly GCA_016746295.1. NCBI lineage: Eukaryota > Metazoa > Mollusca > Bivalvia > Unionida > Unionidae > Potamilus > Potamilus streckersoni. The sequence continues at coordinate 3,271,884 of JAEAOA010001748.1, read as the reverse complement.
TAATGGAAATCAGTGACGATTACACTACATTGTGTATGCGTAGTGTTTTAGTGGAAAACATTATTGATTGCTAAAATAACTAAATATAAAAAGACACAGGAAAATAATTTTAAACTATCATACTTTCAACTTGAATAAGTGAATAACATTTCTATAATCAAGAGTTTAACAGTAGTTCGAAAGTAACTTTCATCGGAGACATGAAGATAAATAGAAGAACGCGAAGTACTGATTCATTAATTGAACACTGGGCACTTAATTGCTCGCTAACTTCTTTCACAAACGTTTTATTTCTTATGACGTTGTTGACAAACTGTACATTCTTTTCTTTAAATGCAAACGACACAATATTGTTTCGAATCATTAATTCCTTGTCATAAATATACTTATCATCGGTGATAACCCACATGTGAGTGTCATTTATTTGTTTGCACTAATTTGCATTTAGATGATCCTACAGCGAGATACTTGAGGCCAGCCGGACTTGTGCCTTTTATTTATAGTTTCATCGCAGTAATATTTGTAGGTATACCAAATGATCTTCATTATGTTTACCTTTGTTTTACATTGCAATCATTTTACCAGCTTGCGGTTTCTGTATTACATTTCACAAATATAGACATAGGTTTAGCGTAGTCTAAGTTTGGAATGAAAATTCTGTTTCTGGTGAGGAATACCCTTCCCTATGACCACTTAATGACCTCCTAGCCTTCTACTACTATCATCCACTACAGTACTATGCTACATCAGTATTAAATAACTAAACTACCTCAGTATTAAAAGCGAAAAAAATTGGTCTCCATAATTGAAAGAGGTAAGCCTATCAATAAAAATTGGTGATTGACAAACTCCTGTTCACAGCACTCAACAAGTCATCTTCCTGTTAGAATCGCAACAAAGGGATTCTTCTTATCTGAACACTGTCGTGATTAGATATGGTACCAACCAGTAGGTGTGACATCATAATGAACACACAAATTTAACCAATATATCGATAAAAGCAAATAAAATCTACTGTTCGGCGATGTAATTATAGAGGTGATAAAGATAATCTTGCAATGAGCAGAACCGTTCTGGTGGCCTAGTAGTTAGATCGTACGCCTCAGATGCGGGGGGTTGTGGGTTCGACCCCGGCCGAGTCATACCAAAGACTTACAAAGTTTGTGCTCCATAAATAAGCAGGCGACCTCTGAGATTTTTCCCTTGTTTCAAAAGGAATCCTCAGGTTGATCAAGAGTAAGTTGTGTCTTTCGGCTTCTTGAGGATTTATATTTCAATGTCCAGAGCATATATATATATATATATATATATATATATATATATATATATATATATATATATATATATATATATATATATATATATATATATATATATATACATATATATATATATATATATATATATATATATATATATATATATATATATATATATATATATATATATATATATATATATAGAGAGAGAGAGAGAGAGAGAGAGAGAGAGAGAGAGAGAGAGAGAGAGAGAGAGAGAGAGAGAGAGAGAGAGAGAGAGTTCTGAACCTTGTCGGAAGATATACAGAACCATGTGTTTCATTACCTTTTTAATGACTATTTTGGTTGGATATTACAGTAATCCATCGCTACTGAATAAATTACGCATAACCTAATGGCCACCTATATTTTTTTATTATTAAATATTTGCGCCAGTGTCGTGCCAACATGTGTAAACATTTGTGGTTCGTTCTATCACAATTATTAAACAGGTAAATACATAGACATGCGACCCTAGAGATAGTTGTCATTTGCATATGTAGCGGTATATTTCTTGCCTATAGATGCATAGGTAAAAGCATTGTTAACTGGAAAGCGGCTTGTTATCTCATCCTAGCGTTCCTTACAGTGATTCTTTTTTTATTCTGGCCCCAGGGACGCTTATCTCTGATTTCCCAGGTACATAACTGGAGGAAATGGCATCGACGAATAAATATTTCACCGTCGGGCATTCTTCTTTGAATGACTTTTTTAAAACACATGTGACGGTAACACATGTAATGACTTTATCGAGATTTGTTTTAGCAGTACCCCAGATAATGTTTTAACACATAAAATTCAAATTAATATGTTGAAATTATATTTTACTTTACTAATTGGGTATTTTTCAATATTAAGTTTTAATAATTTCAAATATTAAAATACCTAATGATCTCGTTAATGTTCGCAAGCAAATTTATTTTCTATGCACTCACATTTTCCTTGGATACATTCCCTCTTTCGAAAACTTATGTAGATTTATTTCAGTCTCATCAGACCAGACATTTTTAATTTGGACAATGAATACATCTTAGCATTATATCTGTGTCGCTTCCAAGCACGACACAGATCACATATTTCTTATGCAGACTGTTTTACATCATGTTTTTCATGATTTAACAGAATCTCATTCCGCAAAGATTTTCTTTAAATTTGGTAGAGTACTTCTCACTGTTTATATCGATGTAGTGTCGTTTAGTTGGAAAAGGCTGATAATTGTTTAAACTTCCAATGAACTTTTAGGTTTCACTGATTTTCTAACTGTTTTTCACAACATTATTTTTGCGTCATTCAGATACGGAACGTCTGATGTTATGTAAATGAATATTCTGCAATGTATTACGTACTTTTATTTGAGAGTGACAGGTTTAAGGTGAAGTTGCTTGCATTTGCAACAAGCAGAGTGGAGAGAATGTTGACATACCTCTATACTGTAGCTGAAATTTCATTACATATTGAACTTGTGGAGACTGCACACTTCTAATAAAAATATTTGCCCCCAATTGCGAGCCATTACAAAATATAAAATCTAGTATCTGAAACTTGCGCGAAACGCTTTGTGTTTTCACAATGATCAAAAGCAAATGCGTTTATTCAATTTTCATAATACTGCTTACCATCAAAATTACTTAATCCGGGTTTTATAATGACATCGATTTTAAACTTATCATGATTTGATCTAATCGGCATTGATCTAACAAAAGTAACGCCTCCGTCGACTACGTACTTAAAATCATTAAATCCCATGGATTTTTAACATAACAGCGCGATAGACTTTTGCTTTTTTGTTTCTCTTTTATTATCCAGAAAAAAACACATACATCTTGTTGCGTAGTCAGTCCAACAATTTCTCGGATTATATTAAACACAAATTAATCTTTTATTAATCAGATAACTTTTTATTCGTGCCATCGTGAAATCCACTAGTTTTAGGATAATCTGACGGATTAAGCAGTTGCCGATTATCATACATGTCCTGGTAGATGCCTTCGGTTTCAATTTCATAGGTTAATGAGTCGGTATTGGTAAACAATAACTTATTCGACGGCCACCGATTTTTAACAAAATTGTAATGAAAATCATACATTAACCACTTTGAAAAATCTAGCACATCTTCTTGAATGTATATCAGTTTATTCAACTTTAATTTTTTTCCTTCGATGTATCACTAAAACGAATTTCGCCGATCTCACGTTCACAAATGTGACAATTAACAGCTTTCGCGACATAAATTTCTAACTCATCTGTCAGCTTTTTTATTGGAATAATCCAACGTAACAGATTAAAAATATCTATTTATTAAATATTTTAACAACCATACAGCTGGATCTTTGCCGCGGTAAAGTTTGATTGTCCGTTGTCAGCACAACAAACAATTTTATAAGTGACTCGACATATAACTTGGTTTTGCGATTTTCTTGTGCTAGATTGATTCGGACCATTTTCTACACGAAGTATAGGCGGAAAATAAGCTTTCGAAATCTGCGTAAATAACAAACGGTATTTTTTTATGTTGTTCTTATGATTTTTAATCTGTTATACTTTCCCTTTTTCACTAGGCATTGATATTTGTTGTACGTTGGCACAGTAATACGGATGTTTTTTGTAGTTGTTCATCGCTATCACAGCCTTGTAAACAACGGCAACAAAATTTTGTTTTAATTTGTTTTGTTTGCTATACTATCGTCCAAGTAGTCCATTACAGTTTTTGATCCAAACGTAACGTGTTTTATAAAACAAAAAGTTTATTGTTGATTGAGAAGCTTTACTGAAATGTATCTTGGATAAACATTTTCATGTTGGTCAAAACGGAATAACATTGACAAATACATTATTATGTTGCTCCGACTTTGGTGTTTGATTTTCAGCAAAAATCAATACCAGAGAAATTTAGTTTTGATGTATAACCAAAGTATTTGTCAACATGATCCGCATATTTTCAGCAGGATTCATCGCCGAAAGAATGACCCATTGGAAGCACTTGATATAAAAGTTTTTAACATTGATACAGCACTTTATAGTTTTTATTTTTTCAGCAATTTCTTCGTAAACGATTCCGTCGTCGACGGCTTCTTTGTCGCCGTCAACGTCAGGTCTCATGTAATTTCAGCAGTATCACATGATACTGCACCAAAATTGTTATACTTTTGTGAACATCAAGTTCATGCTTTAATGTTGGTTCCAGTAGATAAAAAAGATTAAGGTAAAGTTGACAAGAGCATGTAATTTATCAACACAATAGCTATTATTAAATCCTGCGAAGGCGGTTATAATTGGATCTCCGAATATTCTCTTTTAGCAATATTACATCGTATATACTATATTTCACAAAACTCTAATTGCATTAAAATCAATTACACAACTAATTTGCTTATTGTATAATGATATATAAGTTATTTATTGCAAGTGCTAATGAGCAAGAGTATTATTAAGTCCATCCAAAAGACAACTTGCATGCCGGAAACATTTTGGGTTTGGTAATACGTATTAAATACCGCGAACCTTTTTGTAGAGCGACTCCGGCGATTTTTAAGATTAGTATAAAATATGAAGGCGATACTGAGTAAAGAAAAATGTCCAGGAAAGATTTCATTTGTACTTTATTTTGTGGAAATATTCCCGATGGACAACGAGTATATCGGGTTAATGGTTGAATTACCGACGATAACATCATGAATCTTGGTTCGCAAGACTAATTTTAGTCACACCTAGTGTTTTATTTGTATGAGCATAATAATTTGGGGTTGATTAGAGATATCCGACCAAAAATAAGTATTAGATAATTTGAGAAAAGATGATTATCTTATGATAACGATGCGCGGTAAAAACAAAAATGGGTTTAATAATTATCAATCCCATAGATTTATTTACGGAATATTTTTACAACCAAATTGAACCAAGTTTTGGTATCCACCATGTGAACAATATCAAGACTGAAAATAGTAAAGAGAATCTAGAACTAGTTACCAGCAAGAATATGTTAGAAATGGTAAAGGCGGAGGTGGTAAACCTATTGTTTTGCTTATTATTGAAGCGAAAAGGAAATTTTTATTTCATTCGATTTTTTCTGCTTCAAAATACTTAGCCATTTCACAAGTTCAATAATAGAAGCTGAAGATGGTACAACAAGATCAGCATTTTGAAAGAAATATAATAACATAATTATCTTTTGGTATGATAACTAAATGTTTTGTAATTTTGTAATCAGTACATACAATTATGACACCATAACATTATTAAGCTTCTGTCAATAACTACTCCTTTCCGCAGTTTTATTTTTTCTGCCGCTGTAAGACGAACTTTATCATTGTAGTTTCAGTTGGTTAATATCAAGTTGACGGAAATGTCTTTTATCTGGCTCAGAGAAACATTTCTTATTACTTGCTGAAATTGGACTTGATTGACAATATTTGCTCTTTTGTGCAATCCTATTTCGTTCATTACTATTTTAGTAATTAGATAAAAATTAATTATAATATAAACTTGAAGAAACGATTAACATATATTTACGACGATAATAATTTAATAGCAGAAAATTTTATTGCTAAATTTCTTGCGGCTGTCGATAATGATGCTAATTTAATTTTAGCTGAAACATCGTTAAGTGATGAAATGGCCAACGACGAAATCGCCAACGACATTATAACAGTAGTTGATAAATTATTGTACCGAAGATCAACAACTGAGCGATATGATGTTACATATCACATTCCTACGGAAATAGTGAAATTTGATTTAGCGTTACTGAAACTCAATTATTCTGGCAACTTAAATGCTAAGATTCCTTGTTGATAAAATAATATAAAATTCGATTTTATTTTTGTTAAGTTATTTAATCTGATGTTTATGCCATCATAAAGAAAGGGGTAATTGATATCATTTGACAGGTCGGTTAAATGTAGGCCAGTTTTGTTAAAAATGAGCAAAAATGTAAAAATATTATTGCTCAATGCGAAGGTTGAACAACTTTGCTAGTGGGTGTCCAACTATTAAATTTGTTGCTGTATCCGCGCCACTTAACAAGACTTTTATTACCGCGTTTTCTGATAACTCGTTCGATAATAAACACAACTTGATCAATATCTAGTTCTATTCGTAGAAGCTACCAATTACCAACTCTCCTGAGAGATCTCTTAACGAGTAATTACCGGCAATTGACATTAAAACTATCAATGACAAATACTTCTTCAGTCCAGTCTGGTGTAAATCAATTTTAAAATTTTTGTTTTCATTGTGAAATTCGTACTTTATCGCCGATCTTAAATTTACATATTCTCATTTGCGAGTATTGGATATTTAATTGCGTAACTTGGGGACATCTTATTAGATCTGTGCATTGTGTTTATGTAAGGTGATATAATTTTTGGAAGATTACCAATATATTTGCAACTGCATTTTGTTGTCATATGTTGTGAATTGGTTTCGTTTTGCGTGCGGTTAAATCGTTCGACAATAACGCTTTTTCTCTCATTTCCCGTAACGTAACTTTTTAATATTGTTCTGTTTCAGAAAATATTCAAACTTTTTATTAAAAAATTATGTGTCATGGTCAGTCGAAATTGTATTGTATTTGGTCGCCTTTCTGTACTAATAATAATTTGTTTTCTTTCATCAATTATTGGCGTTCCTGTTCTATCACCAACCAGTATACTAAACGCGTACTTGCTTAACTTAAAACATCACTAACGTTGAACAAATAAGTTTGGTTATTATTGTATCGTGCTAAGCTAGACATATCTATTAGATCTATTGCCCAGATAGTATCAACTGCATTTGCGATAGCCTTACGTCGTTGAATTATTTGATGTTTGTGTAATTCAGTCGCTATTGTCTTCATTTACAACTTTTCCAACGTCTGCGCTTGTTCTCCAAATCGAATCTCTTCAAATCCGGTCTCGTGATTGCTACGCTGACAGTATGTAACAAATTTATCTTGTTTGATACAAAGATATTTATCAGAATCACAGTTGCAATTCATCTTTTTATTTTTTTTCAGGATAAAAACAAAATTATTTTAGTCACCAAACAAAATAACTTTATCAGGACGACTTCGTCGCGGTGATGTTTTGGGCGATATTATAATAATGTCATTTCTTCTAGCAACTACTTTTCCTGTTTTAGGAACATACATTTTATTTCATCACAAATAACATAAATATTTTTTAATATCAGTGTTATTGTTTTTCACTTTATCAGCTTACCTGTTTTAGCTTTACTTTTGAAACAATATGTTGTCGACATTATTTACATTTGCCACACAAAATGCATCATTATCCAAGCTAGGATATTTTTCAAACTACAGGATAAACCTAAAAAAGTTATTGGTGGAGTTTATAGAATTTGTAGTTGACGACATCTGTTTGACAAACATAACAATGATAATAACCACAAGAAGTTCCAACTAGCTATAGTTGGTTAGAAGAATAATTTATTGTTTTGTATTTTCGGAACCCTGGAATTCTGCTAATATTTCGTAATGACATTACCTGGAGGAGTGCCAAACGTATGAAAATACTTATTTTTATAAACCGTTACCCAACGAGTACCTGACCCATCGTCGACATTTCGTACATTAATTACACATGAACCGCCTGTTTATGGGTTGCTCGTTTACTCGTCATTAGAATATACTCATGAAATCCTTTATACTGACTTTAGTTTATCAAGTATATCGAAATTACTCAGCGTGATTGCTTTAGCGTCGGGTTCCCGGCAGCATTAGTGATCTTGAAACCCCGACTCTTCTGCCTATCCCCAATATATTTGGCAGTAGACTGCCAGTCAGTCCTGCTAACAGTATACCTAAAACTCCGCCCTCGACCACTTTGCGGTTTTGCATCTTGCGCGACCACTGATAACGCGTTGCGTTCACTGGTGTATATTTTTACTTACTCTATTTTGTCTTGATTTTGTTGATATTTTTGATTGGCAATTTTATTTCTTAATGCTAGATAAATGAAAAAGAGAAAGTTCGATGAATTTTAAGTTTGAAAACTCTAAGAACTTCACATAATTGGATTGATACCGTCACCAGATACCGCTTCTTAGTTGCTCCGGATATTGCTCCTGATGCAGCGGAGATTCAGAGTGTTCCAAGTGCCGGTTGGAGTTCAGTTAATACTGTTTTGTCTATTACTACAAGTGTTGGTCCGAAGAAACCGCTATTGTCATCGTCGTCGCTTGAATTTTTGATAGATTAAAAACAAACATGTTTCTTTCGATCGCTTTGCGATTAAGTAGTATTGTTACTTGTTTTTGCGTCAGCATCAATTATAATGATTAATACAACGACGATCTTCCAAAACAACAAACAGATGTCTTGGCAATTGCTCGCTAGGCGCAGTTGTAATACGCCGTGTGTAGTCGCTGTATTTGGAATGACGGTTTTTATATATTTTATTCCGCTGAAAATATATATTTTTGTGATCGTTGTTAGTTATATTGATTTGGTGACCGACGCAACAATTCCTTGCATCCAAAGCCATTGTAGCCCAGTCACAAAATACATGTCGGCTCCAACAACTCGTAGCAAACAATCGTTTTATTCTGCCCGATCAAGTACGAGTTCATGCTTTAGTCCACGAACTACTTTGTTACAGTCGCGACAAAATCAAAATATTGTGCTTTACAGCAACATTATTGTTATTTGACGCGATTCTGTATCAAATTCTTTTCGTTTAGCAAAACCTTCGTTGTAAAATATATTCCTTGTGTTTATTATCTGATTCAGTAATCTAACATTGCATAACCATCTGCAGCTGCACCTAGATATATTTCATGAAAATTACTTCATACAGTTGTCAACAATGTTCTAGCAGCACCTACTTCTCCATCTTTACCTCACGCAACTATACCAAAATTAGCAGCATTCGCAATAAGATTATTTCTTACAGTGTCAAGATCTGCAGCAACGTCAGCGCGGTGTTCAATAACACATTTTGAAATAAATTCACTTACAACTGCTTGTCCTGTTTGTTGCCACCGACCTAGAATAATCTTCGCTGAACGAGACAATGTTAACAGTTGTTCTTGCAACAGGAAAGTTCATTGAAATATCCGATACTATTTAATTAGCCAGCTGGTATCGTGAGATTTTTAATAACCTCCAGCTGTTGTTGATTAGTGAAACTTCAGTGTTAGCTGTAATAGCACCACCAACTGCATTCAGTATTTGACCAGGAACTCATTACACCGCTTTATGCAGCAACAAAACTACATCTTAGTCTCTGGTATTAAAGTTCGAACATCAGCTTGATTTCGTTCGTTTGAGTTGTCGATATCAAATTCTTCGGTATGATCAAGATAATTTTTAATTGATATTTTATTCATAACTGCCATATAAAATCATCGAAAAAGCAACAGGTATTAATTCGATTAGTTTTTTTCACTATTTTTTCTATAATTTCCCCACAACTCGGAGATTCGTTTTTTTTTTGTTGTATGAATCAATGCTCGTTTAGTATCTGCTGATTGTGCAATATCTGAAATTGCTTGCTTTATTTCTGTTGTTGTTGGCACACCACTTTGCACGACTACATCAGCGTTGCCTTTAATCTTGTCGGAGATGTGCAAATGCGCTTTCACCAGCAGATGCGGCTAAAGTCGACAAATCTTTCGATGCATCAATTGCAATTGGTGCAAATTTATGCGCGATTCCATATATATTTTCAACAATTTAAGAACATATACTAAAAACGAACACCTACGATGTTTCGTCGGTATTTTTTTGTTCATTTTGTTTATCTAATATTGCCCTACTAAACTCATTAAACAATTGTAGAAATGTTACTCCGCAACGCATAGGTGTAAAAACCCTTTGAAAATTCATTATTAAGATCAAATTATCGCCCAGATTAATCAGTCAGTTGCTTGTTTATGCTTGTTATTTGGCTTTCAATATTAACTGGACAATATATTATTTCTCGTGGAGTAACTTGCATTGATAATCCCGGAGAAACACAGAGAAGAACAGCTGTAAATTTTATGTCCTTTGCTACACTTAGCAGAGTAAGAACCAGAAGCAATAGAACAGTTGATCAGGATTGTGTTTACTCGTGTAACGTTTACCCGAACATTTCCGTCATATGATATATTTATTCAACAATTGATCCCTATTGTTGTTTATTAAAGCGTATAACCGACGCAATACCTATTGCTGGCGTAAATCGATTACCAAGTTGTTTTAACGTGATTCTAGAACGTATAGTATTCTAGTTTGGAGTAAGCTCAAACTTTACTGCAACACCTACATTCTTTGTACTAAGCTCCTTTATCGTATTGTTTAGGTCATTAACGTTATACGACCCTTCGGTATCTTAAACGACACCCAAGCGCCTGGATTAAACGTAAAATCGTCATTGATGCCAGTTTGATCGTTGGTCATTCAATGCCATGCCATAGCATTGGTCATTCAATGCCATGTCATAGCAGAAATTAATACCTTTTCGTACTGTCGATCTGGATCAAGCTGTATTATATTTTACAGAAAGATTTTCTCTGTCGGTGGCGCCACCGTTGGTGGTGGAGATAGAGTCGTGTATAGATGTATTTGACATCTTTATTTTTTTACGTCTGGATTAAAATTGTGGGACAATAAAACTTATCGAAGATTGTTGTGTTAAATTACGTATTCGGTTGATGTTAATATTCAACCCGAGCAAAGATGATCAAGTATGTTTACTATTTCACTGTCGATTTCAGTACTAACATTTCGTGCTATTTTGTATGATATCAGTAACATTAGTCGGTCAACTATTGCTGTGATTGAAGTAAACACTTTAACATCTAATCCGGTTGTGTTGAGCCATAGCCACGTCTTTCTTCTTCTGGCACTTCGTCAAGGCTTTTGCTAGTGTTCTTGATCTATTTATGTGGTCGATGAAACCATTTTCTTTAGCCAACATATTTCTAATAACATTAAGATAAAGCCCGACTATAATGTCATCTCAATGTCACTTATACAAGCCTGTAATTTTATCAAAATCTTCTGACAACATATTCTCAGCATTATCTTTATTGTCAGTTCGTATTTTTTGCAACTGTTCTGTTAATAGTTTTTTCCTTCCGTTGAATTACCTTTAATATCAGAAACGTTTTTATTGATATTATTTGCATCTTTAAATATTTTATATTCATTTTCAAAATATTGCTACCAAATCTTGTAACCCAAGCATACATTATATTAAGACGTCTAAGCTCTTCTTCTGTTTTTCATTTGCATCATTCTGTCATCGTCAAGTAATCTTTTGACATGATTCAGCTTGTTCCACAATATTTTTAAAAGCAGTTTCTTATTGTACTTTTTGTTTTTCTCCGAGCAAACCTAAGAAACCTTTCTCCTACTATATCTTTAGCTTATCTGCAGATAGTGCTGGTGTATCTGGTTGTTTTCCAAATACAGCCTCGATAACCTGCCTAGAAAGTTCGATGGTTTCTTCTGCCGCAGCAAGTTGTCCTCGTTTTTCTTCCTCTACTCGCTTCTTAAACACCACTCTTGTCGCAGTATATTTCCTTAGCAAATCAATTTTTGTTTGTCCATTTTATTTCAGTACATTTTACAAAACTTTTTATGACATATCGTGTTAGCTATCATACATTGGCCTAGTAGTTAGAGCATCCGCCTCCGATGCGGGAGGTCGCGGATTCGAACCCAGTCTGAGCCATACGAAAGACTTTAAAAAATGGAACTAACGGCTGCCTCGTTGGACGCTCAGCATTAAGAGGTTTTTGTTAGGACTGGTGCTGCACATTACTATAAACAGTCACACTGCATACATCCTAGCGACATGACTGAAAAATTGTTAAAGCTACGTTAAAAATCTATGTCACACACACACACACACACACACACACACACACACACACAAATATACACATTTTGCAATATTCTAAACATCAACATTGTCAAGCCCGGAAAATAGTATAAAACATCCTGTATTCCGACGTTATAGAAACCTTGGGCAAGATAAATGGAATAACACTTTTAATTACGTGACACGGAAAAATGAGATCGTATTTCATTCAAATCGTCGTTGGTTATCGGAATATCATCAAAAAACAATTATATTATGTCCTGTGGAATCAAGTTCGTTTTATTTAAACTCTTCGCAAACATTAAGTTCATCACAGTTTATCATTATATTCACTTAAGAATTGATATCTGTCTTTTGGGTCGATTGTGAAAATATACACTCGATTGTAGGTAAAGTTGTTGCTGAGCAGTAAATTCAGTAACTAATTTGTTTTACCAGATCCTGTGCTACCAATAATGTGATAATGACAATCTGGTAGTTTGTTGTATGTTTATGCACCACTAATCGCTCTGTAATAATGTTTAATATTGATATTTTAATAGCCACATAAATTGTATTATGCTTAAAAGAATACGAATGAGCTATTACACAAACGTCGGAACAACATTGACAGGTTCGGTGTCTGCAGATACTTTAACAAGCGGTAAAGCTGATTTGTCATGACATTTTTTAAAAACATCCGGCGATACAATAAACGGTAACTTGTCGATGTCAAATCGCCTAGAGCTAGGTCTTGAGACAACCTATCAATCGAGAAACGAAGATAATACACAAGCTGTGAGCTTTGCCCATCTAAAATCAGTTGATAACAAGCTGGTTAAAACTGTCGGTTTAGTTACCGGGAATATCAATACGTCTGGCAATAAAATTATTGGGCTATAACAGAATATTCTACCAGAAAAATTTAAAATATGCTAAGCAGTAAGTATTTCCCAGCTATTTTCTGTTATTGATTCGATTGCACCCCCACCCTGAGATACAATGATAGGCAGCTTAACTTTATCAAACAACGCAAAAAGGTTTGCACAGCTAAAGGGTTCATTAATACCATATTTAAAACTAGACGGTGATATAAAGATAGAACCAATTGTCATGCGTAATAACAAAATAACATTATTGAATTTTTTAAAGAAGATCTGGTGATCATAAAGCACGTTAGTTCTGAAGATATATCATTTGGTGATGTGATTAATTTATATTACCTCCTGTTGTCAGTACAATGACTGGTGCGCTGAATATGGGCGCAAATAAAATAACGTCGCCGTATTCTCCAACTGTTGATGAAGAATTGGTAAACAAAACATATGTTGATTATGAAATTTGTCAATGATATTGACAGGACAAATTTACATGGTTGCCAACAACATATAATCAACTTATACTCCAGTTAATACGTCAGATTTGACGAATAAAGCTTACGTTGACAGTTTCTGATGGTGGTATAAAGAAAACTAAATATAATGTTTGATATATTCCGACGATTGTTGAATCATCCAATAACAGAAAAGGATACGAGGTAAGTGCATTATGCTTGTGTTGTTTTTAAAGGTCAAAAATAGACGACAGAAGGAACCATCAATTTTTTGGGTGAAAAGTAACATGTCCTGCAGCAGTTGCTATTTCACAGTTTCATTTGCATGGCCGATTAAATTATAATATTGGGCGAATTTATAACTGCGACTTGGAAGGTTCTAATGTAAAAATTGACTTGGGTAAGGTTATATAATACATCAAACATTGACTTGGGTAACGTTATATAATACATCAAACACTTTCATTTCAACTGTGCAATATTTTACGATTCCAGCTGTAAATACAGTAACAAAGTACCTGTATTTTAGAATATACGTTGTCGCCACAGAACGCGCGTATACAGGATTAACTGCATTTCATTTATATACTGTCGATGATCAATTTTAGTGTAAGTAAGTTGTTAATATAAAATTTTAATCCAACGGTGTAAATTAATGTCGGAACCAGCAATAGAAACTGTTGAAAAAGAATTTTATAAATATGTTTTTAATCCTAGTTTTGATGTTAAAGCATTAGATCATAATAGTGTGAATTTACAAGAAATAGATACAAAAAAATCAGATCAAGAAAGATTAGATGAGATTATTATAAATCGTTCATGTCAATTACCACTGAGAAACACAATAAACAGTTATGATACAATAAGCAGATATTCTCATCCAAATGATTATAAAGAAGAGTAAAATCGAATTGAAAACTTATTAAAAATATTGCTTGAGTTTGATGTTAAAAATACTGATTTAATAGCTGAAACGCAATTATACCAATAACACGAAATAAAGATCCGATTATAGTTAACAAATCGCTAAGCATAATCGAAAATCTCGAACAGTAAATTGATGATTATAATAATGATGTCGAGAAGTATTTTTGAATAACGTTGAATCAATAGATTTACAAAACCAAAACAAACTTTAATACGATTTCTGTGAAGCTGATGATGTTTGTTCGCCAGCCCTCTCTCCAGCGCTTTAGACCATTGTCAATACGTAATTATTATAACGAAATTGAGAAAACTGAGCAGGCATATAAAAAAAACTATTGGCAAAAGTAACATTTTGTCACAGAAGATATACCAAAAAAAATCAGCTATTGCGAGAAATGCTAAGATATTTTGTAACAACATACGCAATTATTAGACATTTTGTTCTTAAAAATTTTACGTTAGATAAAATTGTTCTTGTAATCGGGTTTATTGATGAAACTGAAAGCATATATAAAAGTTTGGTAAATGAAACAAATTGTATTTGTGTACTGTAAATGATAAATTCAATTCATGTAGTTGGTTAAAGAAAAACGAGATTTTAACAGATGGGCAATACAAGAAGGCATCGTCAGAATTTTTTTTGACAAGCAGAGAGATTTTATAGCTGATAATGATACATTTCATAATTTTGTTGATTCGATTGTTGGTACTAGAATTTTTACTGTGACATAATGTTATTAGAAAATAAATATAACAAAATGAAAAAAAAAAACAACAAATGATTGATTTCAATCATGTGTCAGGGTAAAAATTCAAAATCAGTATTATAAATTTGATCATAAAACCTTTGGTGTGCAAACAAATGCTACGTGTATTATGGTAAAATACCTCCGGTAATATCGTGTTTTCCATTGCTAATGACTGGCATTGGTATAATATCAAGCGAAGTATCATTAAATCCGTTTTTCTTAATAATATCTGGTATTGGTGTTTCTCTTACAGCAGCGTTAAAAAAGATTGTCTCGACTAGAAATGAAAACAATGCTTGCAAAAACGCAAGCAGTACATATTAAAAATTGCTAGATCAAATCTGATCTTATTTACGTGTCTTCAAGTACGACATGGACGAGTTTTACATTATTGACGGTATGTTAATAGATATTTTCCTATAAGAACTAGCAAGAACGAAAAAAAGTATCAAAAATGTAATGTGATAACCAAGATAATGCTTAAAAAGTTTTAATTTTAATTTTATCTAGCAATAATAATAATAATAATAATAATAATAATAATAATAATAATAATAATAATAATAATAATAATAATAATAATCCCTTGACAATTATCAGGCCAAAAAAACCAAAAAAAAAAAAAAAAAAAAAATTCGAACAAAATTAATAATCCGTTTCTCGGAAACAAATTTCATCTAACAAAAATAACAGTTTTAAGCAATTGTCATCCCTGACATAGGGACAATTTTTTTTTTTCAGCAGTAAAAATAAAGGAATTTTTCTGGATCAGAGACACATAAGAGCTTCTGACAAGTGCATGTCGTTGAGTACAGTTACGAAGTTTCTTGTCATTTTATTTCCGTTATATACTAATATGTTGACAGAGATGGGTAGCCAAAATGTCGACTTTGTATTTGTTTAGATCTTTTTATGTCTCTGAGCCAGAAATATCTATTTGGGCTACCACAATGTCATTTTTAAATAGTAATTTCTTTATTAAACATCTCACCCGTTGCAAGATGTGAAACTGAAGAGCGCCACTTGCTGTTTCTTTCTGATATTATATAAACGCTTGATTTTACGCAACAAACGAACAACCAAGCATCCTGTCAATTGCGACAATAGAAGTTAGACTTATTTACCGCTCATCTTGAAATTCTAAATGTGTTCTTATTTATGTTTGTTTGTGAAAAATAAAAGAGACAAGATACAATAATATCAAGACTAGACGTTTAAATCAATCGTTTATTTGTAAAAAAATACACAGAAACATTGAACTTTAAGACAAAGAAAAGTGCTTGCGTTTGTAGTATGCAAATAAAAAGAATACATTTAACTATCATAACTGAGTGAAGTACATGGATACGCTGCTAATGTGGGGTATTAAAGATGTTTGTGCTGTGTCGAAACTACCGATTTATGTACTCTAGTTGTTGTACTTGTACTTTTCTATAAAAATAATTTAAAACATACCTGTCCAGATTTTCTCAGTGTACGGAAACAAAATTAAAATATTTCGTTGGGACGAGTGAATTCAAGAGTTGCTCTCCCCTGTCCTTGTTACACTCGGCACAATACATTTCATGACATTATATATGCATTTACTAAAGAACCACACGTACCTGACGCAAGTTTGATACTAAATTAGGTCAAAGCCATGAAAATAGTATATTCTAATAAATGACTCGTTAGATAAACATATACGTAAAGACATGGTTCGTAACTTTAGAAATTGCACTTGCACAAATGACCTTTCTTTATTACTTCACTCGCGTTTACAGTGAAACCTTTCTGTACTCAAGACGTCCTACGTCCTAATTTTCCTTTTCAATGAGTTGTAATACATCTATATGATTAGATATGCCACAAGTTAAGAGACAATGTGAACATTATGAATTTTTTTTGGGTCTGGGCAGACATCGTTACGCTTGCCCCAGAACACCAGTATTGTTAAGACTGTGTAGCTTTATTAATACCTTGTTCACGTTATATGTACAAATCCCATTTATATTTATATAGAAAGGTAATTAAGTTTGTCAAGAAAAAAGCCAGCATTTGAAACAAGAATTACAACCGTCTTAATTTCCATTAGCTGTCGGATTAAATTATACCTTTTGGAATAACTTCTATTCTAGAGAGCTAAACACAATCACCTTGGATAGAAAGATTATTGATTGCCCAAAGAAACTTAAACATTTTTAGGTCCTTGCCCCAAATAGATTTTGGCTAATTGGATGACGCCTCAGATGTATATTTTATAAATAGATAGATTACAACAGAATGCAATTTGTGAAAGTTCATGGAAATCACAGGTACGACATTTAGTAAGAATGTAAGTTGACAACATTCTTTCTTGTCAAATATAACGTACTTATAAAATATTTACTGATCTTCCCTTTGGCATGACAACGTATCAATAAAAACAAACTTAGTCTTAAACATATTGGTGGCCTGCGGCAACGGTTACATTGCCTAAACAGATTTTTTTAAAAAAAACAAAACCCATACAAATGTTGATATTCCTTGCATCTTAACTTTGACGACGCCTGACTCTAAATAGTTGTGATAGGTCTTTGAAATAGCATCTTTCTCCACATCCCAATGATTTCTAAATTTCACAGAATCATCAGTGTAAATCCAAACATCAAGGAACAAAATCGAGGGCTAAAAGTGCATATGTAAGATAATCCCTTCATAGTATCTAGCTTATATCAGGTAACTTCATTAAATTAGAAGTCGTTTCTATAGCTACGTGTTCTAGGCTGACAATATGTGTGCACATTAGGCATAGGTTATGTATGACTTACGTATGCCAAACGTTCAGCAATGTTGGTGCTTTGTAAGGGTAGAAAATCCACATATGATTTATTCTCAAGGTGTGGATCTAAATTTACTCGGCCCTGGGACGCGTACGTAGTCAAGATTTACTCGGCTCAAACGTGTTTCGCCCAGTCTGGATGAGTAGTTTTCCTAAGCCATGGCACTAGATCTTTCAATAATGTTTTTCTGGGGTTCTCTGGGTTTTCATTTGCTTTTGTTTTTAAGCACAAAAGTTAGATTCATTCCGCCGTCTCATTGGTATGCATACAAAGGACCATGTTATAAAAGCACGTTAACAACTGGGACGAAAAGGTGTGAAAGAGGACAGGCTGGAATCCCCAGCAGTCAAGGGGTGATTGTACATAACTTTGACCTTTTAACTGAGAATCTTGTGAATCTGAGTATGAGTCAAATACAACTACATACATACATACATACATACATACATACATACATACATACATACATACATACATACATACATACATACATACATACATACATACATACATACATATCGCCTGGTATTGCCTACGCAGACATGGTTTATGGAGTTTGTTAGAAGCAATCAGTAAAACAAAAACAGACCACGATCTGCAGGCGCATTATTTTGCTGCAGATCAGGGCTTATGTTGTTTGCAGTTGGACTGAATATGTGAATATATACGGTATACTCATAACATAATATGTGTATCATCAAGACTAAAATCAGCCAGCCAACCAACCAACCAATCAACAACCAACCAACCAATCAATCAACTAGTGATACAAAGAATATAATCCTAAGCTTTTGCTACGTACACTATTCTTGCTTATGTACGTTGACTTGTTCAGCTTCACAATTACGTAATAGAATTGAGACGATATGAGCAAGAATATAGAATAAAGATGGAGGTACATGAAAATAATACACTGACAATACACAACAAGAAATGTGGGGCAAACAAAGAAGATATGTAGAATCCGGAAATCAAAAGTGATTAGAACAAAAGAATACAGAAAGAAGGCAAATAATATACCCACTTGCGGTTTACCATCAGGTTGTCTGTCGGTATAGTTTCTCCAAGACAGATTATTAGACTGCAAGTTAACTGATGACAGAGACTTCCAGTAGCACAGAGAACACAGCATTTCTGTAGACCAGTGGTTCCCAAAATTTTTCCTTGCTTATCCTTAGCGCCCCCGACCTTACCCCATAAAACGCATTATTCAGCATTAGAGCCCTATCTCGCGCCTCGGTAATCCCACTTTTTTCAAGGAGGCGGTACCACCCACTTTTGGAATCGCTGCTGAAAACGAAACTCCATGTAACGTTTCTTTTCCCGCTGAGCTAATGTGGGAAGGCCTACCAGTAGGAATCACGGTACTAATTCAGTTCCCATAGTAAACCTTTGCAAACACCATATTAAAAATTCAATAACTTAAAATTTATGAGTGCCATGATCAAACCTATATTTTTCAGTATAAATGAAACCTGGAAGTCAGCTTCTGTGTAGACCGGAAAGGATATGCGCTGCGGCAATTTCTGGACCTGCATTAGTCTGGTTCCCTGACCTCTCTCCACTACGTTGCTCTTCGTTACGTTGCTTATCCTCATAACGAAGAGCAACATAGTGGAGAGAGATCAGGGAACCAGACTAGACCTGCATGTATTTGAAACATGTGCTTTCAATTCCGCACCAAGAGTCATGTGCTGATTTTAGTAATGAGTGTTCCAAACTCAAGACTGTCAAAGGATTGGAATTTCATCAATAAAACAATGTCTTTTTTTTCACTTACAGCTAGGATAAGCTCTCAAAAAATCTTTTCCCTAAAATATAGCTTACATTATTAACCAATCCTGGCCAGCCAAACTCATATACACTATTAAATGTTCACCCATTTTCAAGTTTGTTCCCACTTTTTCATACCATTAGTACCGTGTGTAATGTAGAGATACGTGGTCAGTCGTGGATGCCAAACGTCCACAAACAATACAGTAATTTTATTCTAGATGAAAGTCCTTGAGGCAAGTCGTTAATGAAAAGTAAAAATTGGACAGAGCCCAAGACTATGCATTGTAGAACCTCCCTCACCACTGTAACTTGCCCTTGTTTCGATCTTTGACAACTCGTGTGCGATTGGAAAGTTAGGACTATATCGATCTGTTTGTGCTGCTTCTGACACCATTGTGAAATAATTTCCTGAACACAGAACAGTCTCTGATATGGGACACAATCAAACATCTTTGCAGAAATCCATGAAGATGATATTGGTTGAAGACCTTGTCTAGTGACGAGGCAAATTCACCGCTCAAAGCAATGCGCAAGGAATATTTCGTCCAAGTCTTTTAATATACGAATGGGTATCATTTCTGGACATGATGTTATCTGCGGTTTACATCTTCTTGGATGCTTGTACACTCGTTTATGCAGTTATTTTGATATCTTTCATGGAAGTGAATATAATAACACATGCATTAGGAATATCTATCTTGTACTAAGTAGTTTGTCTATTCACCTGTATACTTATATGTTTGTTTGTTTTTTGTTTGGTTTGTCTGTACGTGTGTAAGCATAAAATGTTCCGGTTAGTAGCAGCTACTAAGTCAGATACGTGCGTCAATAAATTTGTACTTTCCATGTCAATCACTAATTAGCAAAGTAACGTAGTTAAGACACGGAGTGAAGCCCATTAATTCGTGTGTAATTTGTGAATTTTCTTCAACTGAAAATTGAGGAACTTGTATTGACTATCATAGTTGAACTAGCAAAGGTCTAATTGTGAAATAGTCTCTGTTGGAATATGAAAGCAGCTTTACAAGCCATCAATTCAAGTCAATAGGATTGTGAGTGTGTATGTATGGCTTTGAAATGACCACAGTCAATGTTGCTAAATTTTCAATATACAATATTTGACGAAAATGTGTAGACATATTGCTTGATCCAAGGAGAAGAAAATACCTAACCCGTGTTTAGGTTGGGTATTTTTTTTATTTTGGATGGAAAATAGCTCCATACTTTACTGTACAGTTGAAAGAAAGCGCATTCTACAACGAAGAGGCTGACGATCTAAAGAGGCTAAAAAGACAGACAGACAGAGACAGAGACAGAGAAGGCCCAAAATACGGAAACGCCAACGTATCACAGCAGTGATGGAAAAGACCAGAAGCACCAGGTGATGCAGCCTTGCCAGTGATCAGTCAATAGATCAGATAACTAAATTTATTATATCAGTATAACAGAACGACTTACTGAATTTGGCGTAAATTTTGTATATCTGTTTCTGAGAGAAAGCGAATCATTTATAAATCATGATCTATTTCATTTCGTTTATGTAATTGGTTTAATTGTTATATTTTACATGCGGAGGCCAATGTTATTCTTTTAAATTTCTCAGCCATGCAACAGAGAAATCTAACTGTTTTGCTAACCGTGCTTTTCTTGTCTCAGTCTAGCCATCTCAGTCAAGGTGTCACGAGCTAAAAACTGCTTTTAAAAAAGTTTACCTTGTTGTCTTTTGCTGTGCCTGACGTAGTTGTTATAATATCAAACAACAACAATAACAACAAATATATAACAAAAGCATAGTAAATTAAGGTAAATACATCTTTGAGAATACACCATACAAAACCATTTCGAGAGAGACAAAGACTCATTCCGTAAACTTGAAAGTTTAGCACATGAATAACCGCTAGGGTTCGTATTTGGAGGGTCTTTTATACACTTGGGTAATTATACCATCCGTATTAAGGACAACACAAGTATGTTACAGGTAGATCACAGTTTCACCTACTCCAAAGAAAAGGAGAGATATATACAGTAGTGACACAGATCTCCAATTACCCATGAATAATCGTAATGGAACATGTTACAGTTTTTTTTTTTTTTTTTTTTTTTACAGTTTGTACTAATTAAAACCACAGCAGTGCTGAGTAACCAGCATCGGTTTAATTATTTACAATTTAACTTTTCAAAATTGGAACTGATGAAAATGAAACAGTTTCTTGTAATAAATATTCATCATTTATGGTTAATTTCATACAACATCCATATTACAACATCCCTATATTAAACGTTTTGTTAATTTTTGGATCACGCATAAAACTGAGTACTTCAAATTATTCGTCAAGCAACAGTCTTCATTAACATATAAAATGATAATGATGGGTGAGAAAAAGAATCTACGTTGGGATTTGAGCCGAGACAAGTAAATCTTGTTGGGAGACAAATAATGTAACCCTTTCGCTTGGATTTCCTTGTCTCGGTCCAAACCCCAACATAGATTATATATATCTCTGCACAGACCTAGGTTTTTCCATCCATTACTTTTATATTTTTTATAGTTTGCTAAACCGGGCAATAACACAGAGGTCGATCATCTCCAAATTATAGATAACCAAAATACGTAAGGAGGTGAGGGGAGATAACACATCTTCACCACCTCCTAACCCTGTCACACGTCACGAGAGGAAGCGATTGTTCTCTCTCTCTCTCTCTCTCTCTCTCTCTCTCTCTCTCTCTCTCTCTCTCTCTCTCTCTCTCTCTCTCTCTCTCTCTCTCACACACACACACACACACACACACACATTTGGTTCAAACTATTTCTTAAATTGCAATCATGAATATCTAGGGAAAAAAACCGTTCCTATCAACTCCATCCGCCCCTTCATATCGGTTACGAAAGATAGGCTGATGACCAATATCTTCTTGACAGATTAGGTGATACTACCCGCCATGCTATAGGTTCATGAGCTGGCCACAAGGTAGTGAAGAACCTCTATTTTTACATATCACGTCTTTAGTTATTACAGACGTCCCTGTACAACAAGATGGTATTTGTGTTAATTGTTTCTATTCAGTTTTACATCCAATATAAGCAGGAAACAATATTTTGGAACACTTGGACACTGAACCTTTCATCATTCCACTTGAAAACTAGGGTTAACGTCATTGTATATAGCACACCCATTTTAACTTTTTCAGTATAGTCTAGCGAAATAACACGCCTATAAAAATAGAAAGCTAGTTCCTTTTATGTTATGTACTAAAAACGTGTTTATTTTAATTCGTTGAATGAAGTATTGTCGTGAATCAGTCTGTGTCCTGTATTAATGTGAGCCATACCATCGTATACGATATTGTTGTG
Source organism: Potamilus streckersoni (assembly GCA_016746295.1). Lineage (NCBI taxonomy): Eukaryota > Metazoa > Mollusca > Bivalvia > Unionida > Unionidae > Potamilus > Potamilus streckersoni. The sequence continues at coordinate 3,248,858 of JAEAOA010001748.1, read as the reverse complement.
TATATAGCAGATGCAGGTACATTATATATATATATATATATATATATATATATATATATATATATATATATATATATATATATATATATATATATATATATATATATATACACACACACACACATATATATATATATACGTTGTGGCAACACCTCGCTTTCTATACCTACTATTCTGAGTCAAAATCTCTGATACCAGTATACAGCAGGGCAAGTACGTTGTCTGACGTCAGGCGTAAATATTTTCCCTAATTATCAGCAATCAAATATTTATCAAAGTTATCCTGTTTTCTCAGCATCAAAATATGAAACACTACGTCACCAGCCTGAAAAGTCATGAGGTGTGTGATATAAGTAGCAAAGAAAAACCCACTTTCGTTCCACATGTTAAACGCTTACCATTTAATTAAGTTGTCTGTTATTAAAAAAGGCGATATTAGTCGCATGGATTGATAATGAAAGAAAGCAAGCATTCTGGGAAAACAGTGCATGTCTGGTTTTCACACTGAAAGTGTTTGCCAATATATGTATGCATGTAGTTATGTCTGTATGTATGTCAGAATGTCGAATGGGGTGGGTGGTTGGGTGGATGGATGGATGAATGAATGTATGTGTTCGTGCGTATGTATGTATGTATTATGTTCAAACTTTCTTATGCATTTATGAAAGAACGTTTTATTGGTGAAATGAATTAATTGCTGGATTGATGGAGGGGCGAATGTAGGTACATATACCAATGAACGTGACTGTCTACCACATACATATATTGTCCCTAACTCACTATCTTGTCTTCAGTCTTTCAGTATCAACGTGTAAAAAAAAATGTCCAAAAGCTACCATGCATGTCTGAAATACATTAACTTTGAAACGCGCCACTTAGAGCAAACATAAGCATATTGTATCAAAGTGAGCAAACGAGAAGTATTTTCATATTGAAATATGTCTGGAGTCATTTTGGCTTTATTTAATGCACGCATACATCATAAATAGAATGGTAATAGCACGTAGTATGATTTATTGTCGGATTCACTAGCTTGAATCTAAAAGATGAGTGTATATACATAATATGAGAAAAAAGTGTTTAGCAAACAATTTTAGTTGGGGAGGGGATAGCCTTTGCTGGCGCCAATTTTTCTGCGTAATGATGGTTGCCATAAAATCTTTTGTCAAAATTTGAAAACAAAATCAAAAGTCATCTTATCAAAAAGTCATTTTGATGAAATTGCGTTTATTATTTTTCCGTCTTTACTAGTTTCGGTTGGACAAGGTGTAAGGTTGATGATAAACGACACTGCAGTTATATAAGGTATTGTGATAAATGGTTGTGCTGTATTATCGCTATTCGTTAACACTGAAAAAGGTTTTCTTTCATCACGACTAGAATATTAATTTTATTTTACGTTATTTTTATGTATTTGTTCATACTTGAAAGAATTTTACATTTGTTTTGCATAATGGGTTGATTTGCTCTCAAGGTGAAAGTGTGTTTCTTCTAAATGCAAGTAACTAAAAAGCAATTTAATTTTCGGTTTCATAGGAATCATTGAAAGCTGAACAGGTGTTTGCCAAAATAGTTGTAAATGTATAAGTTAAAGAACTATTAATAAACATTCATTTTAATCTCATCCCATACTATTCTTAAGGAAATAAAAACCGGTTACCTAGAGCTAATATATCACCATTATTTAACATTTTGAAGTTTCTATTAGCCTTAAAGAAGAGAGAGAGAAATCTTTTTTTTAAAAAAAAAATGTCATTTACGATTGCGATTGGATCTCTCTCTCTCTCTCTCTCTCTCTCTCTCTCTCTCTCTCTCTCTCTCTCTCTCTCTCTCTCTCTCTCTCTCTCTGTGTGTGTGTGCAGGATATTGACTTTTATACTTCTGCTAATTTCGACGAAAATTACCCAACGGTCTTAGGAACCTTGGCTTTCACATCAACACGACAAGTTCCCACTGTGCGCGGTCCCCCCTCCCTACTACAAGTTCCAACCGCTGCTGATCGTACCCAAGAAGTGGAGATTTGATGTAACGTCATAAAAATCAAAGGCGCTGAATTCCACAAAATATTTTGTTACGGTCGTTTTTCTTGTAGATGCAGCTGTTCTACTCGCGTACATGGGGTGTTATTACGCATGACGTAAACGTTTTCTTGAATTCCCAGAGCAATGGACTCAACAGTAATTTATTTGTATATTTTAATAGTAGATGTTGTCAGCTATTTGCCACTGACACCCCGCGATCGGGAATCCAGGTCTGATATGGAACCGGTAATGGGTAAACTCAATAGAAACAAAACAATTTTGTGCTTTGATGGTGTTTAACTTCTGTTTATTTTGCAGTGATAATTTTTCTGCTAATCAGTTACACTGAGAATGTAGATTACACACAGATTTCAAAGCAAACAGTATTTGGTAAACTTATTTTACGTCTATATCTTATTTTTGCACTTCTGAGGTTGCATCAATCTGATTAATATCAGACTGATGTTTCATTTGAAACATTTTCTATAAATGACATTGTCTGCGCAAAATATTGACGGTAAAAATTAAACCCCATTCCCACCCCATCCCCACATGGTCTAAAAACTACTGGCGATGAATCGGTGTACAAAGTTTTTGCAATTTTTTTTTTGGCGATCGTGAATTACAATGAAATGTTTCTCTGTTTCATTCTCTCATTCTGCCACAGAATTTGACATAAATCAACATGTATAATTTGCATTATTCGTGTAATCAGTCGACCAACTGGTACGGCATTAAGTCCACAAAAAAGACACGAAGCTTTGTCACCGTCATGTTCGGGTGAGAGGGTGTGGAGTTGTGGTTCGAATGAATCATGAATTTTCACATCATATTGAATTTCAGAAATTACTCCCATTGGTCTCTGTCATTTTTTGAAGATACGTGAGAAAAATAAACTTCGGTACTTGGACGTTATTATTTCCTCCAAACTTGACTTCCTCAATACTGTTTTTTTTTACACTTGGAAAATATTTATCTAGACCTTTAAGCAATACTCCCTCACAATTTAATATTTTCAACCTAGAATGATGGTGCTTTTTTTCTATTATCTCTTAAATAAGATATTTCTTTCTAATTGAAACAAGTTAAAATACTGTATGGGCAACGAACTCAATGAGTATACGTCTTCCTTTTAACTTCATTCGGAACACTTGCTTATCTTTAAGGTAAGAGCCGAGTAAATCAAGTTCTTATAAATGAATAGATAGTATTGGTGAGCGGTCGATGTAGCCAATGTTTTATACGTTTAAGTTTAGCATGATGAATAATTTGTATTTATTTGTCATCAATGTCAAACTATTTGTTTCTACCAGTCAAAAATGAATATGATGATAATGAACACAAGGAGAATACACACATTTTAATGGTATGTTCAAATTAGATTTTTGATTTTGGATTTCGCAGCCACGGTTCGGTGGCGACACAGGGTAGACTACCCAGCAGGCCTTGCAAATTTAAGCGAAGTAACATTGCGTCATTCATCTAAGAAATCGACATTAAAATGATTTATTTTCTCAGAAATTGCGAGTAGTATATTCATTGTCTTTTATTCGCTGACAGACGAGACGAAACTTCAGAGTTGATTAAATTTGGACTGGCATTCGTCATTTGCATTGCTAGTCACGTAGGTACATAAATCTCGCAACTTATATGTTTAGGACGTGAGAGGTCCAATAGTCACGTGACAACAACAATAAATCCCGTCCCATTATTGTTGAAAACAAATAACCAACAAGAAATGTTAGGATGAAAGTCACATACTGTTTCGTAAATATACAAAAATGTGTGTGTGATTTAGATTTTAACGCAGCATTTAAAACATTTCAGTCATATCACTATGATGTCGGCAGTGTGACAGTTTATAATGATGTCTAGCAATGGGACATAATGCTGCAGACATGTGGTATGATGCCCAACCCAGTCGCATTATCCTGATAAAAGGCTGACCAGTTCCAACACTAACCTCTTAATGCTGAGCGCCAAGCGATGCAGATGTTAGTACCATTTTTTGTTAAAGTCTTTGGTGTGACTCGGCCTGGGTTCGAACCCTCGACCTCCCGCATCCGTGGCGGACGCTCTAACCGCTAGGCCACCCGGGTGGTTAAAAGGACATCTAATTTTCATAATATTTATTCAGAGAACACCGACCTGTCACTGTTGCGGTAACCTGGACAAAGCCAGATCCATCAAGCAGAGAGCACATGTCAAAATGATAGTCACGTGATGCAACATAATCGTCGTTGACACCTTATCTATGCTTGATGAATCTGACTTTCTCCACGCTACTGCGACAGCGAAAGGTTGCAGGTCGTGTATTCTTGGAATAAATAAGTTGAGAATTATGTATCCTTTGGTACTTTCATAATACGTTATGTGGCTCATCTTGTTGAATTATTTTGTATAGCAACATTGTAACGAGATTTATTGTTGATATCACGTGACTATTGGACCCCCGATGTCATGAACATTTGGGTTGCGAGATTTGAATAGTTGTGGGGCTAGTAATTGCGAGTAACAGGTAAAATGTATCACTTCTGCAGTTTCGTATCGTTGATCAGCGGACGAAGCGCATCAATATGTCAAATATCGAAAACAGGATTGGAAGAGTTAAAGGAAACTAGGGCTGTACCTGAATATTCTTAGAGGTCGATTTGTTTTAGTTATTTTTAAGATGGGTCAGTTTCGCATCCTGTAATGAATTTTTGGAATCAGGCTTTCTCTGAAAATAGCCATTGAAAACATGTGAGCAACAATCGGCATTTAGAATGTAACATTTCATGTTTGGAAAAGTGTCTCGCTCAAATCAGAAACGATTACATTCCGTCGAGTCTGCTTAGTACAAAATTCAAAGTTAATGTAAAGAATACATATGAATATGGATTATCATGCGGTATTACTGTTAAAACCATATATAGTGTACATGTAGTTCGTGTTGATGATATAATGCAGATATTTGTATCTATAAGATTCATAAACAGGGGGAAGAGGAAGTGACTAATTTTTATTTGCAGAAAAATTGATAAATAACATAATAAGAACTTTTTGTTACTGGCATATTCTCACAGAAGATTATTACGTATTGTGGACAAGAAGACAAGCGAATAACACCGGCCAAACTAGAGTTTTCATTTGTAATAACAGTGTTTACTGGATTCTAAACGTTCTGGAGTCGGTGTCCATTGCTGAGTCGGGTGGGGTAAGAGCTTTGGGTGTGATTTTGATTGCAGTCATCTTCTATGTATGTATGTATGTATGTATGTATGTATGTATGTATGTATGTATGTATGTATGTATGTATGTATGTATGTATGTATGTATGTATGTATGTATGTATGTATGTATGTATGTATGTATGTATGTATGTATGTATGTATGTATGTATGAGAGAGAAGGGGAGAGGGAGGGGAGATGAATTGTCATCCCCCGCCATTTTGCTTTTCTTTTTCTTTATTTGTGACAATTCAATTGATATTGATTTAAAATAAATTTAGGCAAACATTTAAAGGAGTACCACTTGTGGGTCTCGTGTATTATAAAAGCAATTATAAATATGCCAAAACCGCTCTGGTGGCCTAGTGGTTAGAGCGTCCGACTCGGATCCGGGAGGTCGTGGGTTTTATCCCCGGTCGAGTCATACCAAATACTTACAAAAATGGTGCTAACAGCTGCCTTGCTTGACGCTCAGCATTAAGAGATTAGTGTTAGGACTGGTCGGCCTGGTGTCAGGAAAAGGTGATTGGCTGGGACATCATGTCTGCGGCATGATGCCCCAGTGCTAGACATCACTATAAACTACCACACTGCAGACATCGTAGCGATATGACTGAAAAATTGTTAAAGCTACGTTAAAAATCATAATCACATCACATCATATAAATATGCCAAAACTAACAAACTATCGCTCGGTGGCTAGCTTAGTGGAGAGCCTCGACTAAACCTCTGCAACCAACGGCATGGACATCAGTGCAGATAAGACCAAACTGATGACCAACAACACCAAGGTTTTCAGCATTGACACCAGGGTCAAAGGTACGAAACTAGAAACACTCCACAGATTCCAGTATTTGGGGGCAATTGTAACAGATGAAAGATCGAAGCCTGAAGTACTCACCAGGATTGAGCAGACAACAGCAGCGTTGACAAAACTGAAGCACATCTGGAGCGACAAGAACGTCGCACTCAGTTTAAAGGTCAGACTGATGCACTCACTATTGATCTCCATATTTCTCTACGCATGTGAATCATGGACCATAACAGCTGATTTAGAAAAAAGGATACAGGTCACAGAGATGAGATGCTTCCGAAAAATCCTCAGAGTCTTATACAAAGTATACAAAGACTGTGTCACCAGTGAAGAAATATAGCAAAAGACCAGACAAGCCATTGGACCTAATGAAGACCTGACCACAGTGAGATAAAAAAAAAAGTAAACTGCAGTAGTATATGCATGTCACACGATCATCAGGACAATCATGCAAGGCACTGTACAAAGAAGAAGAAAGAGAGACAGGCAGAGAAAGAGATGAGAAGACAACATTCGGGAGTGGAGAGACTTGACACTGAGAGACTCACTGAGACAGACGGAAATCGGATGGAGGAAGCTGGTTGTTCGGTCTCGTCCGTTACCCCCAACGGTGTACAAGACTACGGGACTGATGAGGGTGATAAATACTAGTAACAGCAAAAGAAGCCGTTGCATCAGTAGTAACAAAGCCATCAACACAAATCAAGTCTACCATAAGACTTTTGCTTCGAAAGCACAGGAGTAAAATGCTCCCTTTGCTCATCTACTGTCCCGAGTTCAATCTTGGAGCCAATTCATGGAAGTGTGAGTGGTAACCTATTAAAGTTAGTAGCTTCTTCTTGGGTTTAATGTTGCCTACACAATAGTAGCTGAACAGCGAAATAACCGAACATACGAGACTGTTTGCTATGTAAAAGGTAATCGAATAAACGTTACTAAAAGAATTACCTCTTTTGGAGAGGTTTAATTGATACAGAGGTTAAATGTGTAAGTAAATGGAGAATATAAGCATATAATTTACCTTTATACACACGTATTCTTAGCACAAAGGAGTGCTTTTAGACAGGTCTCATAATAATTAGTAAACACATGTACAATCGATTTAATGAAGATACAATAATCGAAAAAGTCTTCCTCAACAAACTTAAACAAGAAAGAGAAAATGAATAAACATCGCTCTCTAGTTTAGCTTGTATGGCCACACACAGTAATATTTATATTCTTTGTTTGAGTCGAATAATCTGTTTCTTTTCAAACCTCAATGGTACATGTCTTAGAAGCTCTTTATTTAGGCATACATGCTTTCTTGTACAGCTCTGCTCTCTGCCTTAGTTTATTGTCCTTTTATGAACGCTTGCTGCGATAAGACAAAAACCAGCCCAATACACAATGTGTTAATAGGTGTTCGTTTTCTTGATTGCAACATTCTTCGGAAGTCAACTCAAGTGTGAAAACGGAAATGACCACTATCGCCGGAAGTGTTGATGGGATACTTGGACTTTCACATGACCGAACTCTTTACTGAACAATGGGTGAGTTAACGATCGACGGACGTTAGCGTACCTCAAAATTAGCACAGTAATTCTTTATCGAAACCTTCTTGCTTCCAGATCTACTTTATTGTTGTCCCACATTTATTTGAAGGATGGTATATATATATATATATATATATATATATATATATATATATATATATATATATATATATATATATATCTATATATATATATATGTATATATGTATATATATATATATATATATATATATATATATATATATATATATATATATATATATATATATATATGTGTATATGTATATGTGTATGTATATATATATATATATATATATATTCAGCCTTACTTTACCGAAACTTGAAAACAGCTTCAAACTAAACTATTAAAAGAGAACGAGATTAGTTGGCTTGAAGGACATGTCAAGAAAATACTATTTGCATTATTTGATAAATTAAAATTTAAAAACATACATTCAGTACAATAGTGGAATTACGTGTATTAATAAACCAAATACATTAAGATATAAAATGTTCTTTATTCGCGTTGGTTGGACTGAGAAAACTTGGTTTCCTCAGGAACCCTTAGAAAACGAAGCTATGCCAGTTGATAGCATATTATAGTGATTTTACTTTCTTTTCCTGGGTGGATTTGGGATCAGGGTAGATTTTGATACATCGAGATTACAAGTATATATAACGTTACATCAATGATTTGCTCTATGGCATTCGCTGGGTTATGTGTAATGTACATGAAACGTAGCAAATTATATTTTGAGTCAGGCCATTGGCAGAATTCCCAACTTAACAAAGGATAGTGATGCATAAATTCACTCCGGAGAAAAGTAAGTGATGATGCTGCCAACGAAACCAAAATCACACACGTGTAAATGTCAACTGTGTTTGAGAATAATGTTCACCCAGACAGTAAAAAAAGTCGAAGTAAACCGGCGTGAATTCGCATGTAATTATTATATTAAAAAGACTTGGTATGTCTTCTGCTCTGTTCTATGATTAATCTATACGTCTTTCTAAGTATGCTTGTTTTAAATGGAGACAAAAAATTAAATACGCTGATCAATGAATGAATGAATGTACTAATTACTGAAAGATTGGCAGATAGATGGATGCATTCGTGGACGTATGGAAAGATAAGAGAATGGATGGAATAGTGCAATGTTAGAGACTATCCTACTGAATTTTATTTGTTTTGTAAGTATGTTATATAAATTATGGTCCCATATGTTGTATAAATTATGGCCCCACAGGTCAAGTTTTACAGCATGTTAAGCAAACGATTCTGAAGAATATCAGAAGTGTTGAGAGGTCTAGGAGAGCAAATAAATTTTGTTTATTGTTTGTCTGTCTGTCTTCAAAAGACCATCACAGTTTAAAAGTTTGGCTTCAAGCCACAGCTTTGTCGACCGGGACAGTAAAATAGGTACATTAAATAGACAAAGGAAAAAAAAAAGAAAGTTACTTGGGAAAGAATATGCCCTAGCCCCCCCCCCCAATCTGCAGTACAAGACAAGTCTTAGAATAGAAAATAGAATATTAAAGAAAAACAAACAAAAAAATAACATGAACTGAGAAAAACAAATGTTGGAATAGAAGACGATACAAAACTCGTGTCACAAGAAAGGTGATGGGTTTAAAATGGAGCGAAACTACAAATTGAACTTACTCCGATATTAGTATTTTAAATTAATGGTTAATTAAGTCAACCTATTAATTTCTGATAAGCCGATTTGGCTAAGAAATATTCTTCAACATTTACGTAGAGCTGAACAAATCGCGAAACTTTTATGTTCTGTTGTTTGTTTGCTTTTTATTGTGTTTTCAGCAGAATTTCAGGCACTCTTCGTTCATATCAATGAATACAACACAATGAGCGTAAGAATTACTAACCTGAATTGCCTTTTGTAGACAAATCTCAAAAAGCCAAGTTGTGCAATACTGTACAACGAAAACCATATAATTCTTTATAAATTTAAGTTTTAAAAAATGGTGGGTTTCGTTTTAAGAAGCATATGGTTTACTTGTCTTACAACTAATTCAGCTGCGAACATCGTAGACCCAGATATGCCGTCTCACAAGGCGCCAGCAGATCCGGGTTCACATGTTTAGTTGAAGTAATTGGTAGAAAAATAATTGTTGTTTTGGTTGTTGTTGTTGTTGTTCTGGAGCTTAACGCCATTTTTCAGCACACGATAGACTATACATGGCGGCAAGTATTAATGGTGGAGGAAGAAACCGGGAAATCCGCGGAAAGAACCAACGACCTACGAGAAGCTACTGTCAAGCTTTCTCATATATCTACATTCGCCGAATCTTAGACTCGAACCCACGTATACAGAGGTGATATGGCAGTAATCCGTAACGGACAGCGTTTTAGACCACTCCGCCACTCGGGACCCCCAAAATAATTGTAGATCGCGACATGCTGGACAATGTTGCAACGTAACATCTGGGTGCATACTTATCGCGGTTGTCTTAGTGTTGTATACAAGTACACACGATAAACCGTGCCCATCTCATATTTAAAAATAAGAGAACTAGGTATTTGTCCTTAATTATCTAAATTCAATAAATACTATATTTTTCAAGGACCCTAACATTACAAGCAATCTACGTTATTGCAGTGTCAAAATAACTTGCAGAATAATAGAATCATTTATTTATTGATTTGGCTTTATTTCGGGTTGTACCAAATGACTCGCGCGTTTCATAATTCAATCGTTTGGATCTGTTCAAGCAGATAGTTAGCAATAAGCAAAACCAAATCTAGCTGAACGATATTAAACGATATAAAATGCTGACACAAATTCTTCAACAAAGAAATCAAAGTCTATCCATGTTAAACGAAGGTCACAAACCAAAATAAAAATTAGAACCAGTGCAAAAAGCTTAAACTCAAGTAAAGCTTGCATTGTAACATGACGTATCAAGGTCGTATTTTATTAAACATCCATCTGAAATTTTAACTTACGTGACGACGAAAAACCGTTATTTATTTCAACCTAATTATATATATATATATATATATATATATATATATATATATATATATATATATATATATATATATATATATTTATATATATATTTATATATATATATATATATATATATATATATATATACACACACACACTAGAGAGAATATAGAAAAATAAATAGGAACGGACGTACCGGAAGGAAGGCACTAACATAAATACATGCATAAATGCATGTCAGTGCCTTTATTACTGCTAGATATATATAAATTACGGACAGTTGACATATATAACAGCATATCAGCACACGAGAGGCTATTCAGTTCATAGGCAGTTGATATGCAATGCCTTGCCCAGAAAACTACCACGATAGTTGATCGGCTGTTTTGGTTAAACGAGAACCAGGAAACAGCTGATTGAAAATCATGTACACTGATCACATAGTCCAAATATCCTTCCCGATTACAGATACTTATATTCGCACATTTATGTTGGGGTGTGGTGTCAGAACCTACCGACTATCCAAAAATTGAAATTCGCGCCACCCATAAGGTAACAACATGCTAGCGGGCCCAAATAACTTAAGACGACCTTACTTCGAGCCATTCTATATAAAATAAATAGGAAGACGGTTTTATTTCTCAAAAATTACGAGTATAACACTCTTATGTCTTTAATTCGCTTATAGAATAGACAAAATTATATTTTTGATGAAATTTAAGTAGGTGTTCGCCAATTACACTGCAGGCCACTTGACTCTCAAAATCTCTCAACCTACATGTTAATGACATTAGATCTCCAATAGTCACTTGATATTAAAAAAAAAAATTTAAAACACTTTCCAGTAATGTTGGAAAAGAAATTAGAAAATATTTAATGATAGTCGCGTAATGCTTAAAAAAAACAAAAACATAGACAAAAACAAAGCAACAACAACAACAAAAAGAAAAAAGAAAACAAGGAAGCATGATTATCAACATTTTTATTTTGAAATCAAGAATCGGAAACCCATCTTCGCAGCAAATTGGAGAAAGCAGAAAACAAGTCAATGCAATAGTATTGTGACACCAGGAATACCATTAAAAATATGATTAACACATGCGGTCTGCTTGATGAATCTGTCTTTCTGTGTTTGTTAAATTTAGACTAACACCCACAATGAAAATGCAATATTTTCAGGGAAAAAAATGACCATTTTATTTGTTCTCGTGAATGTTTTGCTTTGAATTTCGTCGCTGCTATGGGTTCTTCTTCGGCTTCTTTTTTTTTTTTCTTGTGTCCGCCTTTATCTGTTCCTTTACTTTCATTTTCATTGCCATAGTTCTTCTTGCAAGTTCTGAAAGTACATCCTCTTATCTTCTTCTATATGCATTTAACGCATTTCCAGGGACTTTCTGCAGATTCAAGTGAAACACAATGAACGTTGCATCCGAAACGACAGACTTTTTAAATTTTGGTATTTGAATGCTATTATAAAGAACTCGTTACTTTGAAATTGTTAACTTAGTAAGACGTTGAATAACTGCCAAGAAGTTATAAAATTAACCATGTCAAGTCTTCTCCAATCAGTGTTGAACCGAATTATATGCTATGAAGTCAGTGAAACTATTCAAGACTTAATTGATTACCAATTGGTTTTAAAAGAACTCCTTCCACAGGACTTTACGACTCCTTTGAACTGGGGATAACGTGTCGTGCTCGTATTGGTAAACGAGTTTCTTGGATTTCGTTTATAGCAGATCCTCTGGCAAATTTATCACTATTTCCTGCAAAGTCATGGCGACAGAAACTTCGTGCATAAATAAAAAAATATTTAAAAAAAGTTTTGCATTAGTAAAAAAAAATGCTTCTATTCTAATGTGTGACAAATGATGTACACGAACATATTACCACTGAAATTATATGTGTGTGACAAGTGATATACACGAACAGATTATCACTGAAATGATAATTGTGTGACCAGTGATATACACGAACATATTACCACTAAAATGATGTGTGTGACAAGTGATATACACGAACAGATTACCACTGAAATGATAATTGTGTGACAAGTGGTATACACGAACATATTACCACTGAATGATAGGTGTGTGACAAGTGATATACACGAACAGATTACCACTGAAATAATATGTGTGTGACAAGTGATCTACACAGAATACCACTTGAAATGATAGCTTCGAATCAACGCTTAGAAAAGAACAGGCGGCTGACTATGCCAAAGTAGCATGTGACTGCTACTCAAGAACGAAACATAAATGAACTCGTACGAAATGTCGAATTTGTTTGTGCACGTGAAATGTGTATTTTTTTGATAGTGTCTGAATTTTCCAAGTTATTCCATCGCTAATGCTGCATCCTCAATTCTCAGTAATTGAAAAAAAGGTCAAGTTGTAGTAGCTGAGAGGCGCTCGATCTTCGCCATTCTTTAACACGTCGATTGCTTGAACCAGCGGTTTAGGCGAAACCGAAACTATTAAATATGTGATCGATCACACGTCATTTTTGTTAGATCCCTCCACAATGTATCGTGTGGTGTTACAAAGAGTGGTAATCAGCTTACAAATTACTGCAAAAAGCGAAGAACCATCCATTTCATTTGTCGTAAGGAATTCCTCTCGACGAAGATGAGATTGTGTTGTTAACAGTTTTGAGACAAATCTCAAATCCAAGTGTCGGATACATAATTATGAAAGCGATGGCCGAATTATGATTATGACAAAGTTTCTGATTTACTGTCTAATTTAAAACCTGCCGATTCAGATTGTGTTAGATATAGATTTGTTTCAAGATTGGTGTCAAGAAGAAGGTCCAATGATTTTCACCTCACCTTTCTTTTCGTCTTCCACTAAAAATAACAAACGTCGTCTCTGACATTATTAAAATTGTTTTCTCATTCGTCTGTCAAATGGGTTCGTGCATTGTAAACTTAAGTCAATTGCACAGGTGGCTTACACAATACTGGGGATAGGGAACGTCCACTAGAACAACTGGACGGAATTTGACGTACAATCCCTGACAGGCAATTGAAAAGTACGGGTATCGTATATAAACGCGGCGTCTTTGTGGCATCGTTCCAAAAACACCGACTAATTTAAAAAGCTCAGTTATTGAGCATACACTAGTCGCAAAATCTCTAAGTTTGCGTAGGCGACTTTAATAATTGTCAGTCATCCAGTCGTGCATTGTATAGCATCAGTGGCTTAAACGAAATGCATAAGCGCGCTCTCATTTGTTGGAAGTTGGTCTCAAAGCAATTTTCAATAGTTTACGTTTATGGAACGTCCATTGGTGCAAAGAATTATGTACGTTCTTAATTGTGCCTACTTACGATGGGGTTTTGAACTAAATTCAAATCAAGTGTTTCATGTTCAAATGAGGAATCAGAAAGCCATCTCTAAAGGTGCGTCTACTCCTCCCTCGTCTTCGTCTGCTTGTAGCCATAAAAGTTGCACCCCCTAAGAAAAAAAGTGTAAGACAGAACAACACGAATTTAATAAAGTTTATTGGATTTGTCAAATAAGAATTGCCACTATTTAGTCTGTTGACAAAGATTGCCTTTCCAAATGATACCCAAACTCAACTAATTTAGACCTTCTGATACCAGTCGATATAAATTCAGGTATAAATAAAAGACATGTTGAAAAAGAATCACCTCAGTTCCTCTCAACGACGTTTTCCCTTAAAAAATTCACGGCAACGTCGACGTCCAAAGAGTCTAACGAAGAAAAAAGAGACAATTCATCAATTTCTCATCGTTTCATTGGTTTTCCCTCTTCGTACTTACTAAAGTGAAACCACAATACGAAAACAGATCATTCAACGAGCACTAAAGAAATCATCAACATGGCTTGTAAATAATGACTATAGATATTGAAATTAATGGTCATGTTGAGCAAATCACAGAAAGAGCGTCACCTTTTTCCTCAAATTGGGAAGAAAAAAATATTCCAGTCATTCAAAATAAATGTGATGTTTCAATTAGGTGGATTGTTTCCTATCTGTTGTTACATGTCGATGCTTTTATTTTAATCGATGGCTTGAATTCCTTTAGAAGGATTACAGACAGTTCTGGAATGTTATAAAACCTGTACATCTGGACATTGTGGAAGGATGAAAATTAACTTTAGTTAATTACAAATCATTGATGGAATTTGACTACAGAGATGATGCCAAGAACACCCACCTATATTTGTGTGTGCTGTAGAAAATGATATATTTGGTGCATTCAGCTACGCGCAGAGTTGACAGTGAAGCATGACTCTCACAATGTAAGATATTACGACCAACAAAAGTATCAAACAAGGACTTAGTATAGTATCATACATGTCGAGCTCTGATCAGAAACACAGCCAAGTATCCCATACAATGATTGCAGGTCCTCTGGATTCCGATCCAATGTCCAAGATCAAACCTTCAATTGTCTTATCAATTACTTATTTGTTTACAACTTCTTGAAATGAACTTTGGATCTGCATAGTGGTTCTATTCCTGTCTTATTATTTTTAATATAAGTATACTTTTATTTACTTTAAAAAGTTTTTATTTTTCGATAATATCGGAAGCAGAATTATTTGTATTGTTGTATTCGGTATTTGATTTGAGTGGAATTATTTATTAAAATTAATATTCTCTGGAATTTCAAAGCGCTCAATAATATTCTTGGACAGAAACATTAACTTGGAGTTATAGTGAATTCAGACAATTTATTAATAGAAAGATTGTTAACACACCATCAAATTTTATTAGTACATTCAAGGCACATCAACACATTCAGCACTGGATCTTATTTCTAACACCACTGGAATTTTATTAAAACTATTCCACAGGACCTTCGATATAATTGTTTGGACTATTTGGGGATTTGGGGAAAAGAGCGAACGAAAACCAGCAAGTTTTGTAAAATTCAACAAATAATTTACTTCCATGGAATACAAAGTAATAATTCAAAACGAACTTGCTATATTTTTAATTAAATCCCAAATATTCCTACGTTTTTTATCAGAACAAGACAAGTCACCCTGCATTGCCTTCTAGAGGTTGGCAATGCAAGTCGTTTTCAACCTTGTACAGATTGTGTTGCTAACAATTATCGATATATGCAAAATATGACCCAGTAAAGATGTCCGTTCGTTTCATTATCCGTATTGATTGCATTACATTGGTTTATTATTTGAGCATATACGGTAAATAACAGAACTATCAAAATGGCTGTATGTAGAGGAACTGTTGAATTTCTGCGAGATTGCTCAAACTGAATCGTACTTTTGAAATATTGATCAATTGATTTATTGATTACTATATTCTCTTCATATCCGTAATAATACCGCACTCACAAAGTATACGTGATAAACACATTGATCAAGGTTAAGGGTACGTTCACCCTATTCATATACCACGATGTTAGACCTCCAGCTGTGAGGAAAAAAAATAAAGTAGCGGGCGTATCAACGTCATCATTGCTATTTCGAGAAGTTAGGTCCCCACCGTTTGAACTTTGGGTGTGTGTTTATGTGTTTTGGGATTTTTTAACGTAGTTTTACCCATTTGAGTCCTAATTGCAGTGTGGTAGTTTATAGGCATGTCTGGCACTGTTAATACATGCAGTGTAACCTTTCTCAAGCGGACACCAAGAGGAATGGAAAAAAGTTCCATTTGAAGACAGGTGGTCGGCTGATAGTGGTTCCAATCTCGAATATTTTGGTATAAAACGCATCGAAAGACATGCAGTTTTAAGCAAGTAATTGTTTAAGACAGTTAAAAGAGCACTATGGCAGGATATTCGAGGTTAGTCTAGTTATTAGACTTTGGGAGGAGGAGGGTAATAGGGGGATGTGAGGGTAATATACATAAAATACAACTAGAAAAAAAGTTCTGGTTGAGATTAGATACATTTTGAGGAAAACTTTTAAACCGTAAACTGGTATACAATTTTCCCGGTAAAAGTATCCATCGTGACAATTAATAATTTTGATTGGGCAAACCCCCCCCCCCCGCATAACCCTCGCCCTAACCCACTCATTGATCAGGTCAAGTCTTCGGGTGGGGTAGGGGTGTGCAAAATTTTAAAAAGGCCTTGACTTTCCTCAAAAGGGCGCCAAAGAAAATGTCTAAGTGTCTATTTACTCAATATGCATGATACCCAATAAAGGTAAGCAAGAAAAACCAGGTCAAATTTGAAAGTAACTACGTGTGTGTGTGTGAGAGAGAGAGAGAGAGAGAGAGAGAGAGAGAGAGAGAGAGAGAGAGAGAGAGAGAGAGAGAGAGAGAGAGAGAGAGAGAGAGAGAGAGAGACGGGGAATCCCGACCCAACACCATTCTGTCCCTGAATCCCTGAACCTCATCCCGACTTAAGTATATCTAACTTAAGCCGGGGAGGGGGAGTAGCGGTTCGAAAGAAATAAAGTACGTCGTATTCCATTTTGATTCAAATGTTATTTGAGAAGTATGAAAATATTAAATTGCTGAAGATGTCGAGGGTTTTATTTCCTTGACCCATGTGCACACCCTAGATAATGTTACAGAACATGTGATAACATTATCTTTCTTATTTAATTGTATATTTTTAAAATTACCGTCACACTTACAGCTTGGTGCCATAAAACACCTACAATTAACCGTTGAAATATACGGTTCTTACATGGCCAACCTAATTGGAAATCGAAACAAAGGAATAATTACCAAGCAGGGACTGTGTGTATTAGAATTAGTATAGTATTAGGTTTTGAAAGAGTACAATAATGTGTACATAATTTAAAAGAGGTACGGAGAAAATCTTATTACAAGATTCCACGGCTCTAAAAGGGTTAATTGCTCGTCATTTGTCTGTTTCATACAGTCTGTGTTTGAAACGTGTAATTTTTTGTTACACATAAAATGTTTTGTTTTTTTTTTAAAAATGTAATTGCTTGGTAACATTCATTTATGACATAATTGAATGTCATTAATAGCTTCTATCTATGAGGTGCTGGGGGTAAATTTTTTGAGTCAATTTACGCTCTAACCTAATCACAAGAACTGGTCTGAAGGTAGTCTGGCGGTAGACCATCATTAGGGTATGCAGGTTCTGTGTGTGTGTGTTTGTGTGTGTGTGTGTGTGTGAGAGAGAGAGAGAGAGATTGTTTCCGTCATTTAAATCTACTTTCATCACAATAATAATAATAATAATAATAATAATAATAATTATTATTATTATTATTATTATTATTATTATTATTATTATTATTATTATTATTATTATTATAGTTGAATTACTGTGAAAGATATTGTTTAGAATGTATGGACCTGACAAAAGCAACAGTCTGGTTTTCGGGCAAAGTATTAGGATAGGTTTCAATTAAATAAAAAAATTAATAATTAAAAATAACGACCTTGAGATTATGAATAATATCCCTTCATGTTCATGTCAGGTATCCTCTACCAGACACCCCCCCCATTTGTTAGTCTCAAGGCCTACACGGGGGTAATAAACTGCTTTTTAATACAGTTAGATAGTTTTGTATGTGTTCTATCGGTACATGAATTGGCTTTCTCACTCATGTGACGGAGAAAAAGCGAATTTGCGATCCGTACGTTCTTAACTTATCTAAGGTCGTTGCACGACGGTTTCATGATGTCATAATAAGGTGACTTATTTTATTGGCGTCACAACGTTAAATACTACCTCAGTGTCTGCAAATAAAGCAAGTTAACGGTGTAATGCAACAAAATTATTAACTTTTCATTTTAACATCTGAAAAATTATTGGGAGACAAAAATATTCATTCCTGAGGTTAGTATGACAAAAAGGAAATCCCAGTCTCGGAGTTGTATCATTTGTATTTTGCTCAGGAGAACTTGTTAAAGCTACGTTCAAAATCCGATCCCCATCCACACAGAGTAAATACGGCTAGGTACCTTTTCAAAGACGCCTCGATACAATTCTAGGACTCTTGCATCGATAGAATCCTAGGACTCTCTCTTTAAAAAAAAAAAAAAAAGTTTAAGTAACGTCAGTCCCTAGTTTGACATCAAACTTTGGATACCGGTGATAAAGGAAATCGTGCAATCTACCAAGGGGAAGGCAAATCCCACCCACCAACCCCCCTTGTATTATCGGGAAAGGACCCCAGAATTACGGAAACGGGAGGGGTACTAGACTCTATTGCTACGCTGCTGTTGGATCCGCTCCTACCATTTTTATATCTTCAACCAAGACTTTTTGAACAATAAAAACAAAAAGACTTGATGCTGCGTCCGTTGGCAAATAATAAATGAATAAATAAATAAATAAATAAATAAATAAATAAATAAATAAATAAATAACATTTGGCAGCAAAGATATTTCCAGTCCGTCTCAATCACGCTGCCGCAAGGTTAAAAGCCTTGTGTACATAAGTGAATATTTTCCACATGCGTGATTATATGATGCAATTTCGAACAGTGTTACAATTTAAGATATTTTAGTCGTTTAGGAATTTTAGGTTTGAAAGTTTGTAACAATCACAAGTGTCTATTTAATCATTCACAACCCGCGGAATGACGTAATTTGACAATGTAAACAGTGTATTCATTCATATATAGAGGCCAGATTACAGGGAAATTTTTAACTGGAAAGGTTTAAGGGAATGTGGGGGGATTGAAGTAGTTTGAGTTGTCTATTGAATATTTATGTTGTTTTTGCCTTATATATTAACATCATGCAATTACAAGAATTCAGAAGAAACGACGATAGCAGTAAAAGCTGGTTTAGTGTTTTGAGGAATGTAACATGTCTTATGTTGTGTGGAAGCTGAGTACAGTGCACAGCCAAAAACAACATAAGCCGAGCTATGCCGATTCGATGGTGGGCATCAAACCCGCATCCCTTAGGTATCGACCCCCTTAACCATAGAGACAAGACAGCTAACACCTGCATTAAGAACATTTAACAAAAACAGCAGTCCTTAGAAGGGACTGGAGCTTTGCTTTCCAAAAAGAATTCAGATCAATTCAAAATAAAGGACCGACCATTTACTTTCTGGGCGAGGATAGTTCGATTTTCTTTCCAGAATTTTCCCTTTTACTCTAGATTTTAGCAAGAAACATTTCTTTTCCAAGCTTTTCGTGCGCTAAAATTATTTCAAAACAACGATAACACATTAAAATTATTTTCAGCAATATCGGACACAAGATTGTTCCCATTTCATTTATGACTAACTCGAAACAATTAGAAGACTTTTTGGTCAAAACACCATGTTGATATTGCTGTCCATTCGGGAAAAATAGAGACAAGATTTTCAACTGCTTGCATTATTATCAGTCAAGGTCATCTAGAGATCACAATTAATCTTCTGATGAAAGCCTCATGTTGGTATGAACTCTCTTTTAGGAAGAGCGACAATAACATGATTTTCAAGATGGGTGCCATATTGAATGTCATCTCAAAACCATCTTCATTTAGTATCTGCCGTCTCTACTCGTTTAAAAGACTAGTCAGACTGCAAACTGTACAGACCCAGATCTGCCGTCGCATCATGCGCTGGTAGATATGGGTCTGTGCAATTTGTTACTAGTAATTAGTAGAATAAACAATATAGACCCTGATCTGCAGGCGCACATGCTATGGTATATCAGGTTCTTTTTTTTTTTTGCAGTATGACTTTACTTATAAGCGAGAATATAGGGTATATGACATGGCTTTCCATCTAGGAGAAATAGTCATATTTTCAAGATTCAATAATGGCGGCCATACTGGATACCAGATCGGCACAACTTTTATCTAAAACAAACTAGGCCCCGTAACAAGTCATCGGTGAATACCTGACGTGACTTTCCTTTTACAAGGTATAGCAATAACAATATTTAAAAGTGGCTGCTTTGATAGCCATATTGGATGTTGGATCTGCGCTATTTTTTTTAAGGCTCAATTAAACATATGAAGTCTTCCAGTAAAATTCCAGGTATGAATTCGTGTAGGTAAAGTAGCAATTGCACGATGTTCAAGATGTACGCTGTAGAAGTGGCCATGTTGGACCTCTCATCGGCACCATTTTCATCTAGGATATACTAGACATCTAAAGTCTTTCATTGAAATTCCCATTTGAAACTGTACCCTATAGGGAGGGTAGGAGTAATGATATAAAGATTTTCAAGATTACCACTGTGGATATCCGAGAGATAAGATTTTATTAAGGATAGGCAAAGTCTTCTGGTGAAAACCTCTTGTCGATATCTGTTTTCGGTAAGGTGGATTATAGACATATTTTTGAAATGGCTTCCGTTTCCGTTATATTATACGTCAAATCGGCACCACTTTTATTCAGGACCAAATAGACCTCATAAGGTCTTTTAGTGAAACCCCCATGTTGGTATTACGAGACAAATTTTCAAGATGACTGCTGTAGCTGCCATATTTGATGTCTCAACAGCACCATTCTAATTTAGTACAACTAGATCTTGGAATGAATGTGTGTATAAAGAAAAATGAATATCCTCCAAATTGTTTTTTTTTTTTGAGTGGCGATAACAAATGTGTTAACGGACGAACGGACGTCGGAAAAATGACAGAGAAGCCATCCATGTTCTTTGTTTTCTATTTTGACCATATAAAAGTTTTACCTGTTATAACTAGATCTGAATTTTTACTGCCTTAAACCACTGGCCAGTGAAGTTACAACGAAAAAGCACTTCTTTTGTCAGTCTATATACGCGGAACATATTATAATAACTTGTCTATTTAATTTTCCTTTTTCTAGCCATGAAACTTGCATTAACACGAGTAATCAGCCAACCACCCACCAAAGTAAATCCGACAGCGACAATTTAAATGTTGCGAGTTATCAATAACTAGTCAACAAAATATGCAAACGAATCAGGCAATGCAATTCATTCATCACACTTCATTCATCATGTGCCCGTACATTGCTTGCCTGAAGTGTTTTGAACTCATGTTGATTGCATGTTTATTTCGACATTTCAACAGTGTAAGCTACCATTTGTTTGTACAAATTCGACCTATTTGATAGCGAAATAAAATCATGATAGAAATGTGGGCATTGATGTCAAAAAAGTGTAAACGACATCTATACACCACGCATTGGCACGGTGTTCGACTTTGTACAGCTTTTGAACACTGAATATTGGATGTTCATTACTTGCTTTCGCTTCCATATTACGTCTACGTCATTCACTGACTGGTTTCGTCATTTCGACATTCTCAATAGCGAACAATGAAAGATATTGTAGAATTGTATATTCATCGCAATATCGAGACTAAAAATTTTTTATGCGAATACCATTTGCTCTTGCACACCACTTTGGAAATCATTTTCTCTTTTAACGTTGTTTCATAATATATATCATATATATCAAGAGTACCTAACTGCTTTTATGAAAGGTTCGTTTAAAAAAAAAATTATACTGCCGTTACCTTTGCATTATTACTGCAAATACATCCAAGACGGATTATCTGGTTCTTGTGTACGATCTAAGCAGCAAAGAATTGTCCAGGCCGTGTTAAAGCGGTGACGTCCAGGTAACGATGCTCTCCTTGACGAATTACCCTCCCTCGTTATCTAGACTTGCGTTCCGATGCTCATCAGTTACACCAGTATGTCTTCCAAAAATAGGCATCTCTTGTTCCAAAAGGTCACTAGCTGAATTCTGTACTA
This sequence comes from Potamilus streckersoni, assembly GCA_016746295.1. Classification (NCBI taxonomy): domain Eukaryota; kingdom Metazoa; phylum Mollusca; class Bivalvia; order Unionida; family Unionidae; genus Potamilus; species Potamilus streckersoni. The sequence goes on along the minus strand of JAEAOA010001748.1, from coordinate 3,226,670 downwards.
TTAATAATGATCTGGGAATACCACGCTGATTCTGAGTATGATTATATATCAAAAACCTAATATAAACTGTTAATCTACCCAGGCTATCAAAAATATACTGGAATGCTACTGTATTCAACTGGCTGAATAAAGTTGTACTCGTCTGCTTTCGTTAGTTCAAAAAAAGAGAATCCGAATCGCGATAGTTTTCGTGTTACAATTAACTATTAAAAATCGTAAATTCCGTATATCACTTGTCAACGTAAATGTAACAATCTACATAGCTAGAAAGGTACTACAAATAATAAGAGTATATCAGTGGTACAATTTATCTTTTAAGAGGTTTATTCTTCGCCGGTTGCAGTATAGTCATTAGCACTATCATTCATACCAGGGATTGGTTTACAAACTACGTTTCGAACCGGATACGACTTGTCGGCTAGGACTAAGGGTAAGGTCTCGCTACATGTTCCAGTATGAATGAAAAACAAGAGGATCGGCGTTTTCATCATATTGTGACCAAATGTAAAGAAAAATTCGGTCCTTTATTCCCCCACCAATACACAAACCTTACATTGTCCGTCCCTAAATTCTTTCGTTAGTCAACTTGGTGTTACTATCAACAAGATGTTTCCTTCAAACCCAATAGGTACAGCAAATGTAAAGACCTAGCACAATATCTGCTACAAAAAACAAATCCCACTTGTAATATTGATTATACAGGTGGCTACGATTTACCGCGAGTACGTATTATGCAATTAAAGTAACGAGGCACTAGCTGTTTACAGAGATCAACAAACTTACTCTTGGGTCTATTATAGTCCGTTTCAAACGATAGCTATACCCAACTGCGGAGCTATGCAGTTGTACCATTAAACCAAGAACGTCAAGATACTCGCTAATTTTCTGTATCTACTGGATTAGGAGTTAAAACTTATTTAAATCTACTAGGATACGAGTTAAAACCGTCCTCTACGTGAAGGGCGCAAAGTAACTCGTCAGCTTTACAAGTATGCAACAGTGTTTGCAAGCCGTATACTATGTTGCAGTTCATAGTTGTGATATTTTGACTGCGTAAAAAGCGGCTTATTCACCGTGTTTTACAGTTCTATGTACAAGTATAAAAAAAGAAACTTTACAATGATCGATTTGGAACATCACGTTTTATGGTTTGCTCAGACGATCTCTGCGTTTTCTAACCGAGTTGCAAATGCACGATTCTTGATCTCGACCAATACATCTCCAACGGGCTTGAAATAAAACAGCTCGTGTGAAACTCGACTGCTTTTCCTGGATATCCGTCTCGAGATCATTCGATTCCGTTTGTATCCAGCGGCACGTTACATAGTCTGCTAATTGAATAACAGCTTGGTCGTTATTTCGTATCCGTCGGTAAAATGTTGAAAACCCAATTTTGTGAAAAATTGTAACCACGTGATTGGAAAAGAATCGATTAGCCATTTTTATAGTCAGTTACACGATCTCAATCGGATTACATCTCCGCGCCTAACGTTGGTGGTTTGCTACGATTTCTTCTGCCTTCGCCAAAATGTCGCAAGTTTGGTTTCAATGTCAAATGAACAATTTGACAGAAGAATCGATAGATATAGCTCCGTTCTTTACATTTAATGCATTCAAAATAGTACCGTTTCTTGTCAAAAAGACAGTTGTGTTTTCATAAAAGAATTAGAGAACGTACACATTAAACTGTGCGCTTGCACTTGTCAACAGCTGATGTCATTTAATGCATACGCTAGCACTCCTGACGTCAAATTATATGAACGCTAGGTGCAACGGAGGAAACGGGTGACGTTACGTACTTAAGAAAAATAGGATTAAAGTCTAAGACAACATGTCTCGTGCACAACAAACCCAAAATAAACCACACCGATATAATTTGTGTCCACTGAATCAAAATTAAAAGTGGCAAAATAATATAGTAAAAATACATAAAGAGTATATAGTAAAATAATCAAGATCTATTCTTTTCGTGTAGTATTCGTAAGTGGGCTATTTTCCACGTCGTTTAAAGAGGTGCTCTGAATTACGTCAAGTAGAACTGCTTAGGTATATCGCTCTATTACTTCGGAGAACAAAAATGAAAAAAAGTTTGTGGCCTTGTGTGCGCGCGTTTGCACAAAAATTGAACAAGAATCAATGGCAGGTTTTTTTTTTTTTGGTGCTGTGGGATTGACGAAAAGCCGATTCATCAAGCAGTCGTATGTATACATACTTGGTTGTGAATCATGCTGCCTCGACACATTTGTTGATTGCCAAATAATACTGCAATATTGAGGGAGGGGGTTTCCACATGTTGGTCTGGTGCTATAAAGGCAGTCAACAGTCGATGATGGAGTACGTCCCTATCTCTTACTAAAATTTGTTACTTTTAGGAGCAGGTCGACAACACTATTTAGTATAGGAATAAGCAAGTACACCGCTTTGTTCTAATTGATACACAATTATTACACGACCAGTCAATAAAGTATCTAATAACAAATTCAGTGCAGTCATAAAATAAAATGTGCCGTGTAATGGATTGCGTACTGAGAGGTTACGTACGTATCGATCATATGCTCAAAACGAATGCCTTTGACAACTAATTTTTAGTTAGGATGGACTAGTATTTTTAAATTAAAAAAAATTTTGCCAACAAACAGCATGAAAAAAAAAAAATCTTGCCCCGACAGAAAAAGAACCTAATTAATACACCCATTAATTGAAAACGTCTTGAGTGAAAAAAACGTTTGGAAGAGCCTCCCCTTCTCTGCAATAATCTCCATGTTTGTCCAGCAAAAGAAAGATCATTAACAAAAGTTTTCGATTTTAAAAACTAAACAAAAATAATCATTTAATACTGGAACAAGGAATTAACGTTCGAAAACTTTTTCACATATGCATTCAACACAAATAATCCTGTACTTTTTTTTTTACAACTGTCAAAAATACTGAGACGCAGTTCGTGTGTGAGCGGGCATCTTCAAAGCGATATTTTATAATATACCGGTGTATATATTCGAGAGAATTTTTGTTTACAGGAAAAGTGTGAGAGAGAGAGAGAGAGAGAGAGAGAGAGAGAGAGAGAGAGAGAGAGAGAGAGAGAGAGAGAGAGAGAGAGAATGGTATACATCATAAAGAGAACTCCACCGAATGTGCAGAAACTTTAAAGAAATACCAGAGAATAAAGTCCTAGTGGCTGACAAGATATCACACCTACAACTACCCACCATAACCCAAGCCATTGTATTGCAACACGCCCTTAGCCTACCACAACGTACAAGCTACTCGCGCCAATAGCGTTACGACATAGGTAACAGGTAGCTGTGTGTGCTGCTATCAGAGAGGCGTATAGTACTGTAAAACCTCTGCTGTACAAACGAACTTCACCTACTAAAATAACTGCAAAATTTTCCTACTAAAATCAGTTCCTTAAACAGAAATATATATATATATATATATATATATATATATATATATATATATATATATATATACACACACACACACACAACCAGATCATGCAAAAATTTTAAAGGCGTCCGTTACGTTTGTGTGGACAGAGGTAACAGCTTTTGAACCGAACATGCATGTACAAATACCACGTTAATAAACACAGCAGACGAATATTGACAAAATGCAAGACAACACACAGAAAATAATGTCATAGATTTTAGAAAACAATTTTAATTGAAGTTTTTCATATCCCTACCAGGACAAAATTTTTTTGCATAAATAAAATGAAAATGGTTATTCACAATGCAACAAACAACGATTCATGGAAAATATAAAAAAGGTGTTCCCTTATCTTTGGTGATGTAATAATTTAACAAAAGTACAGACTAACATTGCATATGTTCAATGAGCAGATTACATGTCAAATGCTTAAAGAGGTTAATAATAAATAATCAGTAATTTACCATAATTTATTTGAATAAAAAAAGAAATGCAGTTAAATGTGAGAAAAGAAATATTCCATCTAAAGTTGTAAGACAATGTTACAAAATAGCACATAATAAAACCACACCTGGTTTATTCCAAACAGAATCTTGAACCAACATGAAAAAACGTAAACTTGCAGGACAAAAAAATAGGCACTTTTCCTGCAATAATCCAATAATTAGAAAGCTAAAAAAGGCATGTTTATCCACAGAATTCGATGGTACATAAAAGTTGATGAACAAGACTGTCTAGATGTCTCCCAGAGAGAACGAATGAACTTGTATAAATCCACTGTGTGGTAAATACTTCTACCTGAAGTCGTCAGTCTTTCAATAAATAATGGGAATGAACAAAATTTACAGGTGGTGTACATAAATAACTTTTATATAAAATTAGAAAAATATTACAAGTTTTAACAGCAATTAACATATTCACAGTAATCCAATTTTGTCATTAAAATCGGTCCTTTGTGAAGCGAAGCTAAGGCAATTTTGTGGTCCCACAAGTGTTGTGTTGTAATGCTGTCAAATTTCAGCACAGCAGTTGCTGTTCCTCTCTTGCAATGTGGTTGAACACGGGTAAGCGGAAATTCTTGCTTACTTCCATAGGAGATCCACAAGTGGAATAATTGTTGCTGCTGTTATTGGAACACGTGCTTTCCCCCGATACACTATCAGGAGAGGAAAGAGGGGCCAATGCATTGGAACAATCCCACTCTCCGAACACCTGGTGGTTGTTGTTGCGGTTGTTAATATTTTTCTGATTCAAGTTCAGTAAAGCGTCGAATTGTTCGGTTAATGTAGCTAAATCCGCTGCCGTAAGCTGCGTTTTAATGTTCAGTGGATTCATGGAATTGTACTCTGGAAAACTGAACACTGGACTTGCTGGATTAACACTTGTTGTGTTGTTCAGTTGAGGGGTGAACGGTGGTAGGCTGTTCATTGGGTTCAATTCTTCAAAAAATACTGGACTAAGAGAAGGACTGCCACTCCCTACGCTAGACGGAGGTGAAGACTCGGCAGTAGATCCCAGAGAACCGTCGAAACTGGAATTAAAGTTGATTGTGGTCGGTCGTTGGGGCGCTGGCGGAGGAGACTGACTAAATGCAGTCGTTGTAGAGGCCTGTTGAACTCTCTGGGCCTGTTGGTTGGTCGCAACAAGTTGATTTATTTTTCGCAAATCCTCGTTGTGAATAAAATTGCACCTTGGTCCGTATGGACAGAGTCCACGTGTATGAAATGTGCGACAGAGCTCCGTTTTGTACTTTGGGTGTCGTGCTAGAGTTCTCAATTCGTGCATTCCATGAGCGAATTGGCACTTGTCTGCATATTTACAAAATCCATTTTCTTCGAAAGGGCGACACAATTCCGTTTTGTACCTGCTGGAATTTATATTGGAATTTCTTTGATTGTTGTTTGCATTGCTGTTGTTGTTGGACAACTTTTCACAAGGCTCACTATAACTTCTGTCCAATTTCTTATGTTCCCTGGGCGAAGTCTGATTGCTAGAATCGGAGATCACAGAATGTTTATTCCCTGAAACTGGAGTAAAGGCAGTTATATTCCTATTCCTGTTGTCCAGTGGAGCACCAATAGTATTTCTCCTTTCCACTGACTGCTTCATTTGGTTATTCTTTAAATTCTGAAAATTTAAAAAAAAAAGAAAACCTTGAAATTTTTAGATTCAGTTGCGAGTATCAAATATACCCCCCCACCAATGCCTACAAAATATTTGTACATTCGTAATGACTATTGAGAGCCTTATTTACTTCTAAAATTTTAACGTAGGGCTTACATTTTAACGTAGTTTATCTGCCTACAAAGCCATTGTAATTGTAAAGTTTCCAGATTAAATAAAGAACAAACTTTATTTGATTTTGAAATTAATGTGTGACCCACAAATACAAGACTTGTATTTTTTTTATCAGCATGTAAAATTATAACGTACCGTCCAAATTTACGTTTCGATCAATCTTCAGTGATAGATTTGAGATTTAAAATACACAAATTGCAGTTTTACGATCACCAGCTAGCATGAAATATATCAAGTTTATCCTCCGTCTCCGCTTTGACCAGATACGACCCACCAATAAGCGAATAAACACATCAACGTTGCATTAATGCTGGAGAGCTACCATCTATCGACCAAAGCCTATATGGGAAGCACCGCGCGATTTCGTTTCTATGCCAGTTACATTAAACTATAATTTTCCGAGTACATACCTGCTGTAGCACATCCCTGACATCAATGAATTGAGACACAGGTGGAACTACAGCCATCCTGAAATGTCAAATTCCCTTCTCGCACAATAATACTGTTTATAATCTGCTAATATACGTTCGTTCCCTTCCCTACTCTCTAATTCACGCTTGCGTATGTCTACCGCCAGTCGCCTCGTGGTGCAATATATACGCAGTGGGCGGAGCTTAAAGTTGTTTACCAGAAGAAAGCCAGCGCTGCGATCAACCAAGGAACTATCAGTGTGCTGTCAATCAACCCTAAGCTCGCGCAGGAATCACCAAGCAGTCTGATTGGTTGATTATCAAACTGTGTTACTCATTCTGAAACGTCTGTAGCTGTTTGGGTGAAACTTAAGTACATGTACGTCATACAGATGTGCAATTTTAATACAAAAATTGGATATTTTCCTTGGAAAAATGGAATTGGATTCAATGTTTCGTGTACGGTAAATCAAAATGTGTCCACAACTTAACTTACTTTTGCTTCTAGAGATGTGGAAGTATTAAAATGGTCGAAAGAGCTGCTTTCAATAATAATGTGGCCTTGAAAATGTTGTTGACAACTGTGATGACGTTGAGCCTGTTATATTCGTTCTGGTCTGCGTGCAGAGTTTCGAATATAGTGGGAGTGCTTTTGATATTGACTGTGATCGGTTTAGCACAGATTAAGATTTTTGTTTTGAGTTTGATATGGATACAAATTCGATTACTATGAAATTAAAGTGGTAAGACCAGCATCTTTTCTACTGAATGTGAATATTTACTATTAACGGTAAATCGGGTCAATTTATGCAAGACACTCTTGAGGTTGGGAAGACACGTGATAGCGTTTCCCGCGTTTAGTTCGGTTTCCCGCCAGATTCTGATGTATCTGCGCGACATCCATCAAATTTAGAGACAAACTAAAACACAGATATTCTCTCTCTCTCTCTCTCTCTCTCTCTCTCTCTCTCTCTCTCTCTCTCTCTCTCTCACACACACACACACACACACACACACATTGATACTATCGTAAAGTTCTATTTTTTCCGCATTTCACTATACATTCTGTTTTGATTTGTTAAAGACGATAAAATGTTAACTTAACATTTGTATCTTTTTTAATTAGTTACTGTTTTAATTTAAGTGGCTGCAAGTCATTAATTAGCTCTTCACCACCTTTTTTAAACTAATGAGGGTCCAGAAATTGTGGAATAAAAAGTTTTGTTGATTTCATATTTTCAATGAATATGACTGATATAACAGATGGGTTAAATCCAAAGAATGGTTTTCTATGACGTGACGCATATCAAATAAAAGTCGCATTGACCTCTCCCGATAAGCAGAGGTCAATTATCCCACAGCCCAAAAGTTAGACGAACAAAGTTCTCTCGACGATAGCTTATCGCCCAGACAGTGGCTGGCCTCGTTAGCTAAGCTCGTTCTCGTTTAGATCCACTATTGTTTCGATTAATTGTAAATTGTAATACATTTGGTTTAGGGGTTTGCTTATAGTATTTCAAAACGTAATTTGTAATCTTCTCACAAACACCGTTTAGTTAAAAAGTATGAGTCTTAGCTGAAAACTACGTGAAACACCCTTTAACTAATAAGGACTATTTCATCAGCTGCTTCGAGTGTCAAACAGTAAGGTTTCTTTTGACTAATACACTAATACGCCAGGTGACGTCCAACCGAACCACGAAGCCAATGAACCATTGAATAAACTTGTTTTTATTGTTGCATGGGGCAAGCGTGACTAAAACTCGACTGACAACATTTATGCTACTCCGACGCTTAAAAAGCCCAGAATGGGAAGAAGTGCCCACGGGTTTAAAGGCTGTAATCGCCATGAAAGTTTACGTCACTACTCCACAAATATTTGATCACTTACCTGTAGAGGTCGGTAGGATGATAGTGATGTGGTTATTTTTCTAGGTCGCTTTCTGCGTGCTTGGTTGCTACGATTACTTTGTTTAAAAATACACTAACTTTCGATTCATGATTTTTTTTTAAAAGAAAGAAAACGAAAAATGATTATCAGACTATTGTTGAATGAGAAAATAATGTCTACAAACTGCTGTATATAAAAATTGGACTTTAAGATATTGACGAACTATATCTCGTTCTTAGCTTTAGCTTTTCAAGTTTTATAGAAAGCAGCTTGTAATTTAATATAGACGAGAAAATCGCATGTTACCGTTTTCAAACGAATCTGATGTGATATTTATTTGACACTGGAACATATTGTATAATTTTTACTGTAGTTTTTTTTTAAAAAAAATGATATATAAACAATAATAGATAAAAACCAAAACCTGAAACAAAATTACGCGGGCTTTAAGGGGATTAAAAATGAATTAGTTGAAATGTAGGCTTGTTCTTCAGAGAAATAAATCATAATCCATAAATAATCCCGCATGTCACTGCTCTCGGGGTCATTGTTGCACCAAACTTTGAAATTCATAAAATGAAGGATGAAAACTGCTTTTTATCGCAATTTATCTTGTCTCGGTAATAAAGGAAACTAGTTAGTGATAATGACAGCAGCTGTTGTACATTTGATATAAAAAATATATGAAAATGCGACAAGTTCCGTTTTGACGAGATCTACTGCTCCACTATCTGGATTACTTGTGGAGGGAGCCTGGGAAAGGGCATACATGTAACACCGAACGTGCTTGGAAATGTTTTAGTTGACCTCGCACGAGGAAAACCACTCTGCGGTAAACATCATTACATGTGTTATGATTCTTGTTCCCGGCCTTTCGTTACATTTTATTTTTTTAAAGAACTGGCAACGCCAGCATATGGTGTATGGGAGGTAACTCTCGCAACAACAGTTTTCGAAGTAGCAACAAACAACTCGTTCACAAATACGCATGCACATTGCGAGGTGTTTTTCTATTTTGCTTTAAAAAAAGTAAATATTTTTTCATCGTTAAGGTGACAAAACTAAGAACAAGTAACTTGGCCGCTCGCAATTCGTATTGTTTAACATAACTGATAAAAGTAGCAATTTTAGTAATAAAATGTTGTTCTGGATTTAACGTCATATTTCAGTGCATGATAACTATACTTTGTTGACGCTATCCATCCAGTCCCAGCACATAGCTGGTAAGGTCAGGAAGTGACACTGTTTTTCTAAAGTTTCCCATTTTGCGTGGGTTTTAGTTTAAAAATTTTGTTCCCTTTCCCAATATGTTTGAATTTTGTGTTTTTATTTTTCAGGGTTATTTTTTGTTTTTGTTTATCAAATTCATTATAGTAAGTTGTCCCATGTCATTTCGGCTTTCGCTCTGACCTACTAATTGCTTTGTAGTCGGCTTGGGTTCAAGCTTCCCTAACTAAACTTAGGATTGTACTTTCTCCCCCAAGGGCTATTTTCTCCGGGGTAGATTTCCACTCTTTTTATTATTAACATTTGTTCAAGTGACTTTGCCAGAGTCCACCCACCCATATTGTGCAAGTTGTGTTATACCTGTTGATTTTACATGTCTTTTGGTAGGACGGCGCTAGATCTTATTTTTGAGTTGTCTTTTTGTGTTCTTAGGTTTTTGTGAATTTGTGTGTATGTTGTGCTTTGGGGTTTTTCATTTAATGACACTTTGGCGCCATTTTGGGTTCGGATTGGGGTTTGTGCTAGTTGGAATTTGGCTGGGTCGTCATGTCGAAGGGGAATGTCGGTCAGTATAATTGGTGAAGAAAGAGACGGAGAAGACCCGTGTAAGAACCAGAAACCCACGAGAAGCTACTGGTAAACTTTCTCACATATCCACCTTCGTTAAGCCCGAGACTTGACCCTACGCGGACGACAGATGTGAGATGGCATTGATCGGTAAAGGCTGACGTTTTGGACGACTAGGACACAAGCCCTTATATAGATTGAGAACAAATAAACTTTAATTGAAAAAGAAGATGGCGATGACAATGGCGATATTAATAAAAACGTCACGCAGACGATGACACCGATGATATTAAGCCATTTGTTACGCTGTGTGAAGCTATTTTAGAGAGTATCTGCCACTGCCTTAACTGTGGAAAAGACAAAGTTCATGAAAAATCTTCAGATAACTGATAATGAAGATCGACAAAAAATAAACGTACTGAGTTTATCGATTTCATGTTGCGGAACACTGGTTTAGATTGTTCCTTTTTTCTCATTATTCTATTGTTCTATAAATCGCTGCTTATGTGTTTATATATATATATATATATATATATATATATATATATATATATATATATATATATATATATATATATCGGTCCTTATATTAAAATCGAAACTGCTGGTACACAATTAAATTTCCTACAGTTATTAAAGCCGTGACATTTATTCTCTGACACGATTCAGCCAGAGCTTATGTTACGATTTTATTGATTGGTTGCTATCACTCCTTACTGGTCTTAAGTGGCCCTTAATAGGGACCCCTACAGGAAAACAAGAAGGGCCTAACGAGGCTACCAATAATTATCGCTTTACCTTTATCGTTACGTAAAAACCTGCTAATTATAAGGTCAGATTAGCTCAAACTTCCCTTAGTTCATGCTGTTTGGAGTTATAGTCCGAGCTTGGCCGCCTTAATACCGGTGTTCCTGCCGGATAAACCTTTACCGACGGTTCCTCGGAGGATAATTTCGTCAGGTCGACATTTTTATTTGGTCAGTAAAGCGATAATCTCCTTAGCCCGTTTACCTAAGAATGTAAGGTGTTAACAAATGTATTAAACAAAGGGGCAGGAAGAAAACAAAAAGAGGGTAGAAAATATAAAATTGCAACGAAATCAGTTTCGATAAAGCTCTTTTGTTTCAAAATTAACAAGTTTATCATTCATAGTGATATTGGAAGAAGTACGTCGTAGGACCAAGGCAGTATTAATTAGTGTCAATTAAAGTTACCATACGATCTGAAATTTCTTCCTTAAATACTTGCAAAAAGAAAAGATAACAAACCCGTACCATTTATGTGCTAGTTTAAGTTTGTTTGTCTTTGATGGAAATCAAGAAACACAATTAAAGCCATAAAAGTCAGTTTTTATACGAGAAGTTTCTTAAGGGCACATATACTAAATTACATATATCAGGCTTGGTAAAAATGAACACATACCACTTTTACTAAATTACATTTATCACGCTTGGTAGAAATGAACACGCCACTTATACTAAAGATTACATGTATCACGCTTGGTAGAAATGAACACATACCACTTATATTAAAAATTACATGTATCACGCTTGGTAGAAACGTACACGTACCACCAGTCATTTCATGTTCATATAAGCAACATTAATTAAAAATAGGGGAAAATAGACACAAAGATAAACAGATACATGGTGGAAATACTATAAACCAGTAATCTTGCAAAAAAAAAAAATGGTATCTTTTTCAGCTACACTATTAATAATAAAAGTCTATTGAAGCCCTAGTTTAAATATACAATGAACACACGATATATATTACATTTACTGTGTTTTGATGATTTAACAAGCAGAACACACACAAACATATATATATATATATATATATATATATATATATATATATATATATATATATATATATATATATATAGAGAGAGAGAGAGAGAGAGAGAGAGAGAGAGAGAGAGAGAGAGAGAGAGAGAGAGAGACAATGGCCACATCATATTACCTAACGACAAGTGTCAGAATTGATGTCTGCATTGTACGGCAAATCTATTGTCATGGATGACGGCGCCATACCAGTGGTTTTGGCACTCTTGTGCCAAAGGACTGTTTCCTCCATTGATTTATAACAGCACAAAAATATAAGTAACATTTGGTAATTCATTGAAAGAGAAAAAGCAAGTATATTGGAAAGTAACACGTGGGTATACATCAGAAATCAGAGTAATAGCTGAAATAAAACATAAAGACGGAATGTACTCATCACAATTTATTTTACCAGGTGTGGAGTTATTTATTTTCTGAGTTCCTGTTATCATGGTTGATGTCGCATATTTATACGTCAATAACAGTTATCATTATGATTTAAAATTAACAAAGCAAATGCCGAAAACATCGATTTCATTGATTAACTAAAACATATATGAACAAAATTAGTTCATCAAGCATTTGAGAGCATAAGAATTAAAATAAAACGTGTTGGATCATATTAAAGAATGATAATGTTATCCTTGCATTCACCGTCCAACATCAAAATGCGTATGTAATTAATATAGAGCATGAATGAATATGAGGAAATTTAAACTAGTAGGTGATGGTGTCTGTAAAAATATTAAAATACTGAAAAATAATAATGACTAACTGAATGGAACAAAGCTTATAATTGAGATACGAGAGGGAGATTGGTACACTCATGTTGTACGCTCCGAGGCAAACAAATACATAGATCCAATCTATCCTTTCTGTAGAAAAGAAGGAAAAGAGACAAGAAAGAAGAAATTACAAAAACGGAGAAAAATAAGCAAATAATGAACTCACGTGGGTAATCTATCCCCAGAGATATGTAAAGCGTCCGCCCATTTAGATCTTTGATCGGCCGAATGATTGTTGTTTTTTTCAAAACCGAGTTAATCGACGCAACACAGTGTGCATAAAAACGAACTGCTTGGAAGGTCTATGTAGAAAAATAAGGAAAGTATGACATCACGCTAATTTAGTCAAAACCGAAATGTTAATATTTCATGTACAGCTAAACGTATATGTATTTTATCTTGTATTGAATTTAATTTTTTTCCAAGGGTTTCACTTCCTAAAAGTTATGTGCAATTAATTTTTAAAAAGTTGATGAACGTGACCTATTGTTAGCACCACATGGTCACTTTTGTGCTGATGTGCCGTAAGACACTTCTGTGTACGTAACATTTACGCAAAGGGCTGTTTGTTTTGCAGGTTTGGAGTCCATAAAATGAAATAAAATACTTAGTTTATTTTCTTCTTTAAGATGACACATTAGCTGGGGCAATGGCATTACTTACAGCTCTGATTTATTGAACTACACACACACGCGCGCGCGCGCGATTCCTACGAGTAGCACGTTCATATGGGAGATTTTTTGAGTGTGAAAGCATCATCAAGATCTTTTAAAGTATGATTTATTGTTCTAAAATACGTCTGTTATACAATCTCTGTCCACACATTTCCTTGGGAACCTATTATTAACTTTTCAAACTCTACACACCTATAATTTTTATATTAAAAAAATTAGCATAATTTTCAAAATATATTAATAACAGCTAGATATGCATAGATTCACAAAACAGAAGACAATGACAAATTGTGATGTGATGTGAATATGATTTTTAACGTAGCTTTAACAATTTTTTAGTTATCGCTACCATGTCTCTCTGCAGTGTGGCAGTTTATAGTGATGTCTAGCGCTGGGGCATCATGCCACAGACATGTAGCATGATGTCCCACCCAGTCACATTATCCTGATACCAGGCCGACCAGCTAACACTAACCTCTTAATGCTGAGCGCCAAGCGAGGAAGCTGTTAGTACCATTTTTGTAAGTCTTTGGTATGACTCGACCGGGGATAGAACCCACAACCTCCCACATGCGAGGCAGATGCTCTAACCACTAGGTTACCGGAGCGGTCCAAATTTATAAAATAATATTATTTTTTAAAAAAGCACACACATCTCAAATATAATGAAAAATCCCGAAATGTTCATCTTTCCTTTGTATATTCGTGTTGAGGTGTTGAGTCACACACACACACACACACACACACACACACATATATATATATATATATAGAGAGAGAGAGAGAGAGAGACAGAGACAGAGAGAGACAGAGACAGAGAGAGACAGAGACAGACAGACAGACATACGGTCTTGACCATTCCACTGATCACCGCATTTTGTCGGGTGGTCCAAGGGAGACAACGTTTGCTTACATGTATATAAGTACTCCAGTTTTACCTGGCACAGGTAACAAGACTGGTGGCGTCAAAAAGTTACCAGAGCCAAGGCATTTGCATTCACGACGTTTTAAAGCTTGAAACAACTAACATTCACTAATTATTGAAGGAAAAATAAAATATAACATCATTATATGCTGAAATTGGGTAATATAATAATCGATCGATTTATCGATAATATCTACATAATCTTCTACGCAAGTCAAATGTCACAGCATACCTTATTTTATGTAGCAAAATGGTTGAAACAAAACGAAGAAAAATGTAATAATTACACAATACAAATATCACTCTAGTTAGCTTATTTACTGTCATTTCATAAATTTATCTATAAGCCGATGAATGTGAAATTCTAATTCACCTTTTCAATATATATTTACACTAGTTGCATACAGTATAATCTAATTTACACCCATTATTCATACATCAACATAAAGGAAATTAAACGCTCTTTTAAAAATATATAAGATGTATACGGTTTTGTTTAAAATCAACTATAACCAGTGAGGAAAATCTGGGAAATTTGTTTTCTTTTGAAAATCTTAAGCCTATTCAAAATACGAAACTATTGAGTGCCACCAAAGAAGCGGATTTGAATACTACTATTTCATGAATCTGATTAAAATGAGATCTCCACTGACCTACGTCAGACAGTGGAGATCTGATTTTAGAGTTCTGATTTTAATCAGACTGGCCATTTAATTACGCCTAAGACAGCTGCCGACCTGAGAATGCGTCCCTGGCACCTTACTTTAGCACTGTATAGCCTTCTTGTGTTCACGTGCCTCAAAACACCAAACACCACTTGGGGGAAAAGGATACCTGACAACAGCAATTAAGTACAGACTTTACTAGAATGAGGTATTTTCAGCAAAGAAATCCTTAATTATTGAGGTAATCAATGTCACCGGCTGAGGATGTCGTTCTCGGCGTAGAAGAGCGTTCGTGTGAAAGTTTTGACAGGTTTTCTCCACTGGAAAGCATTCTATCATCAAAATGGTTACACCCGAAGTAAAACTAAAATTCCTGACATGGCTGAAGAGTGAAACGTCAGTAGATAAGCAGGCTGCCACCATTTCAATCACACGATATAAATTGTTTAAATAAAATTGCTTTCTCGGATGCCAAACAAGAACGCATCCAACTGTTGTCAGTATCTCAAACTATATAACTTTCCTCACGCCATATCATTATTTACCTCACACCATATAATAATTTTAACTTTAAGTACATTCTTATATGGTGATACAGCGCTTCAATATGAAGTAATCATTCGTATGTACAATGCCGTTCATGATTTTAATGAAATTTCAAAAGAATTACTTAAAAGCGCCTATTACCAACACGCATAAAAGTAAACAGCAACTTTCCTTCTTTTTCCCCAGATGATTCACCATGGAAACAACTCGCTCTAGAAGGAAGTTTTGTTCACTTTTACTGTTTTCTTCTTTTCTTTAAGTTTTTCCTTCCCATTCTTTGCTCGTTATCTTCTCTACTGCCTTCACAATGTTGCTGCACACATTTTAAATATTTTCTAAGTTTCACTTTGTTTAATTACTTATCCTCGTCTTTCTGTTACTCATTTTTTATTTTCTTGCTTTATATACCTCGTCTAAATATATTTTATTATTTAATAATTCTAATTTTTATTTCATTAAAATACAGTATCGTCCTCCATATATTCGTATATTTACATATACAGTATTTCCAACTTTTTAATTGTCCAAATCATTGGCTCCCAACATTTTCGAGGATAATAACCATTTCTTAACTTCAAAAATGTCAGACTTTACATGCTAATAGTTGTAATTTTAGGCTCCGTTAATTAAGAAAATACACAATGACCAAAAAAAAACTAGTATGAAATCAGTGACCGTTGTAAATGAATTCCCATTTTATTCATCACAATAAAAAATACGTACTTTAGTAGAAAAGGCAGATATATGCCAGACATATTATTTTGTCAGTCGAGGAATCCTTGATACAACCCGTGGGACTCAACCACTAGTTTAAAAAAAAAAATGTTATCAGCCATTATCGTTCTATACTTGTACCTTCTCTATTGCACATCTTATAATATACAGCTACAAATGTATGAAATGATTACGTTAAAAAACAATGTATCAACAAAAAGAGATACAATTCAGAATGAAATAGACTGATCCCTCGCAATAATCACCTTCATCAATACGAAGATAGGAAAAAATGTCTTGTTTAGACCCCCCCAAAAAAAAACAATCAAACAATGTAACACACACACACACACACACACACACACACACACACACACACACACACACAGTTTCATATGCCGCAAGGTTACGTTGAATCTACTAGACATTGATGTATTAAACAATATCTTTTAAAAAACACTACAATCCAACAATTTAAACAGGCAAACCTGTATATAATATAATATAATATAATATAATATAATATAATATAATATACAGACCGATACGGTGACCCAGGTGGTTGAGCGTCCGCCATATTATAAGGAGGTCATGGAATCGAACCCCGACCGAGTCACACCAAAGGCTTATAAAATGGTTTAACACGAAGACTTATCTATTAATGAACTGTCCTATGATTGAAATTCCAGTGAGAAATTGAGAAATTTATCAACACTGTCGCCAACTTCGTGCTAGGATTTACACGCAGGCCCAGTCCTAAGCCAAAAAAAAAAAAAAAAGGCATTGAGGAGAAGAAGCGAGGAGCCGAAGGCGGTTGTTTCGTTAGCCTTGTCCTAGGGCCATGCCTGTTTAAGTGGTTGGATTGTAGTGTTTGAAAAGATATTGTTTAATACGTCAATGTCTGGTAGCTTCAACGTAACCTTACGGCATATTAAACTTGTTATTTGCGCTGATTATGACAGGAAAAAGTATAATTATGGTGTATAAATAGCTAATAAATCTATAACAAATCTCGACATTCTTCATCTAGTTTTCATGACACGTTTACAATATATTTAACAGTCCTATGCTAATAGCTAGGAAAGTTGTTTAAATATAGGCTATTTAAGGGAATAGTAATGCCAATGAGATGGGAGGGGAGAAAGAAGATTCGCTGATTTTTTTTTTTTAAAATAGCCATTTGTATTGTTAAACATTGATTAATATAATTATATAAATTGTGCATCGTTTATTAAATGAATACGAATAGATATTTGTAAAATAAGAATACTATAGAGACCGAAAAGAGCTAATAATAAAGTAACATAGTCCTCTCCGGAAAGGACTTCACCTAGTCCAGTCCACACAAGGATAATGATTTTACATGGTCCAGTCTTTAGAAGAACTACCCGTAGTCCTATCCAGACATTGACTACAATAGTCCAATCCACACAAGGGTTACGCAGCCACTATTCAGACAAGCACTGCACGTATAGTTTCTGCACGTAGTCCAATTGACAAAAAGACTACACGTAATCCAATTGACAATGCTACACTTAGTTCCCATGGAGGCAAGGACTATACGTAGTCTAATCCACGCAAGTTGATGCTATTTAGAACAGTAGAGAAATTACCTGATTTTAAGTTTTTTTTTTTTTACTTAATAGTAGTTGAAAAGTACGATGGCAAAAGTCTGGTCTAAGCATAAGATTTGATTTATGGGCTGTGGTGGTTTGAGTGGATTTTTATAAAACAAAAAGGAAAGAAAGAAAAAGCAGGAGTACATATACCAGACGATATGTTTGACTCTACTAATCATCACACAGATCCATTTTATTTTTCATTTAAATTAGAAATGGGAGAGCATCGAGTTGGACTCTCTAATGTTAATTCATGTGTTATAGCTTTGGAAATTGACTTGAGTGTAAATCAACGCAAGCCCGTCTGTCAGTTACAATCTCTCACTCGGAAAATTTACAATATTCTATCAGAGTCCAAATAAATTATTTTGCTAATTCAGAAGAAATAAATAACATCATACCTGGTACAGTAGAATTTCGACCATCCGGCACACGATTAACGGCCAGTCTCTTTCAACCATCAGTGCATTTCAAGTAAAAATATTAAAAACAAATTTATGTACACATGTAGATAATATGTTTTGATGACCCGGTCTAATGATTAATACTTTTAAGGCACATATATTATCTGTCTATTTTCATATCCGTCATGGTCTCAATCCCGCACCCTGACGGATAATCAAAGCTCTACTGTAAATCATTGTCACATTATTCTAAAGGTGACGTCGTCGAACTAATCTCGACAATGTAACATGTCACTTGGTATGCACATTCGGAATATCGTTCTCGCTGCGTAGCGGATACGAGATTTGTTTGAACAGCACCTTGTCGTCTTTCGCTTACAGGTGGCAGGGTACAGTTTCGTAATGTGGCCCCTAAAAATTTCTTAACGTAAGGCTAAGGTGTGACTTTTTCGGCAATTCTCGTATACTAATTAAAGATATGGATATATTGGTGAACTAGGTGTTTCGGGCTTGTGTTGTTCTTGAAATTGAAGTCAGGTATGTACACTTTCCATAGTTACTCAGCAATAGGTTGATAGTGAAATACCAAAAGTTGGCTAGGAGGAAGAGCTAGCCTCTCATAGCAGTAAACACGTGGGTTTGGGGCAAGGAGAATATCTCAAAAACGGCTTGAATGACAACTATTTTCAACTGCATCAGCCTGTTTAGTACACGCTGCTTTGCAGAATTGTCATCTAAAAAAAAGCTTGTGTTTGTACTGTGAGCACCACATGGTGTCAAAAATGACCTTCGAACATGAAAATTGCAGGTATAAATTTGGGGTTGGGGTGTAAAAACTTCTGCTATAAACTGCCACTGACTTCTCTGGTCAAGTGGATAATAATTTTAGGCTTTGATTAGAAAATGCCACTGAAAACAAACTAAAACAATAATATATTTCCAGGTAAATCCAGCATGGATAGTTATAGGTTGATAAATCAGACCCTCGCCCGTTACGATATTGATTTTCGGTTAAGGGGTAGTCCTACATGAAAGACGTAGCACATGTTTTTGTTTTAGTGCTATGTCTTGCAAGCCAAAATAAAGGACCTGCGTAGCCTGTTCCGATGTCAACGACATCGGAACGAGTAATCGGTTTCAGGAATATCTCACGCTCTTGGCAGCCTATATCGACACTCATCCACAAATGTATGTGTAATTAATATACTTACTGTACTGTCTTTATCCTGGTGGAATCAAAATATGACACTAGCAAATGGACGCATTTTCATGTCCCGTTGACATACATTTGAATTTGCTGAAATGCGACGGTAGTTGAGGCATGCCGAAGAATATTTAAATAGGCTCAAGTAGGGATGCATTTTTTTGAACGAATCGAAACGTTACTTAACAGTTCCAATAGGCATAATATATTTTTTATTCGTTTCGGTAAATAATATCTAAAGTTAACCCGATTTCGGAATTCATAGCTGTCATCGATTTCCAGCCAACTCAAATGTAGTCCAACGAAACTTGAAAACTGGTCCATTTCTTTTGCGAGAGTTTGAATTAATTAAAAAAAAAAAAGACACCAGGGTAAGTAAAGTCTGACAAAAACATAACTTAATTTTATATAAAAGCTTCATTATTGGTTGCCAGTTGTGTGTGATAGTCCTGAAAATTTGACTTTCGTTACACCGTTAGTCGACATCAAAATAAGCTACACAGCACCGTTAGTTAGGCAGTAAGACCCATCACCCACCCGGAAGAAAAATATTGGGGTGATAAGGCTTACGTTGTAGGACTATTTTAAGGGGAAGTTATCACATATTCATTGAATGCTGCAAAAAATTGATTGCAAATAATTTGGCTGCACACGTCGGTGTACGTTATATACACTTACTGGTATTTGTCGCGGCTGTGGAACTACCGTCGCCTGAAGAGTTCTTTTGGTGACATGTACATTACGTTCCCAGAGCAAATCATTTTGAATTTCGCGCTAGATATTGCTGCTACTAACCGCCGGTATAAGTCTAAAGTGTACGCAGTTTTGTTCCGGAAAGATCTGCATGCAGAAAAATTGCACATTTTAATAAAAAGATGACATCATATCCACATATCCTCCATCAGTATCAACACAGATTGGGGTGAGTGGGGTGATTTAACGGGCAAGTATAGTTAGGCTTTGCAATTTCAACACAGATTTTTCTTCAGCTCAGGAAATAATTACGGTTTTCCTTCAGCAGGGCAAAGTTATCAACGAACAATAAAATTAACATGTCAAACTGTCCACAAATGTTCCTTGGATAAGGCGTGCAAGCTTATTATGTCCCAATGGATTTTCTTTAATATGATCTCTAATCATACAATCAATGTCACCATCGGATGTCACATGGAGGAGGAAGGATCTATATTTTGACAGTGTTTGAATGCGACCGCAATCTTTATGCATTTCCTGAAGTGTTCAATGAAATTATAGCTGCTCAGACAAGAAAACCGGCAGAGATAAATAGTTACAACATTATAGTCTTTTTGAGGCGCTACATCATATTCGCGAAACACTGCTTACAAGGCGTCTGCAGTAAAAAAATTACAGAGGAAGGGGGTAGGGTGGGGTCAAAGACAGTATTAAAGGGACGGGCCTTCAAAGTGATGACAATAGAATCAAGGGTATAGGCTTCTCGTGAGTCAGTGGTTCTTTCCTTCACCATTAATACTGGCCGACATGTATAGCATATTGTGTGCTGAGAACTGGCGTTAAGCCCCATAACATCAACAACAACAATAGGCTAGCTTCCACTCTCTGATTTGGGTCGTTTAAGTTATGGAGATATGTTTAAATCTTATAGCGCGGCTTGCAGCTATATATTGAAAACATTTTAAAAAACATGTTCGATGTGATTGGATTTTATGTTTGCTTTGAAATTTGCAATAATTTTATTAACTCTGAAGATACCTTAACCCTTTTTCTTGTTTGAGCCGCTCTGGTTTTATTTCGAAACCTTTGACCAACCGTGAGGGATTGACATTTAAAACTAATGCAGAAAGATCCGAAGTGATACTAATGTCCGTGATTTAGGATGCTGAGATTGACAACTGCCATACCAATTATCGTCCTGCTTTCAATAAATTCAAAACATGTGACAAAATGATATATATTTGTCTTTTTACCATCATTGCATTGACCAATGTACATAAACAATTCGCGTTGTTGAAGAGTTTGTAAGAGATACTAGTACGATCACGTGAGCAGTCGACAATATTTGTCCCTATTTACTAGATCTGGATACCACGAAAGGTTTTGTGCCGTGGTATTTATGAAGATTCCGCTATACGTACCGCGGTATAATGCAGTCACATCATGGACCAGAAATGTACTCTTTTGAGGTAAGGTCATGACAGTTATTATCTTGAGATTAAAAAAAGTCTCAGATCAAGAGAAAATCGCAGCCCCCCCCCATCCAATAATGGCTGATGAATGTTATGTCTGTGTTTATGTTTGTGTTTGTTGTCAAATAAAAGCTATAATTAAACTGATATGATTATGCTTATTCTATTGCCCACGTCCTGTCAAATACATTGTTCCAACGCTAGATAATTAGCTGTTCAAAATGGAAAGTGTTGACACTGAAGCTAACAGTTTAATAGCTACAATATTTATATTACATGCGGGGAAACCGAGTGGAGTGCCAGCTCCCAATCGTGATCTTAATCAGAGCAAGTCTGTAAAAATAAAGCACACTGACTCAACGAGCGAGAAAGTATTTAGTGGACTTTGGAAATTACATATTTTCAAACAGTCAGCAATTACGTTCCTTACAATCATAGATGATACGCAGTCTTACAAAGGAATACACATGCTCAACACATTAACAAAATGACTGTTTTCCTAAAAGTCGACAGTAAATTTGCCAGCATATCACAAATATGGTTGCTGATGACGTCATTCAGGATCTATCTTAAAACCTTTACAATATTTTTTCGTGTGATTCCATGTATATCACTGAGTGGGACCCTGAAGGATATTGCTAAAGAAAACACCGGTACTTGTCTCTTACACTAAATAACCTTCTTGTCACCTCAGCCTACGATATACCCAAAATCCCACTTGAACCAAAAATACACAGAGAAGTAGCTAATGCATAAAAAATGTGATTACAGTTTGCATACATTATGTGTCGCTTTGCATACGAGTACTTACAAATACACGATTGTATATCCTGTTATCATATATTTTTAGTTTCGTTTCTTGTGTGTGTATGTGTATGTGTGTGTTTTACACCATGAATTAACAAGTTTACATTAAAGGACGAAACAGTAATATTAGTTATCCGATAGATTACACCAAACCATGTTATGTTGCACACCACGATCCATTTAAAGGAATCAACTGGAAAGTGGTTTCAGAAAAGTAATAGCATTTTGCCATCAACCTTTTAAGATGATTTGTTATTTTTTTTAAAAAAGTTTTATTATGCTATTATCAAATCGTATAGAGCGGACAGTCACCGTGCTTGTTCCTCTGTAGTAGAACTCTGAAAATACTCTACACCAAAGTGTCAATCGCACACTTGCTTAAAAGGATTATGCTATTCGATCTCTTATTAATAGCAGGCAGTGAGAAGGGGTCTCTTGGGAACGCATGTCTTCTGCAGAGAAAACCAGCCGCAAAAGCTTCATTTTCTTTTTTGTTTCAAATTTCCAGTTTATTTCGTTTTTATATACATTTTCCCTTTATCATAACAACTCTGAGCACTTAAACCGATGATACAAATTTTAGAACAATAACATCAACCAAAACGGAGACATTACCTCACTGATGAAATTTGTTTTTGATATTTAAAAAAGAAATTAATATTTTGTAAAGTGTAAAGCACAAAACACTACGATGACAAGGCAAAAACATGCCGAAATATACTTATGACGTTATTAGTATTGTGTTTGTATTCCTATCCATTGCCTCATCAAGTTAAGAAATAATATTCTATGTTTTTGTAGAATTACACCTACCTTTGATGGGTTTACTGATTCGCCTCCAGTAGTGTTCTACATAGGGCGCGTCAAAAAATGCATCAGGCCACAATTAATAGTTCCGGTTTAGTACAAACGAATGAAGTCCCAGTCTATTTTTAGAGCATTTTTTCGTGTCTCCTTTTGTTGGTGATACAAGAGTTAGATTTAAGCATTCTTGGTATTGATTTAAAGGCAATTGTTTATTCTTTAGAATATGAGCTAATGGTCTGTTTTCAGTGTGTTTCGGCGACAGTGTACAGTGAGTAATAAGGTCTTGGTGATGATCCGAAAGTGAGATCTGTGTTCCATTGCATGCTGATTTGTTTACAGTCCAGCCTTTCAAAAAAAAAAAAAAATGCCGGTGAAGCTATGACAAGAACTACACCGTGAAGTCATCTTTGAAGGTATTTTAGATTAACATATGATTTGTATTGATTGTCACACAATGAAAGGTTCAGTACTAAGAAACAAATGTAGAGAATATATAGTACATTAATTTTGTTCTGGGTCTTGTCAGGGTAGTATAGATTATAGTTTAAATTGGTATAAAAAAATTTATTATTAATGATAGACATATGAAGTTTTAATATGTATATTGACTTTGAAAATTTAAGAACGATAATAAAAATAAAAAATTAAGTTTTATTTAAAATTTTAAATTAATTTTTGTTTAAATTTATTAAAACATTCTCCTAAAAGCCACATATATAATATTTATTGGGAATAATATTAAATAATATCAGCATGTATGTATTCTTACACCATATACAAGCTGCAATAATGGGTTTTTGTCCAATTTTTTCAGAGAAAATATCTTTGTAAGTAAAAATGAGACCTTCATTTAAAATACAAGAAGGCAAAATTCTTTTTTGTATTGTGTCTTCAGTTGATTCAACTATTTATTATGGATCCAAGCAGTTAATTTATGTGTTTATGATGGGTTGACTTCCTGTGTAACACTTATCTACTTGTATAACTTTCGGTAATTGTTTATATACATAGTCATTGGGTATTTAGTGAGAAGACGGAGATAAAAATTTGATATTAGAACCTACTCCAGTTCTCTGATAAATCATTTGAAACTCTTAGAGAATAATATACAGCTCAAAGGGATAAAATATACTTTGCCCAGGTACATATGCCCTTGGATGCAAAATAATAGCAAAATGATGTAAGTTGAACACAAAATGGATTCCGCTTTATTGTTCAGTGTCATTAAGATATTGTCTGATGCAGTGCGTCATTGTGACGTATATGATATTATGGGAATTCTAATGATCCATTTTGCTTTATGCATTAATCAGTCTTAATAATATTTGTTAACTGACACTCTAAAAATTATGTAAAAATATTATAACAGATTATTTGAATGTAACTTTGTACAACTAATTTTCACATGGTTACATATCCAACATGAGCAATGTTTGGAATCAAATGCTCGCATTCAGTACATCATATAAGACATTGTACCTTTAGAGAAATCTGTAAGGCACACATCTTCCTGTTTTCACTTAAAATATCCCAAAATGTTATTTTCATCATGAATATGGTAACATATTTCAATTTAGTACTTTGACAGAGTGCAGTATTGTAACATCGGTTGATATCTGATTCCATTGAATCATTGAGCTCAATAATTGGTAACCAACACTCTTAAAAATACACTAAAATATTCAAACAGATTTGAATTATGTTTGCACATTTAATCTTAACAAGTACATTATGTATGTCCCATCAAATGTCCATCATTGTTTACAAGTTTTGGAGATCAAAATTTCACATTTGGTTGATGATATACTAGATATAGGATATAGGATCTATTGGTACCTATAGATGATCTGTGTGGCCACATTTGGCTGTATTAAGATGCAATATCCAAAATTGTTATTTCCATCATGATACGATTACTTATAGTAATATATTGTTATTTAATACATATTTACTCTACTTTAATGTACACTGGTTTTTACTAATGTTTGCACCAATGATCAAACGTTACCATTCCAACATTGCCTTAAACTTTATGATACATAGTCTATCCAATTACTTATTAAACCTGTAAATGGCTAAATATGCTTCTAGAAACCTAATCTATTTTAGGACGAATTTATCACTTTAACACATGCCTATTGCTTCACATTTGTGACTGTCACTCTGTCATGTGTAATCTTTTTGTTTGCAAACTTAATGTTGTTTTGAAATCATCATATCTAATACATTTTCACTTTCTTTACCTACATCTTACTGTTTTCTAGAATTAAATGCAATATGTTATTATATCTTTTCAGGTCTACCTTGATATCTGGAACAAAGTGTTAAAAGTTGGAATAGTTTGGAAGCTCTCCAACAGTTCATTAGTGATAACAAGATTTCATAAGGACATGTGCAGTGTACTGCCATAAGTAACAAAGATTTGTTCATATCAGTACATTGATATACCGAACCTCAAAGACATGGTTTTCGTCTTCATGAGAGAGATTAATACCATTGTTCAGCAAGGTTGAGCCTTCCTGGAACTGTATTTTTCTATCACATTGTCGCCTTTTGTAGTTATCGACACTGAAATGGAATGCATGTTTTGCTATAAAACATGGTAGTGGTCCATCCAAACATTAAATTTGAATGCACTATTAGTTATACAAACAACTACCTAAGTACCTGACAATAAATGTGGAATAGCACCTGTCATTGTTTTTTTCAGTGGGTATACCTATATGCATCTGGACAGGCATATTGCAATTTGCTGCCAAAATCACTGGGAAAAATATTATCACTTGTACAGACCCAAACTGCTATTTATTTTAAATATTATTCATTAAACAACTTTGCCGTCTAAAATTTGTCAAATTGAATTTTGAAACTTGTATTAAGATTCAATTTTTCAATAAAATTTGGTCATTAAAATATAAATGTTTATTTAAATCTCCATTAAAACTTAATTTATCAATATGTTTAAATTTTAAACATATTTTCAGACAGGCCTTATATTATATTACAATTAGGTTTTATTGCATTGAAAAATTCCTATAATTAAGGACGATATAGCAAATTTAGGTTTGGTTTCTGAAGAGCACTTGGGCCAGAACTTGCACCCTGTGGAACATCAGCACTACACATTTTCTGACAATTATCACATGTCTTGTTTGCAAGGAAATTCAGAAAGACTTTATGTACAAAGTTGAAATAGGTGTGGCATGCAAATATAAAAGTCTGACTAAAACTGGCCATAAAAATTGGGCCTGTTAGGAATCAGTTCACAATTAATAGTTCCGGTTAAGTACCCGCGAATGATGTCCCAGTCTACTTTTAGGACTTTTTCCTGTCTCCTTTTCGTGGTGACACAAGAGTTATATTTATTCATTCTTGGTATAGATTTAAAGGCAAATGGTTTTTTCCTTTCGAATATGAACTTATTGTCTAGTTGTCTATGTGTTGCCGCGACAGTGTACAGTGAGTAATAAGGTGTAAGCAATCCTTCTGTACTTGATAAACATGGTTCAAGCAGCGCTCTTTCACTTCTTTGCATATTTCACATTCACTTATTATCTAAATTAGACCATTTGTCGGCGTTTAAGAATGCCCCCAGCGAATATCACAAGCATTCTGTGAAAGAAACAGTGGAATGGAAGTTTACAGCAGGTAAACTTTAGATCAAAACCGATTCGAATCCACGGTCTCATTAGCAGAAGATACATGCAGCTACTGCGCGTACTTGTCTTTTCTTCGTGTTAAGTAAATACTCGCATAAATAAAATCATGTTGTTGATGCCTGTTGTTAAATGTTGTTTGTTTGACGACTTTTTCAGCACACAAAAGGTTGGCTAAACATGGTGGTCAGTTGTACTGGTGGAGGATGAATCAGGGAATTGCCGAGTTAGAATCACTGACCCACTGGAATCTCACATACCAATATTGACCAAACATATGTCTCGAACCTATGTGGACAGAGATGAGATGTCAGTGATAGCTAGAGGCGAGCCCTTCAGACCACATTATTATCCCGGGCTCCCATCCGTTGTTTAAACAACAAACAATACTGTGATGACTCTAGTGTCACACCAATGACGTTAAGATTAGGCAATGTAACACTAAATTTAACGTAAAATAATCATATTAATCTAGGAAAAATATCACCTAAAAACACAGCTTACCCATTTTTATCATTCCTATTAATTGATTGTTCGGTTCATAACCAGTTCTAGCTTCATCGTTCGATTTATAACCAGTACAAACACGATTATTCGATTTATAACTTGTACTAGCTCCATTGTTAGATTTATAACCAGTACTAGCTCAATCGTTCGATCTATAATTAGTATTAGCTCGATTGTTCGATTTATAACCAAAACAATCTCCATTGTTTGATGTATAACTAGTACTAGTTTGATTGTTCGATTCATACCTAGTACAAGCTCCATTTTTGGAATTATAAACTGTACTAGCTCCATCGTTCGATTTATTACCAGTACCATCTCGATTGTTCAGTTCAAAACCACTACTAGCTCCATTGTTCGATTTATAACCAGTACAAGCTCCATCATTCGATTTATTATCAGTACCAGCTCGATTGTTCAGTTCATAACCAATACTAGCTCCATTGTTCGATTTATAACCAGTACTACTAGCTCCGTCGTTCGATTTATTGCCAGTACCAGCTCGATTGTTCATAACCAATACTAGCTCCATTGTTCAATTTATAACCAGTTGCCTGTTGTTTATACATGTAATTTAGTAACAATGGAAAGCATGCAGGCAACAAACTAGATTGATTGATCATTATTTTAAATGTTTTGTGAACTGTTTCGAAAAAGAAACACAAGCTATATAAAATCAGTTAAGGATTGTTGGTAATGCACACTTCAGTAAAGATGGGTTGGGGCAGGTACTCTGAGTGTGAAGACACGGCTAAAATTACGGTAATAGTCCCATTTCTATTAATTACGTCTCCTGCAACATCTTAGCCTTGAGTATTCGAAAGAATAACATATATTAAAAACAATTTCAAACCTTTTTATCCCAAAACTTATATACATTGTATATAAATGTATGCATTTTGTATATAGTGAGCAATATGTCACTGACACTTAAGAATCATCCATTTAGTGGCATAGAGAAGTTGATTTTGCATAAAGTTTAGAGAAATTGAAAATGTTTGCAAATAAAATGGATATTTTTCAGCTGTGAACAAACCCTGACTGTAGTGCCTAAAAAAAAGTACGAAGGCTTGTTCTTGCCACTAGTAGCAGTTTATGATGACAAATATGACACATTTTTACACGAAGTTTGTTAATAACAATGACTCGATTTTCCGTCACAAATATAATGATGATCAGGAAATGAAAAGCATGAAAAATTTTCATATTCTCTGCTCACATGTCAGTCTGTGCATGCCGTACATCTGTCTATTCTCTCACAACTGGTAACGTTAGCTTTCTACACTTTATTAATTAACGTGTCTTGAGTTTAAATCCATAACCACTTTATTGGTAACAAACAGGTACCAATTAAAATAGTCATTATTTTTACAATCAAATACGATCTATATTCTAGTTATGCATACATATAGTGTTTATTTAGGATAATAACATGATGTCAGATACTTTTCAGTATCTTTAGACGGGTATTACGAACGAAGGACTGATCTTACCCGAATATTTTAAATTCGCTGTATTCATATTTACATAACTAAAAGTGGTGAAAGAAGAGAACAAAAGAATTAAATGTAAACAAGCAAAGGAGTAATTTCATAATACGTATTTCAGGAATGTTTACGAATTTTTTCGCTTATAATCATATCGACCACTACTGGAATTTCAATATGAAATGTTTCCTGGTCATCATGTTACACGTATTTGTAGATACATATTCTATAATAAGACAGGATGGTTCCAATATTAAATTTCGTCAATATCTGTGGCATCATCGCTGTTAAATAGGCATTTTTCAACTCGATAAACGAAGCTGAAGTAGTCGGAACAGTTGATGCTAATGCTGATGCGTCCGCCTTGTTTTGACCACCAGCTATCGATTGGATATTGCGGTCGGCTGACCACCCGCCACGTGATCAAAATTCCGAGCAAATTACGAAGTTCGCCGAAGTCTCCATGAAATGGTCTATAGCTTAAAATTACCTCAATGTTGTGGCCTACTGAAAATAAAATGTAATATCAACTTCCCTATTCTAACTCAAACTGAAGTTTTTCTAAAAAAAAACAAAAAAAAAAAACAAAAACAAAAAAAAAAACAGATCGTACGTGCACATTTAAATAACAGCTTTTTTAAGGTTCATAATTTAAAACATTTCACTTTGTACGCACTGTACATGATACTTAACTAAACCACACCCATCCACCCTGTTAAATCTATCCGTATTACCGATGTTCCTTAACGGCTCCAAGAGCTGGACTAGTAATTTGACTATTCTACGCGTGCCTATCTTTTCCATTCAAAATGATGTATCATTCCATAATTAGACTTTCATTATGTAGCTGTGTCAGATAATTATGCAGGACATAAAATCAGGTGTATTGGAACCACCGTAAATGTCCTAATTTTGGTCCGATTGCTCAGAACGGTTCATACAATTTTTTTGTAAACATCCTAAGAAAAAAGACTTCTTTGACCAATATATTGACTAAGCTTTTCTAAATTCCCTGTTGTCATTAGTATTAATTCGTATTTCATTTGCCAGAGCAGACATAATGACGCATACTAAACAACATACCATATAAAATGAAAAAATTAAAAACTTGTTTTATTTATCTGAATTATTTAAAAACTTGATTATTTATACACTAGCAAATTAATGAAAATAGTTTCTGAAAATGTTCAAGTTATAGCCACTCGAATTTGTATACGGCATAAAGTGACATTCACCTTGATTTTCTCTTGGAACACAGACCATTGTCGCAAGCCATGCTTCTTTACCGTCTGCCGTCTATGCATAGGGATCATCTATAAAGGAAGCCCGCAAAGATGGCGGGAGGAATCGGTACACAATTAATAAAATCCGGTTCAGTACCCACGAATGTAGTCCCAGTCTATTTTTAGATCACTTTTTCCGGTCTAAATTTGGTGGTGATACTAGAGTTAGATTTTGGCATTCTTGGTAAGGATTTAAAGGCAATTGATTATTCTTTAAAATGTGAGCTTATGGTGTGGTTGTCTCTGTGTATTTCGGCGACAGTGCACATTGAGTAATAAGGTCATGGTGATGATCCGGAAGTGAAATCTGTGTTCCGTTGCCTGGTGTTTTGTTTACAATTCAGCCTCTCAAAAAAATGCAGGTCAACCCTTGACAAGAATTAAACCGTAAAGTCATCTTTGAAGGTATTTTAGATTAACATATGATTTGTATTGATTGTCACACAGTGGAAAGTTCAGTACTGAGGAACAAATGTAGAGAACATATAGTAAAATTAATTGTGTACTATGGCCTGTCAGTAAAAACTTGAAACTGATATAAATTTTTTATTATTAATGACATATACATGAAATTTTAATATGTTATGTATAATGACTTTAAAAATATAAAAATGAAATTAGAAGTAAAAAAATAATTTTAATTTTAAAAATTTAAATGAAATTTAAAAAACAATTAAAAAATAAAAAATTTCCACCAAATTTCCACATATATAATATTTTTTGGGAATGATATTAAATGATATCAGCATATATATACTCCTACACCATATACAAGCTCAAATGATAGATATTTGTCAAATTTGATCTAAGAAAATATCTTTATTAGTCAAAATGAGACCCTCATTTAAAATACATGAAGACAAAATTCTACTTTGCTTTGTACCTTTAGGTCATTGAAACTATTTATTTGGGGTTCAAACAGGTAATTTATGTGTTTATGATGGGGTGACTTCCTGAGTAACACATATCTGCTTGTATAGCTATCAGTAATTGTTTATAACCATAGTTATAGGGTATTTAGTGAGAGGACAGAGATGAAGACTTTATACTAGAACCTGTTCAAGTTCTCTACAAAATCATATTAAGCTGTCAGAGAATGAAATACAGGTCAGAGGGGTAAAATATA
The DNA here is from genome assembly GCA_016746295.1 of Potamilus streckersoni. NCBI lineage: Eukaryota > Metazoa > Mollusca > Bivalvia > Unionida > Unionidae > Potamilus > Potamilus streckersoni. Next base: position 3,195,645 of record JAEAOA010001748.1, on the reverse strand, counting down.
CTTTACCCTGGTATATTTACCATTGCATGTAAGAAAACAGCAAAATGATGTAAGTTGAACACAGAATGCATTCCATTTTATTGTTCAGTTTCTTTAAGATGTTGATTGATGTAGTGCGACATTGTAGCCTAGATGATATTATGGGAATTCTCATGATCCATTTTGCTTTATGCATTATTAATGACCAATAATATTTGTTATCTGACACTTTAAAGATTACATAAGTAATATTCAAACAGATTATTTGAATTTGACTTTCTACAACTGATCCTAACATGGTTAAATAGCTGACATGAACAAATATGCATATATTTTGTAATGTTTGGAATCAAAAGTTGACATTGTTAGGCTGACATGGTACCTATAGTGAATCTGTAAGGCTCAGTTTTGATTGTGTGCACTTAAAATATCCCAAGATGTTATTTTCATCATGAATATGCCTCTGTATGGTAACACATTTCAATTTAGTACTTTGACAGAGGGCGGTATTGCAGCATCAGCTGATATTTCATTCCATTGAATCATTGAACTTAAAACCTTGGTAGCCAAGACTCTTAAAAATAGACTAAACATATTCAAACAGATTATTTGAATCATGTTTGCACATGTGATTTTAACAAGTACATTGCATATGTCCCACACATGCAAATATCCATCCTTGTTTACAAGTTTTCGGGATGCAAATTTCACATTTAGTTGATGATATAGGATCTATTGGTACCTATAGTTGATCTGTGTGGCCACATTTTGCTATATTCACTCACAATATCTAAAATTGTTTTTTCCTTCATGAATAGGATTGCATATAGTAATAAATTTTAATTTGGTACATTGTCATTTGACTTTCCACTATACTGGTATGTATCAATGTTTGCACCAATGATCAAACCTCACCGTTCCAACATTGCCTTAAACTTTATGATACATACTCTACCTGATTAGTTATTTAACCTGTAAATGGCTAAATATGCTTGTAGAAACTTCATCTATTTTTAGGATGCATTTGTCACTTTAATACATGCCCATTGCTTCACATCTTTGAGTGTCACTCTATCAAGTTTACCTTTTTTAACCAGATTTGCAACCTGAATGTTATATTGAAATCACCATATCTAACACATTTTAACTTCATTTGCCTACATCTTCCTTTTTTTTAGAATTAAGTGAAATATGTTATATATTTTCAGGTCTAGTCTGGTATCTGAAACAAAGTATTAGAGTTGGATCAATTTGGAAGCTCTCCAGTAGTCCAATGGTGATAGCAAGGTCTCATAAGGACATGTGCAGTGTGCTGCTATAAGTGACCAAGATGAGTTCATATCAGTACACTGATATACAGCATCTCAAAGACATGGCTTAGATCTTCATGAGAGAGATTCGCATCTTTTTTCAGTAAGGTGAAACTGTATTTTCATATTGCATTGTTGACTTTTGTAGTTATCGGCATTAAAATGGAATGCATATTTGCTATAAAACATGGTAGTGGTCCCATCAAAACTTTAAATTTGAGTGGGATATTAGTTATACAAACAACTGTCCAAGTACCTGAAACAATAAATGTGGAACATAGTACCTGTCATTGTTTCTTTAGTATGTACACCTATATGCATCTGGATAGGCATATTGCAATTTGCTGTCAAAATCACTGTGAGCTATCATGCTTCAGTACCCCTGGGATTAATATTATCAGTTGTACAAACCTAAACTACCATTTGTTTTAAAGACCATTCATTAATCAACATTGCTGCCTTAAATTTGTCAAACTGAATGTCATAACTTGTATGAAAATTTATTTTTTGTAAAATAAAAAGTTTTTAAAATTTATACATTTTTTAAAATTTTCATTAAAATTTAATATATCAATATTTTTTAATTTCAAGACTATTTTCAGACAGGCCTTATCAAGTATTACAATTAGGTTTTTACTGCATTGAAAAATTCCTATAATTAAGGAAGATATAGCAAATTTAGTTTTGGTTTCTTAAGAACAATTGGACCTCAAATTGCACCCTATAGAACACCAGCACTACACACTTTCTGACAGCTGTCACATGTCTTGCTTGCAAGGAAATTTCAAAAGACTTTATGTATGAAGTTGAAACAGTAGTGGCATGCAAAATAAAATGCAAATATAAAAGTTTGACAAAAACATTGACCCTTTCAGGAATCGGTACACAATTAATAAAATCCGGTTCAGTACCCACGAATGTAGTCCCAGTCTATTTTTAGATCACTTTTTCCGGTCTAAATTTGGTGGTGATACTAGAGTTAGATTTTGGCATTCTTGGTAAGGATTTAAAGGCAATTGATTATTCTTTAAAATGTGAGCTTATGGTGTGGTTGTCTCTGTGTATTTCGGCGACAGTGCACATTGAGTAATAAGGTCATGGTGATGATCCGGAAGTGAAATCTGTGTTCCGTTGCCTGGTGTTTTGTTTACAATTCAGCCTCTCAAAAAAATGCAGGTCAACCCTTGACAAGAATTAAACCGTAAAGTCATCTTTGAAGGTATTTTAGATTAACATATGATTTGTATTGATTGTCACACAGTGGAAAGTTCAGTACTGAGGAACAAATGTAGAGAACATATAGTAAAATTAATTGTGTACTATGGCCGGGAGGGGTTTGTTCAAATGCGGACAACTGCGGACAAGAAGAAAGGGGTGTAAAGGACCTTGCGGACGTCCAAAAGCTAGTATTTTATTTTAAATATTCAACCACAACTGCTTTAGGCCTACAGCTTGTATTCCAGTATGTTTTGCGGACGTTTTTTATGGGTGATCCCTAAGTATAAATTATTTGCTAATTTCAATTTGTACGATATATATGGTTTTTATCTTTTATCTTTTAAGCCACGTGCGGACAATGTAAGGGATGGTGGCATTTTTTACAGGTATGTTCTGCTGTCCTCCTTTATGGACTACCCTTTTTATTTCCTAGTTTTAGGTTAATGTGCATTTAAAACTGCTGCACCAATCTCAACGAGTGCAAAAGAAACTTTCTTGCCATTTTGACCCAACTTAACCCAACATGGCTATCAGGTTATTGAAGCGAGACCGTAAATATTATCTTTTTCTCATCCATTTTCAATTCCTAAAGCAGGCACATTCATTGATATGTAGAAGAGTGTCTTACTGTATTGTTGATCGAGTAGTTTTGGTTTTGCGAACTTATGAAAAGCAACAAAATTTCTGCAGAGTGACTAAGTTGCGTAGTGGGTTATAACCTTTGACTTGCAACGTTGAACCGAGACCTGGTTTGTTCCAGCAAGATTGTCGTACTAAATTTTGTCTTGCAGTACTAAATTGCCCTCAGGCAGAATAAATTAAGGACAACCCCATTCTTCGTGAAGAAGTAGAAATTGGAGCTTGGTCGCTAAAGAAAAGTAAGTCTGAGCATTGACAACATACCAGCAGAGCTCATTCCAGCAGGAGGAGAAGAGATAGTCACAGTCTTAAAAACAGTCTGTTGCAAGATATGGCATACAGGAGAATGGCCAACTGTATGGACTCAATCCTTGGTCATAGTGCTTCCCAAGAAAGGAAACCTAATTCTATGCCAAAACTACAGAACCATCAGTTTGATCAGTCACCTCAGCAAAGTCATGCTGAAGATATTTCTCAACAGACTAAAGCCTCAAGCAGATAAAATTACTGCTGAAGAGCTGGCAGGATTCTAAGCAGGAAGAAGCACCACAGAACAATTATTCAATATCAAACTTCTTTGCGAGAAATGTCTTAAGCATCAGCAGCATCCATACCACGTCTTTATAGATTTCAAAACGGCCTTTGACAGGGTATGGCATGCAGCTTTATGGGCAATTATGAGTAACTAAAACACAGCATCAGCTCAAACCTACTGCAGATTATTATTTACCTGTATGACAAAGCCACCAGTGATGTTCTCATCAATGACAGCGGATGGGATTTAACATGTTTCTGGAGAGGACCACGGATGATGCATGGCATGACCACAAGGGCACCGTCAGCATCGGAGGAAGAACAGTCACCAACCTTCGCTTCTCAGATGGTATAGATGGCTTAGCAGGAGATGAAAACGAACTGGCTGACTTGGTTGAGCTCTCGACACAACCTCTAGAGTATACGACATGGAGATTAGCGCCGAAAACACAAATTGATGACAAGCAACACCTGTGGCATCAGTGCAGAAGTAAATGTTAGTATACAGAAGCTGGAAAGATTACAAGCTTCAAGTACTTGGGATCGATTATCATAGACGAGGGCTCAAAACCAGAACTACTTTGCAGGATTGCCCAGACAATATCAGTAAGAACAAGGTTGAGACCAATATGGAAAGATACCAACACTGCTTTTGGTTTCAAATATAAAGCTGATGCGTTCGATTGTTATATTCATCTTTATGTATGCTTGTGAAACATGGACGCTCACATCGGATCTACAATGAAGGGTTCAAACTTTCGAAATGAGATGCTACCGTAAGATCTTGGGTATCTCATATATTGACCATGTAACCAGCGACGAAGTCCACAACCGGAACCAACAAGCCATTGGATCCTATGAAGACCTCTTGAGCACAGTAAAAAAAAAGTGTAAACTGTAGTGGTATGATCATGTCTCAAGATCATCTGAATTGGCAAAATCAACCTTGCAAGGCACAGTGCTATGGTGCAGAAGAAGACGAAGACACAAAAAGAGGTGGGGAAACAACATTAAGGAGTGGACATGCATGGAATTTAGAAATTCACAAAGGGCAGCAGAGAACATGGAAGAATGGAGAGAATTGGTTGTAAAGACAAATGTAGTGCCCCAACGACCTCTTGGGTTAAGGGATGATGATGATGATGATGATGATGATGATGATGATGATGATGATGATGATGATGATGATGAGCTTTAAAGATTTATTAGTTTATGTATATAATGACGCATTTCCTACGTCAACTGATGGACGACTGATTGTTCTGTTTACATTAATGCGTATATAGTAGACTGGTTTGATAGACACTTGCAATCGACGTTGAATCGCAGTAAAATAGTCCAAAGGAAATGTTGGGATGCCGAGGTGGGGGATATCAGGCCATCTTCTACCGCTAGTAGGTTATGAAACAACTGGAGTATATTAAAAAGATCAATTAAACTTTGAGCACAGTAATTTAAAACTCTTTATTCAGGAGTTACATCAGTCATGACCAAACATTTTATATAATTCTTTTAGCCTCAGTTTTGTTCAGATTCAACTGTTTTCATTCACTTTAAATAAATTTCGTATAGTGTTTTGCTTGGCATTGAAAGATCAATAAAATGTAAACATTGTCAACAGTAAACAATGTTGATATGTTTCCTTCACAAATTTCTACACGAGACACTACTTAAAAAGTCAAAAATTTAGACCCCCTCCTTAAAACAAACCACATACAAAACAAGAAAAGTATTTAGTATACACAGGAAGAGGAAAACCTAGGATGTTAATTTAGATTATGTTCCAGATTTCTGATAGGTACTGAAATTTCTCACACTGATAGCAAACTAAATGACATTGCAAGCGTTTTTATGCTGACAACATGTGCATGGTTTATCCGGTTATGTAATTCCCATTTGCAATGCTACGCATATGAAGCATGTAATGCGACACGTTCCAAATAGATTAATAGTCACTCCTTCGCCCCGCCTACTTGACGATCATCAGCATCCCATCTCATTACGTTAGTTTTCTGCTGTTATACATGACACAAAACACTCGCAGACTAACTGTGGGAAAATGGGCTTTTTGAGTTTTCCAAAGCAGTGGTTAAATTACTTTAAATTAACGGCAATTCTGTACGCCACGAGGGTTATCTCGAATGTCTACATAACGACGCACAGCAGGAGTCAAAGCTTCATCGCTTTCTGATTTCATAAATTGTTTAGCATGCAGGATTAACATCTTTAGGAAGAGAATCTTAACAAATGGAAGAAAAAAAATTGTCTTTTTGAGACTAATCATACAAATGAATGAAGTCACTCACACCCAATGTTTTAAACTCCGTTTCGTTTCCCACGGCTGAGATGCCACTAAAAGGGCACGTGATCAGAAGCGTACGATGACGATTTGCCAGTTGACTTTTCGGTATTTGGTTGTCATTCCAGAGGTATTTAATGGTTTCGAATCGAAGTACTTAAGAAAACATTGTTTACAGGAACGTGTGATATCATGGCTTGCAATAATATCTGAAATGTGTAGTAAAAGACAATTCAGCTTGTCTGCGTGTGTGTATATATATATATATATATATATATATATATATATATATATATATATATATATATATATATATATATATATATATATATGTATATATATATATATATATATATATATATATATATATATATATATATATATATATATATATATATATATATTAAAACTGGGGGAGAATTGGAGTTAAGTACGTTTATATTAATCCAGTATACTATTGTAATTGTACTATTTTAGTTATGTGCTCAGTGCCGGATTACCAATTAGGTAGAGTGGGCATCGTCCTATGGGCCCCACGCCTTTCAGAGACCCCGCGACAACAGATCAAAATAATATTGAACGGTTTTGATCTTGACATATTAGTAGATAATTTGCGGGGGGAAGGGCGAGATTTCGACTGCCTAGTGGCCTCCACAGGGTTTAATCCGGCAGTGCATGTGCTATACGCTGCAAACAGAAAAGGACTCTAATTTTACATTAGTATCCTATTGTGAAATTGAGAATCATGTATCCTCCAAAAATTGTTTTCCATGCTTTCTAAAATAAGATTGGTTATAGGGTAAAATCCATCACTTTTCCAGTGTCATCAAGAGCGTTGCCTAACTGATATAAAGTTTTGTCGTCTTCTTTATCTGTATGCCAAGAAGTTCGTCCAGAACCTGGCTCCGAAACTCCTCTTTGTCCACCTAATGAAACCAATATCATCTACGTACTCACTCGATTTGCCTCAAACGTCAAGCGCCCTTGAAAAAGTTGCATATGCCCATAATAAAGAAGCGAATTTCCTTCTATACACTCCATTCAAATTCAGACCAACTTAAAAGAATATAAACCCCAATCTGCCGTCGTATGATGCATCGACGGATCAGGGTATGTACACAACAGAAGTATGCGACGGCAGGTCTGGGTCTGTGCAGTTTGAAGTTGAACTCGACTTAAATGCGAGTATATAATAATATCAAAATCGTGATATTTATCAAGTTTTAATAGGAACAATTAAAAAAAAATTAAAAAATTACTTTACTTTCTCTAGCCGCATCACGCACGCGCACACAGAGCAAACTGTAGCTTCATTCAGCCAGTAATGTGAAATACATACATGTGCATATATTTCCTTTAACTTTGTCTCTTAAGACTGACGCACAAAAACCACATAAGATCTCGAGGGATCAATATCGAACAATGCAACGGCGAGAAAGCAAGAACGTACTGACAGACTAATTACTGAATTAATTAAACAATTGAATTAAATGGTCAGAAACAATTCCCTATCTTTTTAACTTAGTGGGACAGTGACATTTCCTGTTTACATAGTTACTACTACTAATATTAGTATCCTTAGTCCTCCTACCTTGTGGACAGTCCTCAACAACAACAAACCACGTTGAAGCTACGACATCGTAGCTACATAGTTACCAGCTCTCTTTGAAATATTGACCTGTTTGGACGGGAAAACGAGACAGTTTTGATTAACATCACGAGATGAGTTCAGTCTCTAAGATGAAATCAAAATTGCTGTCTCGGCCACATTTCTAACGTGGTTCAATCAAGCGCTCGCGTCCCTAAGTCTGCCAATCAAGTATCTGGTAACCCCATATCCACCCCAGCCCACCACACCCTAAACAAATCCAGAGTGTTTCCTTGTAACGCCAGAGCGACAGTTTACCAAATTTTTGAAACAAAGATTTAATTGGTTGCTGAGGGCAGGTGACCTATTGTGTCAGTGTGTCGATGATATGGCGTCAATTTAGTGTACATATAGGCGGTTTCATTTGCGCATCGAACAAAGCATCCTGTTGAGCAGTCATCAGAAACAAAAATAAAGATAAACACAGATGTAAGTGCAGTTTTCCTCGTACAAATGTTATGAAAGTACATTCAATGGGCGGCTCGCTGAATGATTTTACAGACCATAGCTAAAATGACCGTTTCTCATTAATATGTATAAACATGGTAAACAATCACTGCGAGCGTGTGTAATTTTTCTCTTAGTTGTGACCCAACATAACATTTCATGCAGTTGCAAGGAAACATTCAAAGTTTCTCTTACAATAAAAACATATACTTGACTCTTACAATACAACACCCCTACCCCTATGGCACCTAACCATGTTGACCATCTATCCACTACATACAGTGAATCATCGACAGTCATTAAAGGGCGCAAAATATTATACACCCGCTAATGAACAAGCAAGATCCGAATTTCTCCACATTTTTACGAATGCAACTTTAGGTATATGGAGTCCATCCAGCCTTCCAACAAACCAAAGCTAAATTATTTCATAAAACGCATACCTGGTTGTAAAATGTACTTGTCCCTGCTCATCTGCTGGGAATACTGATCCTTTATGTGTCGTCTGGCGTCTCTATAATGTTCTGGGATTAGCTCAGTTATCGTTCTTATAAAGTATATGTTTGTTCCTAAACAGTTTAGTAAATTATGCTGCAAATTATTTGCATATTTAATTTCAACGCTTATAACATCAATATTAAGTTCTTCTGAACTAGGAAATTATCCATTTCCTTTCTCGGCCATAAATACACGCTGCTCCTATTTTATCAGTATCACTTTCGTTAGTGCCTCGTTTTAAAATAAATACCATACTGTGTCTGATAAATTGGGTTTAAATTTGTGTCGCGTGTCTCCCTCCAAGTTTTATGACGATTTCGTCATTTTCGCCATATGCGTTGTTGGCTCAGGCACAACCCCAGTCGTGTGTCGTGCTCTCTTCGGCGTGTGTATTTAACATGACATTGCCTTTAAGCGTCATTGAGTGACATCTGCATCGAAAGATACACGCTTTTTATGTCAAACCGTATCCATGCTAAAAGTTATGTTAAAAAGTATAATTAAATTATTATAATTTTGTGTTTTATATACTTTTTCCAAATTCGATACAAAAGAGAAGAAAAATCAAAACAATGTAGGGTCATTGAAATGAGAAAAAAAAAAACATGTGCCATGTCGTAGAGGATGGCTGATGTATGCTGGGTGGGACATCATGCTATATGTCTGCGGCATGATGCCCCAGTGCTAGACAGCACTATAAAAACTGCTACACTGCAGACATCGTAGTGATATGACTGAAAAATTGTTAAAAGCTACGATAAAATCATAAACACACACAAAGAGAAAGAAAGGCAAAGAAGGATACAGTTCTATATTACAAGTTGACCTAACCACTCTGGTGGGCTAAATGGTTAGAGTGTCCGCCTCAAATCCAAAAGGTCGCGGGTTCAAAACCCAGCATACTGCCTCTGCCTGGCGCTCAGCCTTAAGTGGTTAATGTTAGGACTTGTCGGTCTGATGTCAGGATAATATAATAAAGCGACAAGATGTTCCAGTGCTTGATTTGATATCACTATAAACTGCCACACTGAAAACGTCGTAGCGATATGCTTGAAACATTGTTAAAGCTACGTTGAAAATCCAAAACACACACACACACACACACACACACCACGCACACACACACACACACGGTGACGTAGGTTGGAATATCATCACCACCCAGTCACATTATCCTGACACCAGGCCGACCAGTCCTAACACTAAACTCTGAATGCTGAGCGTCAAGCGAGGCAGCTGTTAGTACCAATTTTGAAAGTTTTTGGTATGACTCGACCGGGGATCGAACCCACGACCTCCCGCATCCGAGGCGGACGATCTAACCACTAGGCCACCGGAGCGGTTTCTTTCTCTTTGTATCGTTTGTTCTTTTGCAAGTTGTTACAGGATCCTCCCTTTTTTTTTTTTGCTTTTAATTGGAGGTTTGTCTTCCTGTGGATTTTTGACAAACTTTCTGCCCTTATTACTTTTATTACCTAGTTTTTGTTCAACACTAAATTACCAAGATTGTGCTGATGTATAGTTAAACCCTGTACATAATGCATACACACTGATTTCGTGGTCGGTTATGCAACATAATTTTCATGGCTCAGGTAGTTAGAGTGTGGCAGTTATGGCAGCCAAACTCGAAGAGGTTGACCAACAGCAAAATCGCATAGCATCTTTTGGTTTTTACGTTCGGTGAAGCGGATGTGGTTCAGTGGCGAGTGTACTGAATTCTTAAACAGAAGGGTGATGATAAGTGGAATTCTACCTAAACAATGATCAGTCTGCCGCAGTTGTGTTCCTGGGCAAGGCACTTGCCTCAATCAGTACCTTTAACACTTTCAGTGTCAATGTCATTAGAGACCACTTAATAATTCAATCTACCATGAATCAGTTAATTAATCAATTAAACAAAATGTTTGTTTTCCATCTCTGCAACCGGCATGGATAATGGTTTAATGGTCGCCTGTCCAATATTTGTAATTGTCCGGTTTTCTGTCTCGCAAATGTCACCTGATGCCGCCCGCTCTGTGTTCGCGCGTGCGTGCGTGTGTGTACCTGACAATTTATTTCTCTTGTTATATAATCGAAGTCAATTATGTATCCGGACACCTGGGCAGACCCCGTATGTCCGTTATGTAGCTATTAAGCTTTTGCTCTGTTTTAAACTCATATACACATCAAAACATACATAAATTTCTGATTTTCGGGTTGCCAGGTACTAGAAAGCCGACAATATATCATTTCTGGGTACCTATAAATACCTTTACATGTTTTGGGGCTGAGTCGTGAGATAAGAAGACATTACCGCAAAAAAGAAAAACAAAATCAATTATCATATATATGCTAACATTAAATAAGTTCGTCAACATACTAGAGACAAGTATTGCATGTAGTTTGTTTATATATGACAAAAATTAAAAATTGTTGAATAATTTTGATTACACCAATCTGGGGCAATTGCAGTAATTTACCGGGCACCCGGGAAAAAATGCTGGTCAACGAATATTCTACACTAGTTGGAGACAACCATGGATTTCAAAATTTTTCAACCCAAGCATATGTATGTATGTATGTATGTATGTATGTATGTATGTATGTATGTATGTATGTATGTATGTATGTATGTATGTATGTTGTCTTTTATGAAGATACATCACCGGTAATTAGAAAATCTCTTATTTTCAACAACCATGTTTTGTCCAGGTCAAATAATTCATGCGTTTGCTGATATGAAGGTCCACCAAACAACCACTCGCCTTTGGAGAACACTTTTTCACTTCCGGTAGGTGACAGGTGAAGACGGAATGGCTGCATATAGGCATGTCTGAATAAAGTTTCGTAAATTTAGCGATACGGCAAAAGGTTCCTTTCCATCACTTGTACTAATATTCTCTTACATTTTACCAACAATTGACAGATGAAAATGTTAGGAGTATTTGCGTGCACTCAGAAAATAAATATATACGATAGTATCAAAGGCATACTTTCACACAAACGGTAACACAAAATGTAAAATCTTTTCAGTCATTTACCCTATCAACACTCTTTTAAAATGAGGCCAAAAGTGTGCCGGCAGATCTGAGACTGTGCTGTTTCGAGTAATCAGTAGAACAAACAACATAGACCCTCATCTGTTTGGCGGATTATGCTACGGCAAATCAGGATCCTTGATATTGTTTGCAGCTTGAATAGATGGTTCGGTATATTTGGTACTGATTTAGAGCAATATTATCTGTGTGACTGATAAATACATGATAAATAGCTGCTGCCTCCAATATTTATGTTTGGATTCTATTATAAAGAGAAACAATCCGATGCATGAAAAGGTTGCTCATCTCTAACATCCTTTTTTGACAACATAAAATAAACTGTTGTACAAGTATGACAAATATTGCGAAAAAAGTTATTGCTGACACAGTTCAATGGGTGAAGTAGTTATTGCTGACAGTGTAATGGGTGTAGAAGTTATTGCTGACACGGTGTAATGGGTGTACAAGTTATTGCTGACACAGTGTAATCGGTATAGTAAGTAGTACGATCGAGATTTATAATCACATCTGTTATTTAATCTTAAAATTTGCAAGAAGGTTGATTAGGGCAATGAAAGATTCTTTTTGTTTTTCTGGTCCTTTTTGTTCATGTTCAACAACGGTTTTATCTCAATTTGTTTTCATCACTTTTCTTTATAATGGAGCTATCGAACCATGCCAGAAAATAACAGCAAATAATACAATCTTACCTTGGAAGATATTGTGAACGAAGGGGTCAATGAACAAATGATTTATCGTACCTTTAAAGAGGCAATTTTGACGAAACTGAAATTTCCACACTTTTTAGTTAGATTTTGTAAAAATTATTTAATTCTTGGAAAATGCTCCAAGACTATCTTTTTAAGTGTCTTGTGATTAATTGGTCAGAATTTTTTGTTTAATGTTGGTAGTTTTCGTTGTTATGTGTACGTTTTTTTCTGTTTTAATTTCTCGTTCTGTTTGACTTCAATACTTGCTGTTTCGGTAGAATAAAACAGCTAAAAACTGATTTGGTTTTCCCAATGATTTATTTTATTCTACAACAAAATGACGTTAAGGAACTGTATGTGCAACAACGAAAAACATAAATACAGTTTGTTTTGCTGCATTTGTTACAACCATAGGACATTGCAATCCACGGTTTCTCCTTTGGCATGTTCGAGTGCATGAAGTTTGTTGTTTCTGAGTGATAGCCTGATGAACAAGGAGTGTGAAGGTATCCAATTTTGATGCATACTTTTACCTTAAGTTTCCCTAGACCATGATTAGAAGGCCCAGCTATAGTGGGGAAATTCGGGTCTACCAGGCAAACAATTTGTTCTGTCATACCCTGACGAGACAAACACAGCCCGCCAAATTTCCCAGGCTGATATGGCAGCTGCTTTAACTTACAATCCACGACATGCAGCCAGAAGACAAAACGCACAAAACCCTGCCATACTTATCGTTGTATCGTTTTTCATCACAAGATGATTTTTGCAAACTTTCTCACGGTTCCCAAATTCCTATCTTACGCAAGTATTTACTACAAGCCGTTGCGAATGGCGGGAAACCTGGGCGAAAGAAACTCTCAGACTCATCATGTTCTTAGCGAACGAAGATAACTAAAAGCATCTGGTATGTTGTTGGAAGGGGGGGGGGACGGACAACCCACTGAGCACGCATAAATAAGCGATTGCTTTTTTATTATTAGTTCTGAGAGATTTCTTGGTTTGCATCACACAAGCAGAAGATTCTGCGCACGCGGTTGCAATATGTGAGAGATACGCATCTCGAAAATCTGATGAGTATTTGTCTATCAAAATTCCTATTAAGTCTTAACTTACAACGGCACAAACTGGAGAAAATGGGCAAATAACTTTTTGAAACGATTGTCAAAAAGTTGTTTCCTTGAGGGAATTCAGGTGAAACCCATGAAGATGACGATTATCACGACTTTGTCACTAAAGAAAATGTAAGACATTATTGGAATGAGAAATCCATCAAAAGTTTGAAATTATATTTGGCTCTAGGGAAAGAATGGATTTGCAATATACTTTTCCGAAGTATTTCCTTTTAGACTACTTTTCGACACATGTCGTCTGCAGCACTCGTTGACCAATGGCAGCGATAAAGCTCGCCTCGATAACATGCTATTTATTCAGAAGCGGGAAAATGCTTCTGATTTACTAATAAACGCACAAAATTGTATACGTATGAAGACAGAAAAAAAACCAAAAAACAAAAACGAATGTGTGTAATGAAAGGACTACTAAATTTGCTGGGTTATTAGAGATTATTAATAAGACATGCGACTTCTCACGTTCACAAATTGTCAATCGCTGCATCAGAGAGATTGCACTCAACTCTTCAAAAGAAATGCCCAGAATATATGGCATTTGCTTTGCATGTCATAGTATCCATTAGATTTACAATGGATGGTGGTTTGTTTTACCGTAAATACGATGCAAAATCCTTTGTCCGAAATATGTTTAGTAATTTTAATTTTCGTTTAGTGACCACAAAATGTTAAAGCTTGTTATTAACAATCCACACGGCGCTGACATGAAATGGCGATATAAGAGGATATCAAAAGACCTAAGAAACTTGCAGAAAATAAACAACGTTCGACGGACGTAAGTTAACCATTGCACGTGCATGAGTCGTGGTGGATTATCCGCAGATGTACAACGTGAACATGTTACCACTATGCTTTCTACGCTCCCAGATACATAGACATCGATGTCAATAAAATGCGCGCTGTCTGTGTATTTCTTTATGTTGGCGAAAGACTGGAGAAAATAGTTATAAAAACTACCTGACATTATAGTTCATTTTATTGTTTTGTACGAGTTTTCGTCTCTCCCTTTTTCATGGCGTATGAAATGTGTCATTACTAATCAAACGCAACAAAAAATATCGCGACTAATAAATTTTGCAGCTTGCAAAAGTTAAAGAATTTTAAGGCGACTTTAATTGAAAGGTCCGTCACATGTTGTACGTCTAATTTCATTTATAAATACTTTTATTTAAAAGCATAAAGAAAAGAGGTGCAATTGATATAACAGTTTGCAAATGCGATCTATCCGGAAACTCCACGAAACTAACTGGCAGGTACGATAAATCTTAATAGGCCGCCACCTTTTAGTAAAGATCCCTCCATTTACTTAGGTTCTTGATTATTTCCAAAGATGTTTACAAATATTTACCTGGTCTAAAGCGCTGTCCGTTACGGATCAGTGCCATCTCACCTCTGTCTGCGTGTGTTCGAGTCTAGGATTCAGCGAATGTGGATAGGTGAGAAAGCTTGCTAGTAGCTTCTCGTGGGTCGGTGGTTCTTTCCGCGGATTTCCCGGTTTCTTCCTCCACTAGTAATACTGGCCGTCGTGTGCTAAAAAAAAAAATGGCGTTAAGCCCAACAACAACATACAAAATAAAACAACAATGGTACAGTGGCCGTTCTGTCTCGTGGTTTGAAAAGGCTACAGGTGCAACCTTGTCATCTTCTTGCACGTGATTCGTGACGTGTGATTCGTGACGGATATAAGCAATCAAAATGCCATCCACGTTTGCTTTTGACTTTGCACGTGTGACTAGTCATACGAAGACCTGCATCAGAGATTTTACTCACCTTTTTGTCTAAATGACAGATATTTATCACGATGGCGTATGGTATCAGAACCCAAAGAATTAAAGAAGTGTATGGCATGTTTTGGTTATTGTGGTTTATGATTTGGTGAGACATCGAAAGGCTGTTCCTATGGTTGCACTCTGAACATATTTCCAATTAAAAGCAAGATTTTCCAAACATACATCCAATTATATGCAAGATTTTCTGAACATACTTCCAATTAAATGCAAGATTTACGGCCTTGCGTCGTGCAGAATATCATCGATATGGAGTGAAGTGTGACGAGAACAAAACGTCTAATCAAGTTTTGAGTAAAATATTGATGCACGCGCTTTTTTGGGGCGCTATCAATTTATCTATGTAGAACGCTAGCTAGCCATCGGTTTGTATATTCACCTTTTCGCTTTATGGTGTAAAACATTAACTATATCATTTCATTAATAGCGAATAATAATTGTTATAGATAATTTTATATTAATCGATTCAAGTATAAATATGTATTTTAATACTGAATCCAAATGATTTGCCAATCAAACATGACTAAAATTATAGCAATGATGATAATGTTGTTGATGATGATGATGTTGTAGTAGAATTCAACGCCATTTTTGAACACAAGATAGGTTATATATAGCGGTCAGTATAAACGATGGAGGAAAAACCGGGGAAAACCCAGGAAAGAACCACTGACCCACGATAAACTACCGGCAAGCTTTTTCACATGCCCATACTGGCCGAACCCGAGACTCTAACCCACACAGACAGAGGTAAGATGGCAATGATCAGTAACGGTGAGCACTTTACTCGGTTACTCAGGGCCTCCTACAGCAATGAAGAGAACAGATTATCCTCTGAGGTCGAGAAGTTACAATCTGAAGTGAACTTTTGTCGAGACGCGATATTTGAGCTGCAGTTAGAATATAAAAAGAAGAAAATCTCTTTGGTGACTCTTGGATACTTAACTGTCTTCAAACTAAATTCTTGCACATTTATGTATTTGAGCTGTTCTTTTCGTTTAATTGCTGCTTTTGGAACACAGTTGAGTCATTATGGGTGTACGATATAAACTTCAAGGATCATCATTACATCCGGTACTCCTATGTTAAAAATGATGTATGTTTTGGCACCCCTTTTCACTTTTCTGAAAATGATATAAAATTTGTATTAGGAAATGTCAGAAGCTTAATGGATTGTGTCTTGTTCTATTGCAATCATGAAGGCCCTGAATATGTCCTTAATTTAAAAAAAAAACATCAACCAACAAATGATATCTTCATTTAAAGTTGTTGAGATAGGATGACATAAGAAGCGACGAACACTCCTCTCCCGCGATTTTCCCATAACATTATGTGTCAGATTCCATGTCGGTGTAATTTTCAACACGGTGTTTCGTTCTCCTTAAAATGTAAGTCATTAGTCACTAAATATCGTTTCCATATGTGTCTTCGTCGAAAACATTAAGAATCCGTTCCCATGTCTCCATGGCCTGCCTGTCTGCCAAAATTATGGCATGTCTTGTTGGCAGTGGTTTCCGGGTTTTTTACCATCCATCCTAGCTTCAGCTCAATGCTCTATTTTTATTATATGTTTCAATATACAAAACGATTTTACCACTCGTTTCTCTCAAAGGTTTTATATATATATATATATATATATATATATATATATATATATATATATATATATATATATATATATATATATATATATATATATGTGTGTGTGTGTGTGTGTGTGTGTTTTGAATTTATTGGCCTACAGTGGTTAAAAATGACGCGATGAAATTAAACGAGTCATATGGTCTCTATAAATGGATAATAAAAGTGCTACTATTTGATACTGATTGTTGAAGCTGTTTTTTAACAATCCTCTTCAGTGCACTTCCAGAACCCGAACACGATCTGCTACGGACAATCAACGTCAGTTCAAACTTATTTTGACTGAAACAATAACTGACATCAAATAATTCAAAAGCCGTTGCATGATATCAGAGATGCAGAAAAAACGGCCCTGCCTTTTTCCATTAAACATTCATTCCGCTGTTCTTTGCAGTACTCGACGATGACTTTGTCGGACATTAAATTTGAATCGTATTACCTTTCAAAATTTTTATGTAGGTAGAAACGTATACGTACACAGATAAACAAAGGGACTCGAGGTTCTCACGCTTTCTCTCCCACCAGCAGCATAAGTTATAAATTAAGCAGTCTGAACCGGTGTACTGGTGGTTTTTGATATATGAGCAAAATGACTTTAAGTACGAGTAATTCGTCCAATGCTTCTGACGCAAGAAACCCATTCGCTACATTTGCCACAATCTCTTGCCACAAAAAACTAAGGTTTCGGTTACGCCGCCCTGGCAAAAAGAAAGTCAGAAAAAAATACCCAAGTTAGTTTATAATATGAAATTGCATATCGCTGCATGAGAGTTGTGGTAACATTTTCCCACACTCTCTATTTCCAGAACGCAGCTAGCAGGAATGAGTAATCATTGGATGTTTTTTGTCTTCGTCATCGATGCCCCCCCCCCCTTCAAACCTATGATTACATCTGTAGAAATGTAAACAAAGCTAGCTTCGCCGAGAGAGATTGCTATCTGCACGCCGGCTTAAGGTGATGATAAACGGACTTGATATGTGACGATAAAGCGCGTGAAACTTTGGGAACCTGCCTAACTGTCGCCTGCTTCTATCAAGCAAAACAAAAGTGAGTGGTATTTTTTAGACATTTTAATAAATCTGAAACCAAAAGATTAAGTAATTAAGTAAGGTGCTTGTAAATATTAGGAAACACTTTAAATAGACAAAGAGTTCGCTTTTCTTGACTCCTAACATAACCTTGGCCCTTTCATATGAAAGAAGAAATTCTCAGCAATCTTTGCATTCATTTTAAAGTAAATTATTGTCTACCTAGTTACTTTTTAGTTACTTTTTTCTTTGAAATTTAAAACTGCAGTTGCTGCAGATCAGCCAACAGTATCAGAATAACGTCAATCTATTAAATGATCAGCTAGAAAGGTCGTAGCATGAACTGGGGAAATTATAAGGCGAGCTGAGAGATCGTAGGACGAGCACGAGGGAATTGTAGGGTGGAATCGAGAGATCGTGGGGTGATATTGAGAAGGCAAGCTGGAGAGCTCGTAGGGCGAACAGAAAAGATCGTGACGTGAGCTGGAGAAGGCGAGCTGGAGAGATCATAAGGAGGAGAGCTGGAGAGAACGAGCTTGTATAATCGATAGTAAGTTAAACGGGAATTCGATGATGGATAATCCTTCGCGGAAACGGCAAATTAAGGTATTTGAAAAATATCGGAAATTCGTTTGAGCCGAACCCTTATACACTCAACGGACTTGATTACATCTTATAAGCGCGATCGGAAATATGCAATGTGACATAAACTGGCGGCAACAATCAGGTAGATTAAAGTAAATAGTCCCAAGCAGCCATAATTATTTGATATAGGTTTTGTCTCTATTTAAATTTGTGGTCTCTTTCATGTTTTTTTATTATATTAGAAATTCATCAAGCAATCATTTCTGTGTGCATTACAGTTCTTTTTGTAATAAACAGATTTACCTTAAATGTGTACGACTGCATCTATTTTGTAAAAGTTATTTGGAAACATAATGATTTTGTTATTATATGGATGTAGCAAATTATCACATTTGTATGAATTTGGCTTTAACCGATTGTAACTTTGGTAAGAAATTGGATTTTGACTTCTCGTCCTACCCAGATGCCAGAACTATGTGCAAATTGCCCTCACACAGCAAGAGATACGTGGATTAACTTAACATGTCCAAATGACCTCAACACAGCAAGCTATAAGTGGGATTTAACATTATATGAAAAAATTGCCCTTACACATTAAGAGATGTGATACTTACCAATACATGTCAAGATAAAACTTTATGAAAATTTATTATTTATGGGAACTTAGTTTTGTGCGAAATTTATAAGCATATGTAGAGGACAACGATCTACATTTATTACTGCTGTAGCGACCACTGTATGAAACATACAGCAGTTTAAAATTAAAAATATAGTTGAGAAAACCATAGCAACGGTACAGGAGTTAAGAGATAATATTATTGATTCAGAGACAAACCTCACGGAAAACAAATCTATGAGCGGTGAAAAGCACCGAGAAGAAAACATTGGAAGACTTTTAAATGATGCTATGGTAAAGGAAGAGCAACATCATTGTAAGGATCGTCCTTGACATCAGGACTGTTGCGTCAAATCCTGAATCAAGTACTTTAATAGCTACATTACCTGGAAGTGAAATTTAACAAAATTTGATGTATAAATGAGTCAAAAGAGGGACATCATTATTGATTTATATCACACATCAATCTTTATAGATTTCATGGTGGCTGCGGTAAACTCCTCCTCAACTTATTTGTGTCGGGTTTACTGGTTTTGGCTTTCGTATCTAGAGGTGACCGCCAACGGTGTAATTTGTCTGGTATCGAGAAAGGTCAATACACAGTATGAACTTATGGGTGGAATAAATAAATAACCTGAGCGGATATATAGAACAATAACCCAAGAACCGGCTACAGATTAAGACAAAATTTAATCAAATTTCAAAAACAATAAAATTTTGCAATCAAATGATACCCTTATTTCTCTTCCTTTTTAAACTAATTCAGGAATTTCAAAATGCAAATAAGATTATAAAATTAGCCGATTCTGTTTATGATAGAATAAGATCATCATGTAACCGAGTGAGAAATCGAATGACAATTCCTTTCATCGATATATATCCTGATGTTCGGTTTCGTTCAAAAAGTTCCCCTCAGACTGTACTTCAGACTCCTTCGCACCGGTAAGTCTTTTTTTTTTTTTCGCTTTACTCCTTTTACCAAAACTGTCGGTATCTCGCTTTTTTCCCTTTTTTAGCTTTCCACTCTGGTTGGGTTATAAAAGTCTCTCTTCCCAAAAATCTCTCCCCTTGTAAAAATATAAACAAAAGCAGCCTAAATCTTCCGTCACATTATACGGGATTAAATCATTAGTCTCACCCCCCGAGGTTAAATGTAATTATATCGGATTCAAACAGACAGGCTATCTAGACTAAATGGTCATAACAGAACATGCAACACAGTTCCACAGATAATGGTCTGCTAATGACCATTTACACCACACCCAGACATTAATTCCTTACTAGTCTCATACGAGAATGAATGAAATTCCTTATCCTACGGCAGTGTTAACAGTGCACATAATAAACTCGTTTGGATAATTTCCACGGCTTCCCGTAACATCTACATTTCAACAATTCATCAAGGTATATAAGTAATCAATATCATTGTACGAACTCATTTATGAACTCAACATAGATACATAAATTTTTTTTGGAGAATAAGCATGAAATTCTGGATACATAATTTCCTACAATAATCGAGATACCAACGTAGCGAGCCATCAATGTACATATAAAGAAAAATATTATTGTGCGGACTCAAAAAACTCAGCACAAGTATACCATATCAAGAAAATTGATTCAGGAAACAAACAAACAAATCGCTGCAAATATAAGCAATTAAATCAACAAATCATCACAGCATCAACGACGTACATGAGATTTATGCTAATACATTATTTTACAAACTTTTGGTGTATGTCAAGTCCTTCAGACAATCGTTTCACCCTTGGATGCTTTCTAACGAGAAAGTACTCATTAAATCATCGAAATCGCTCAAGGTCTTGTGTTGTTTTCTCTTGTAGAAAAGTGCAGATTGTCTTTCAAATTCCACTACTGCACATTTAGACTGATATTTTTTCGTGTTAAATGACACACCCCTTCCACACCTTAACGAATCAGAATTACATAAAATTCTCGCCTCAATAGCATCGAAAAACTACAAAACGTCTGACCACAACTGTTTTGTGGTCAATGTCCCAACTGTCAATTTCCATATAAACCAGAACTTGAACTCCGTTCCGGTAAGTTTAAATAAACTAAGCCCTTAATTATATAACGATAATTCCTACGTTGGCTGAACCAATCCGCACATTATGGCTTTTTAAACGCGGTCATCCCCATAAATCTAGTTAATCGTATATGTGTCAATCTAAATGTTTCCTACAGAGATGAACAAAACCAAAACAGAAATCGACCTAAAATTTGGTCTTTTACAGTGGTATACAGTATGTTGCTAAACAAAGTTTTGTATTTCAAGACTGGAAAACCTTCAGACTAACTATTAAAGAGTTCATGAAGCTAATTATACCCGAATGTTCTGCTGATTTAACAAAGGTCTATACCTAATTCTTCCAGGTTTCTTGCTAGATAGACTATGCCATATTCTCGTTGCACTTTTAATACAAGACTTGTTAAGATACAAATAATTATCGGTTATTCTATCTCGTCCTCTTCAGCTCACCCTACAATATCTCCAGTTTGCCATGAGAGTTCTCCATCTCACCTTACAATCTCTCCACCTCATTATACGATCTCTTCAGCTCGCATTTGCTAGTTCACTTTATAATCTTTCCAGTTAACTCTACGATCTCTCCATCGCACCTTATTTAGATAACCCTATAATCTTTCCATGATCACCCTACCATCACTTCATCTCGCCATATAATCTCACCAGCTCGCTCTATGATCTCTCCAGCTCACCTGTACCAGCTCATGTTACAATCTCTTCAGATCACCCTACAATATATCAGTTCGCCTTGTCCAAATCACCTTAAAATCTCTCCAGCTCACCCTACGATCTTTCCAGCCTCCATCTACAATCTCTCTAGCTCACTCAATCATCTCTTTAGCTCAGTTTACGATTTCTCCAGCTCTCCTTGTCCAGATCACCCTACAATCTCCCCAGGTCACCAAACGATCACTCTAGATCACCTCAAATCTCTTCAGGTCACCCAACGATCTCTTCAGATCACCCAACAATCTCTCCAGCTCACCCTATAATCTCTACAGCTTGCATATGTGAGTTTGAAGGCAATAATTTAATTCATAAAAATACATTAATGTAATTTTTCATTGTTTAAAGTCATAAATATAGACACGGCAAAGTATTTAGGCTACAAAAAAAATTGCCATAGCAAGATACAGAAATGCAAAGTCATTCAGAAAATACTAAGTCTTTGTCTTCTCGGAATTAATAGCATAAAAATACAGAAATGGAATGGGAAAATATAGAGAATAGCTAATTAAAGATGGAACATGTTAATCCGCAAACACAACGACCGCTAGTTAAAGCACCTTTATAGCTCATGTCCATGTATTCACGTGTTTCAGCACCGTCCTAATTATAATTAATCTGTAGCACGGTCTTTGAAAGGACAGAGATAAAGTGACTCAGATCAGTAACAGAGGCGTTTAAAATTAATTCTCTTTTCTATGTTGAAAGATCTGCTGGAAAAAGTATCCATAAAACCTAGGGTACAACGTACTACAAATTAGTGTCTCTCGGGATCATTCGTTTTAATATGGACGCATCGATTTAACTGCACACACGACACTTCTGAAACTTATTTTATGTATTCCTTCCGAGTTTATGTGCGTAATTTTGTTTTTAGAGACACGGGTATGGATAAACATTTGGAGGGACGGACTCGTAAATTACTGGAGAGAGAGAGAGAGAGAGAGAGAGAGAGAGAGAGAGAGAGAGAGAGAGAGAGAGAGAGAGAGAGAGCCATGTTAAGATAGATCTATAGACGGAACAATGGCTAGATTGAAAACTGACTGCCATGAAAATAGCATCATGCCGCGCGGCACGCTTTCGTCGTATTTTCAAAGTACTTATCTTTGTTAGAAATTTTTCATGTTATTTTCTGCTTTAAATTCGTTTATTAGCCTTCCGGTAGAAGAAGAAATTTTGTGGAGATGGAACTCTGGGCTGGAGTTTTATGTCTGCGAGTCGAATATATTCGAGTTGTACTGTTGCTTCGTATATAGCTGGAATATGCAATCTCAAAGACCCGTTTTCTAAGTAGGAAGGCATTACATACAAAACTTTTTCGCCTCTAAATAATTTCCTTGTTTCACTTTTATTATTATTTTTTGTTGGACCATGTTTTGAGTAAATCACTTAAGTACATCAATGAAAACTATCACGTACGATTATGGAAATGTTATCAACGTATTCATCACTGAAGTAAATGATCTAATAAATATATATTCCAAATATGATTAAGGTTTTAAATAGATAAAGCATGGAACTATATGCAATTGTTACATAGTTCCCTGTATAAATACAAATTATTGCTGAGTGGATAGAGGCCATTGGTGGACGAGTGATCCAAAACGCTCACCTTTGCAGATCACTGCCATCTCACCATCGTTCAAGTGGGTTCGAGTCTCGGACACGGCCAATATATGTATATGAGATAGCTTTTCAGTAGATTCCCGTGAATCGGTGTTTCGTACCGGGGTTTTCCCAGGTTCTTCCTTGGCCGCAATGTATAACATATCCTGTGCTGAAAATTAGCGTTAAGCCTACAGCAACTTCCGGATGAATATCCTAATGTAGAAATCATCACTTTTGCCAAAAGGTCTTCCCTTCGGGCAAACCAATTATTGATGTAACATTTGGTCAAAGTATTACTGATCGAATAAACTCAAAATGTTTCTGAAAATTTGATAAGTGAAAAAAATGAAAACGATAGTGTACCATAGTTTAAAAAATGCGGCTTAAGTCGTCGCATTTTCTCCAAGGGTCAATTTTTTGTTGCCACTGAGCCTTTTATTCTCGATTCGGCACGTGATTACGTATGAGTATATCATTCGAAATAGGTGAAAGATTCGGCCAGTAACCTTGTTGGATTATCAGGTTCAAAACCGTTAAATGATCCCAGAAATATTTAAATAATAAAGAAATTTGGTGGAAAGTATGTTTTAATTTTTTATAAACATTTTTATTTACTTCAGCAGGATTAGTTTTACTGCTTAAAATAAGACAGAGTCTTTTCTCCATCCAGAATGAACTATTAATTCTTCACTTTGAAGAACTCCGGAGTAACGGCGGATGACGTCAGGACAGACAGTGTATATCACACCCTTTAAGTATTTCGTTTAGTCCAGAAATTACCATAGCTTTTATATAATGTCATCTTAATGGCAAAAGTCTAAATATGGAAGAATATTTGTATTATAATAATATACTGACATCTTATGTTGTCACGAAATTAGTACTTTTTCTTGCATTCATTGAATATTTCTTCTTTTTCACAAATCTGCATGTCTTCGAGATATCTTTTTAAGGCATTATTTCTCCATTCTTTTGATGTACCTTATTTTATTTTGGAATTTAATTTCTTTTTCATAACAACAGGTCCCTACATAAAAGATACATGTAAATGTAAGAGATGTTTTAATTACTCAGATTGCTAATGAACACGTCGGGAACCGTCACTAATCTATCACGGATAAACAATTTATGCAGTTTTGTTATGAAAACGCAAGCTAAAGATTCGTTTGCTGTTGAACCAAGCGTATAGTGTTTTGTTTCTGCACAAGTGTTTTGATGTTATGTACAGGTGTTTTGTATCAATCCTTGACTTCCGTATTTGCAATGTTTCTTACATTGCTTCCAATAAGACTATGTTGATTTTGAGATTAACCCAAACATGAACTTAGCAACAAATTTAAACATGTTCCGATGCAATCCTTTTTATATCAATGCAAATATTTATATAATTTAAAAGACACACAAAGCATATTTTGTACTTTGTAGGAACAAGAATTGTAAATAACTACTAAAGCCAATTTATATTAATTTAAATTTCGTTTGTCGGAATGACGTCTCTTTATATATATATATATATATATATATATATATATATATATATATATATATATATATATATATATATATATATATATATATATATATATATATGTCAGAGTGGACACATCTACGCTCAGGTATAACTTTTAAGCCAATCATATTTCGCCGTTTACGTTTGTGCCGCATAGTATACATGTTTTCAAACTGAGTTTGAGTTTCGCTTATGTGTGAAGAAGAAAATGTTTAATTCTTCGATGGAACAGGATTCCTAACGTTGAATCGAGTTAATGGTAAGCAAACACTTACTTTTGCATCTACCACTGTTCTGTAATTGAAGAAGGGATGTATATTGAGTCGCAAACATGGTATATGTATATGTAGCTGTTTGCACCAGTTATCACCTGAGCGTAGATGTATCCGCTCTGACAAAATTCGCGAAATTCGCACGTTTCGGAGCCCATAACGATGACTTGATGGATAGAAAAATATATCAGGAGTAAAACAAGCCATGGAACCTGATCGCATACCGTTAGCGATGAAAATAGCAAAAGGAAATCTATGGTTATGGGTGGAACGAAGTGTTCTGAAGTTACATACCTTGTCTTTTAAATAGTATGACAGGGAGGGTCCGTTTTCAGAACGGGGTATGGGGGTAATCTGAGGTATTTTTGTCACTCTGTAAGACTTTTTCCTTAAGATTATTGTTTGTTTGTTTGTTTTTTTTTTTAACTTCAAGCTCGCGTCGAGTATCTGTGGTTCAGACTGTCTGGCGTTGTTTCACTTCCTTCTTTTTCTATTCCGGCTTCTCTCTAATAATGTTTAATGGAGTGTCACCTTGAATCCTACCAAAATGGTTCTAGGAAGCAGAAGCTTTTTGAGTGAAATTGATAGGACCTAAAGTATACCGTGTATCAGTATATCTAAATATTTCAACGGTTATGTTGCTGAACGCTGAAATTGCAAGTCATTATTACAAATTAACGATGCTAATCACAGTTAATCATGTAATTCCCGTCAGATGTCACTGGTATCAGTCATTATCGTCTATTATCTACCTCCTTTCACGCGATACACAAATGTCATGAAAATATAATAATATTACGTCTCGCACAGAGCGAGACACTACGTTACTTACTCTTCATTTGACACTCCATTTGTTTCTCTTCCGTCATGAGCTTTATCTTACCATATCGCATCACGATTGATGCTTACAGATTCAAACGGCCCCTACTGTTATCGCTTCATGTGGCTTTGATTAGGCGTAATTTATCAATAGGCTATTTTACCTAAGATAATGTACATTTGGCCAGTGAAATGCACATTGCTGTCACTCGGAAACAAAGACAGACTGCTCTACAGTGCGATGGAAGAGATAAAATCGAGCATATTTATAAACTTGGGAGAATTACTGCTTGTCTAAATGGGAAATATGTAGAAACGCAGGGATATTTCACATTTTGATGATTGACGACGGTCCTGAAGCATCTGTTATCTCTTCTGACAAGACCAATACTTACGGCATAGCCAATGACACATTGCATTTTTTAAAGTCTTCAGTATTGAATGTACAACACAAAATACATAATTAAAAAATAAAATTGCGTTGGTGAAGTTAAAAACAAGTCATTGTTGTGCACCCAATTGCGTCTTATTTTACATACCAGTGGCGTAACAAGAAATTCTGCTCACTCCTACTCAAAACACCTTGTTCGATGGGAAATTTGCACCATCACCACCCTACCAAACATACACAAACACACAAAGGGATTGGGCCAGAGCGGTTGTTTCGTGATGGTTACTTTCATACGTGTACCAGATTTATTACAAATATCAGCAAATTGATGGTCAATTCATTAGGTACAAAGTCTGTTTAGTTTCTTTTCCGAAATTATGTACATTTTTTTGTAAACAAAATTTTATATACATTATTGGTAAACTTATACATCATAGTATTTTGCCAAAATAAGACTTTTCACTTAAAGAGTACCCAGATGTTGACCTGGAAGAGAGTAGAATAAGTGATATAATTTTATAATGACTGGTCAATGGGATAACATCAACAAGTTTCTCCTTAAATATTTCAGCCCTTTTTGAAAAATGTAATACTTTTCGTTTTCCCGTAAAAGATTCCATACGCTATTAATATGGTGCCTCTGTATCTACCTAGTGAAAGAGACTGTCTGGAAACTTTAGGATACTGCTATGGGTGGTCTGTAGATGTACCTAACGGTTTTAATAATTTAATATGTCCTCGGGCTGTGGGATTTGGCAATTGATTTTTAAAATATCTCATCATCGAAATCAAACTATAACGGATCTTGTGATTTCACGCCAGTGACTGGCCCCAGGAGTAGGGCACAAAATGCCCCAAGGATATAACGTGGACACTATTCAACCATTGATTAATTATAGGGTTGAAGGACATAAAGAAAAGAAATCAGAAATGAATCCAATACATTCCCAGGGTCATAGCTCCTGGGTTGGGAACTTGACCCTTTCGCCATAATCGTGTATACATTTAAATGGCGTGATAAGATGGATCAACTTTTATATCCTACATAAGCCTGTGTCATGTCTCTCGGGTAGAACACTTTCTCCTAAGTCATACCTTAGAAATAGTTATGTTACAAAGACTCGTAACATTTTGTAACATTTACAACAGGGGCACGGTCATTACTCGAAGGACATAAGCTGAAGTTCGTGGATATGCTATGGCGTTCAAGCGATCTAACTCTAGCTGTACACTGTCAATTAGACACCTAAAAATAGAAGTAAAAATTAGGAGAGTGAAGAATGAGAGTAAAACCTCAAATAAACCAAACATTTATTCTCACTTTATGTTATAATTTGTTACTCAGTGTATTGTGTCATAGTTTTTACTTCTTTTTTTCAAAGTTTTCAGCATCTGGAAAATATTCCATACGTCAGACCTGAAGTATACAAGGACCTGATTGTTAAATAATACATCATTGCAAATCTTGTACAAGCCATTTCACAAATTGTTCTTGTTTGAAAAGGATTCCACTATGGAGCAGAGTTCATAATATCAACACGCTATCACGGTTGATGTTATTCACTGGGTATATGCATTATCAAACAGTGGCATTCTGGCAAAACGTCATGTATGTACATTTCATGCATTCTGTACACTAGTCGGGGGATTAATTTTTACAAATATACATTTACATTTGAATTTGTTTTATAAAGTTAGGATTTAATATGCACGTGTAGATTAAATGTATTAAAACAGCACAATGCACCATTCCGTGTACAAATAAATCCATATTAATCTTACATGCTTTTGTCAGGCTGCTCTCGGTCATGTACCTAAAGGACCTATAGCTGCGTACATATTAAGTTTTACCATGCTGTATTGATATTTGTTTTCTGGACTAAATTATGGAATCCAAGTATTCAATTTCGAGGTTCTATCATGTACAATAATTGCACAGTTGCATTGGGCATCAGGTATTCGCTAAATTGTTTTTAGACCATTTGGTTTAATTCTTGATACAGCCATGTAAAGTTTATCAAACATCGTTTTTTTGTTTTGTATTTATTTGTCTTGTGTTTGTTTTGTATTTGCCTTTGAAAAAGACTCATTAAGAGTCGAAAGCTCAGGCTAGTTAGATAGTAGTTTTGCACTTTTTGCTGTCAGTTTAATGCTTTATTAGGGGTGGAGTATATCATTTTTATCTCAATAATAGCTATATCATGCTGAGGCGGGTATCCAATCCAAGAAAATTTTCATTTCCCAAGATTATCTAACTTATTCGGGCAATAACTTGGACAAGTAAAAAATTTGGGACACATTATATGGAATCTTATTGAAATACATATCATTATTTTATAAGGAGATTTTGAGAGAAATATAGGTATTATGAAAGAAAACAACGTTAATAATGGGTAAAAACTACAGCTGAATAGAAGCTAGATCCCTAAACGGAAAAACCTATTTATGGTGCATAGCTATATCAAGACATTGGGTTTTGGGGTGCTGGCGGTAGTAGGTGGTTTTGTATTAGTTTAGCTTTGAAGGCAATTTTAACGCTTTTTTTTGTTTCAGTTTCTGTTTCAATGATTGGTAGGAAAATGCCCTTCCCAACAGACAAGCCAAGACGGTCAACTCTGGCAGACCTAGTCGATGTAAACTTTTCATTATTTTCCAATGAAATGTAGCGCTAGTTCAGCACAAACCTAAGAATGAACTCCCACATGTCCCAACATCATGCCTTATTTTCATAACCAAGGGTAAGTGGATAAACTCCTGTTACACTGAACAATTACGCCATTCAACCATAACACATTGTCGTCCGAACGGTCAAACAAAGACCAAAGGTGAAATAGGTTCCCTGTGGTAGTCACCAGAACTGACTTTTATAAAATCGGATTGAGTCATTACTCCGAGAATTGTTTATCATCACTTTACTGAGTTGATTGGCAGCATTGACTCATGCCTTATCTCCGGATCGTTGAATTAGATTTGTTACTTTTGCATCTTTTGTGTCTGTGCCTTTGTTGTCATCTTAGTAAATCGTCTAGCCTTAAGGCAATATTGGTAAGAAAAGAAGTAAATTATGTTTTTCAAATAGCAGAAATAATTTTATGGAGCAATTATTATCACATCAAACATAATTTAATGCGATACAGGTAACGGGCGTAATTATATTGTTTGTAGGTCAAGGTCACAGTTGTTGTTGTTCTAAGCTCATTTTTTTTTGCAAAACGTATACATTCAAGATGAACACGTCATTCATTTTGACAATAGTATTGAAGCTGTTTGATAAGCGTATAACAAAAGAAATATTTTAGCTGAGGTATTGACAATACACAATACGTTCTCTAGAAAGAACCACATAGTGTAAAAAATAAATGTCAGTCACTTGAAATTTTTATACCTATAAAATAATATATCAAAAAAGCGAATTAATCAATCATAATCAAAGAACGAACACTAAGAAACTTGGATAGTTTCACTATAGGAACGTCAGTTGAAGTTAGGTAGGCCAGGTTCGGGACCCGATTCTGCCAATATGGCTTTTTATGTGACACTGATGGTGATGATCTCTCTCTCTCTCTCTCTCTCTCTCTCTCTCTCTCTCTCTCTCTCTCTCTCTCTCTCTCTCTCTCTCTCTCTCTCTCTCTCACACACACACACACACACACACACACACACACACACACACACACAAACACACACTATGTACCATGCACCATGCTAGGGCAAAAGGTTAACAATTGGAAATTAAATTTATCAAAATTATCATAGGTGGCGAAATATGCAAGGCTTTAAGTCTTAACAGAACAAGCGAAATAAGCAAGACGTTAAGACTATAAGGACAAGCGAAACGTACAAGGCATTAAGACTGTTAAAGAACAAGTGAAATACCGGTATACATCGTTTTAAGACTGACCAAAAGAACAAGTGAAATATACAAGGCTCTGAGACAGTAAACCAGATGAAAAATACATGGCTGCAAGACTGTACAACCGCAATTGCAACCAATGCGAAACAACAAGACAGTGATGTCAAGTTCTAAAGCTGGATCCTTGAATACAGGGGGAAAATCTACTGTCGTATAACCCTCTTCAACTTTGTTGGGGTGGGTTACCTGGTTTTGGTCGGCGTGATCGCCGACGGCGTAATTTGTCCGGAACGAGTAAATATGAATATAAAGTGTGAAACCTAAGGGTGAAATAAATAAAGATCTAAGCAGATATATAAAACATAATAATTAAAGAAAAAATTTAATCAAAATCCACAACAATAAAATTCATAAACAATTGTGATAATGCGTTACAATTTGAAAGATACACTTTTTTCTATTTTAATTAACTTATTCGATGAAGTTCAGATACAAATATAAATATATAAATACCCGATTTGTTAAATGATAGAATTAATTCATTCTTAGGTATCACGCTACTTTCGGCCCTTTCAATTTTGTGTAGCCCCTTTTGGTTTGTAAATACGTGAGACGTCCTGTCACGTCAGGCTATCTCAAATTCTGTTTTCAAGCTCTTACTTTCCAGAATTGTGTCTCGATTTTTCCAAACAATAGTTTCCTATTATTTTTTTTTTTTTACGAGTGAATATACTTCTTAAATCACTCGGAGTCTTCTTACAATTTTTTGGTCTTGTAGAAAAGCGTAGACTCTAATTTTTATATTTGCTATTACTACATTTAAATTGAGTGTTTTTATGTGAAAAAAAAGCCCCCTTTCACAGCATGTCCAATGGAAAATAAAATATTTTTATCGCCTGAACTATGCTCAGACAATGCAGTTCGTCTGATAACCAAACCGTTGATTACCTAACTGATTCCTGGTAACTTTCGAAAATGACAGTTTATCATACAGATCTGAAATTGACCCTTATCCTGTTCAGTTTAAACAAACGTAGCCTTATTGTTAAACGCATGACAAAGACTGTACCAATCCGTGCGTTATGGCAATTTAAACGCGCGCTGGTCTCAATAAATCTGATTCATCGTACACGTGTCCAACTAAATGTTTCCAACAGAGATCGACAGGAAAATTTGATCCATCACATTTACAAGATACTTCCTTAAATTCGAAAAAGGAATTATACCAATACAAACGTGTCAAAGGTCATAGATTTATTTGGAAATTAATGCACAGATAAAAAATATATTTTAGAATAAAGAATCACTATAATACGACATATAATGAAGATATTGTTTTCGAGGCGAGTAAGCTTGAAGATGAGTTAAATTCAAATGAATGTGAATTTACTAATTACAAGTCATAAAGTTTATAAAGTGAACTTACAAATAGTTAGCCATTGTAGTTGCCGATATGCATACTATTTTTAGAAAGTCACTTTATGATGAAATCACATGTTTCTTGAAATTCATGCATCCGTTTGTTTGTATCTTTTATTCTGTCTGTGTAAAAAAGGTCCTGTTTCTTTTCTTATGCTAAAATATATACTTATAAAAGAACAGAACGTAAGAATGTTGGTAAACGTTTTTAAGGCCTCAAAGAAAACTATATACCATGGATGGGTAAATTATATCTCTCGAAAAATAACAAGGTATTGGTCAGGCGTCCTTTGAATGAATGAACGAGTGCGTAAACTGTGCTTTGGCCACTTTGAATTCCACCAGGACGTTGTTTAAATCATCACATATATAGTATATACGCTGTGTCTTTGATGTGCCGCGAGATGCATTCAGTTTCTAATTTAAAGGAAACAATACTTTATAAAATAACGAATCGCACCCGAAACATTCAGATGAGATAAAAACACATTTGATTGGTTGCTGGACCAGACTGAATAGCCGTATATAGCCTCGATATTCAAAGTTGTGACCGAAGGTAGGATTGTGTCATTCCACGTGGATTTACAAGTTGTCAAAGATAGGTTTAGATTTAGATCTATTTAGTATGTATCAAAAAGGTACATTCAACCTACCTAAGTAGCCGCGAGATATACTGGTAAGTGTGTTGCCGACAGGATTGTCTGCGTCATTTGCATGAGTTTATGAAGAGGTGAGATCCTAACCAAATCGTCCTTGGATACCAGTACAGGTTTGTAGACTGATTTATCAGAGTAGGACAAGGGGTATAGGCATGATATCACGTGACTACTACAATTTTTGCTTAAATTTACCCATTTATATTTTGCAGTGGCGTAAATTCCTGGATTTTCCGAAGGAAATATTCATGATAAATTACAGAATGAAATACTGCATTTTTTCTGCAGTATTATAATCGATAATATGATAATCAAGAGTTGTTTTCAAACGCGTACGTCGTTTAATGGTAAGCATCGCCGCTTCACATGCAGATGAACCAAGTTCAAATCCAACAGTATACATATACCATTTTTTTCATAAAAAAATGCAAAACAACTAAATATATTACTTGCTGTTTACCTTGAATAAGGAAGGACAATTAAGTTGCTACTGATAGTCTTTGTGCGAATATACATAAAACACTACAAAACATAAACGGAAATCGGCCGACATTGTCGCAGTGAGTACAGTAAGAACTTTGATACTTCAATGTTATACAATGCTATGGAATACCTTTCAGCATAAGATATGAAAATTCATTTATTTTGAGTAAAATAACGGATATATGTAATCTCATTGGTGAAAGTATTTTCACCAGTGGATTAAATATATCGCTATTTACTCTTTTCAAGGAAATATAGTCCTCTTGTGAAATTTGAGTTGCTTTCAAATTTGGTTCAAATTTCATTAATATTATTTTGCATTGATCTTGGGGGGGGGGAGGGAGGGAGGGACACGAATGTGTTGCATTTTTTGGATCAAATGTACTCATTTAAATAACATCATAACGTTATACAAAGGAAAGTGAAAGGACCGAGGCACCAAATATATTTCGAATTCATTTCACCCAACAATTTTCTGTCGTTTAGTTAAATAAAATTAGTTTAAACGTCATGCAATAGTTAATAACTTACTTTTTGTTCGCAATTTGATTTATATTTATGAAATTAGTTCAATAATTTAAATATTTTCTTTGCGAAGGCACTCAATGGCATGCAAACGACGGAACTTATTGCATGAATTTCATTGGAATTGTACACCCATGTAAGATCCTTGTAAAGTTTGAAACCCACAAAACCTAATATATTTATGATACGTTGTTTTTGTAAGGCATTAAAACTTTTCAAGGTAAAATATACCGACAGATTTAAGGACGTGTTATAAAGCTGTTGCTTTAAGGCAATTCATTTTTTATAGCTTTTCTTTGGACCGTAACAAGCGTACAGACGTACAAATGTGTTATATTTCATCGTGGAAAAGGTTTTCAAGAGCATTCTTAAAATGAAAGGCTGGATATTAAACTTTAATTTATAGCAAAATCTTTAGTAGTTTTTGTGTCATATACTATTAAACATCAAATGATAAGCATTATAAAACATTTGGATTATTATTAAAATAATGTCAATTACAAGAGATTTATTGGATTATTGTTAAAACAATGTCAATTACTGTAGAGGTTTATTGGAGTTTTGATAAACATGACTCATAACACCAGCTGTTGCCCATTAGTCATTCTGCTATAGTCTAATACACAAGAATGCGTTGGATGTATTAACATATTAAAATGGAAATCTTAAATTTTCATAAATTCAGGTTATCTAATAATTTTTTTAATCGATACATCGTGTTATAACCCCTTCCGACTTTAAATAATGTAGAGTGACGACACAAACCATTAAAAATTTAAGATTTGGTTATTGCTTTTTCCTAATTCAAGTAATAACATATCATTTTGTGGACTCAGAGCGAACATTTAGACGCAGATTTTTTAAAATGAATTTTCATGATACGGTAAAAAAAATTACTACCGAACGTCAATGCCAAGTGGACCATTTGCACCTTTTCAAAATGATAGACGGATCCTGGGATATGAATTGAATGTGTCGGGGCAAGAGTTTTACGTGACAATTAGCAATCAAGTGCTTTTCATATCACACAGTGGACATACAAGTACTAAACTGCTGAGGAGGAGACATGTCTTTCTAACTTAATTGGTAGCCTATATAGCTCGGTGCAATAGCTCTCGCTTCGTATCTTTGCGGTCCCGAATTCGATCTCCGTTTCTGAAAGGTACGAAGGGTTCGTAAAGAATGAGGAAATATTGTCACAATCATCTACGGGTGAAGAGAGAAAGACTAGCTGTGCTTCACCCACCCCTATCCCGTAGCTCGCGACGATGCGGTCTGCGTTACCACGAAGAACACACACACACACACACACACAATAACACACCACATCACATGGGCATCTGAGGCTTCAAGAGCGTCTAGTACAAGTTGAGGAGCATTGCAAAATAATATTAATAAAATAAATATTTTTTTAAAACGTTTACAGAGAACTGAATTTCATGTTCGTTCACTATCAGTGGTTCAGTTATATTTACGTTTAAACATAAAGAATATTATTACGTACATAACATGCACATAAAATCTAGAAGACCGTTGATCTTTGAGTTTTTATGTAGCTATCTAAGGTCAACAGAAAATATATATCAGTATAAATCCATCATTTAGTGCAATGATGTGCCCCCCCCTCCAACCATTGCATACAGGCCATTCAACTTCGATTTATAGGATACTGTACTAACGTTATTAACCAATAATAATAATAATAATAATAATAATAATAATAATAATAATAATAATAATAATAATAATAATCATCATCATCATCATCATCATTATCATCATCATCAATAGTACAATTAAATCGTAAACTCTGAAATTTAGATGACATGTTTTTATACTGTATATGTATACTCCTTCAAATTTTTTTGCTCTAGATTTGGACCGCTTATTTGGTATGAGATTAGGACGCGTGTCAGAATCAGCAAAATTGAAACAAGCTATTTAATTCTTCGGGTGAATAATAAATATTTATTTTTTTATTTCCATCATGTCTAATTTTGTTTTCTTCGATTCACAGACCTCTGTCATTGTTGTTTGGTCCTCCTTTAGTATACCACGTATATTCGATTGCGTCAAGCAGCAAAATAACATAGACCCTGGCCTGCCGTAGCGTTGTTCCTTCTAATGATTGCTCAAAACCAAACTGAGCAAATCCATATCGGGGTATACACGGTTTTTGCGAGTGTTTGCGGTTTTAACTTTATCTACTCCTTTGAAAAATTGCCTTTTTTTAGTATAACCGTTTATGAAAAAGTCTACAATAGATTATTTACATAGACGGATAAATGGACAGAGGGAATGGTGTCGAACGTATAGACGAATGGACGGATGGATGAATTATTTCCTGGAATTTGCACAAATAAACACCAATTCCGCTGAAAGCTTAGCTGTCAACGTGTTGAATGTGATACATTTTCTAGATTGATAAACGAGTGAAATCAGTCTGTTCACGTAAACAAATCCAGCTACCGTACACATTTGTATCTGAGTATCCGTCTAGAACTGGATTATTCAAAAGTTGTATACGTCATTCTTCCGAATCTTCACCAACAATTGCTAATGTTCTAACTGCTTGAACTATGCTAAATTATTCGCTCACAACTAATACAGCACACACCAACCACCAAGGTCGTTACATTTCAGTCTATCTACTTGTCTATTTATAATCGGAAGACAAATTTTGCTTTTTCTGTCATTTGTGATTGTGCCCCGTACATGAAACTATAAATAGGAAGTGGTAGTGTTGGTGGGGTTAGGTTGGGGTTTTGCAATTTATGAATGGAACCAATAAACTGAGTGGTAGGGGGAATCGCTAAATTTTTGCAGAGGTCCAAAATTTTAAGTTGCGCCACTGGCCCCGTGTCATACAAAAACCTCTAATCCCTTTCCATATTTCACCTAATTGTCTGAGGGATATAATATTTTCCCGTATCTACGATTGATTACCCGTTGCAGAGATGACTTTTTGTGTCTCTGCGTCTTCAAACGGGTGCCCGGTTCTTTCTCCAGTAAATATACAGGCGCCATGCATAGCCTATCATGTGCTGACAAATGTCTTTAAACCCACAAAATCTGGTCGACAGGCCTTTTCTTATATAAAGAATCATTGTTATTATTCTCCGAACTGTATTGGGTCCGTGCTTTTCTCAGATTATGCATTATCAAAAATCTACATCAGGGTAACTACGGCAATTGACACGGCTGTTTTTCATCACCAGCTTAGCGACGCCATCTGTGAAGAAAAAAAAAGCGGATCACAAAACTCTAAAATGTTGCGCTCATTTTAAAAAAAATGAATCAATAATTACTATGGAAGAGATGGGAAACACGTTGTATTTACTACAACAAGAAAACGCCGCATGAGTGATATTTACCAAAACAACGACATAAAAATGTAGTTATGGTATAATTTCAACCAGGTTCAGTCTATGATGCTAATCATAAAAACGGTATGCATTAGTCTACACACCCTAAATTTTCAGTCGTTTAACAATTTCGGGGAAAAGCGTGGAGGTGAAGATGGAGACGGTTTGGGTAAATATGTAAGGAGAAAGTTAGATACCTAGCATTTTATTTATTTGTTACTTGTTTTGTTTTGAAGTTTTTTGTGGGGGTGGTTTTTTTTAAAAAAAAAACAAAAAACAAACATTCCTTACGATAGATACATGCTTAAATCTCTGAACCTGAAGTAAGGACTTTTAAAACGTGATTACTCAACATTTTTCTCAGCATAGCACACCCACCCACTTCCAAAAAGAACAACTAAATATCAAAGCACGAAGAGCGAGTAGAAGTGACATGTTGTTTTTGTGTTATTCTAGCACCACTTTTCAGCACACGTTATATACAGACTCTGGCAAGCTTTCTCACATACCCACTCAACCCACTTAAGTACGAAGTCCGTGATTGGTAATGGTGAGCGCTTAAGACCACACGGCAATCCGGGGCTCCGACACGTCATTTGAAGCGAAAATTACTTTTAACACTGGTTTATGTCCTATTTTTACTAAAAGACACGAACGGTTCTAGGAGTTTGATTCTGCTACAAAGATAGGTTGAAACGTCATGCCTTGTAGTAAAACTAAAACAAGACTAGAAAAAGTTGCAATCCGCTGGGGAAAATCCTCTGCTAACAGATCGTACTTATCTTTTTCTCATCTCTTTCTTCTGTTCCTCCGGGAACAAAGAAATGTTAATCATTGATTTATCCTAGGTAATATGATGCAATTAATTTCCTACTAAACGAACTTCCTGCTGGACATTGCCATGGTCGCGCCTGTTTTATTATGCAAGAAAACGCGTTGAATAGAATAATGCCTTCTCACTGGCCAATCGAAAATAAGTTATAAATAAATCCAGGACGCAAGGCCGTAGAGAGCTATCACGGTCCCTCTCATAGTTCTTGTTCAAACAAAATTGTTCTTTTATAAAATTAAAAAGTGTTGTTCGACCCTTATTGGCCCAGGCCCCGGGATATATCTCCACCCCCTCTCGGTCCCGGCAGGACGTAATTTTCTTTTAACCAATGAAAGAACAGTATTCCATTCAGCGGGATTTCACTGGCATATTAAACAATCGCGATCTTGGCCATGTGAAGCAGTAGCGTTGGACAATGGTCTGGCATTCTTTTAACATAGAATAGTCAGCCAAACTTTGGATAGGCATACAAAATCTAATACCTTAGCTAAACAGTGGTACCAAATTTATTACGCTATCCAAAATGTAGTTTGGAATATCAGCGTTGATTCTTAAATAGGTCGCGCAAAAACTCCTCCCTGTCTGTCACACACACATACACAAACCAGACTAGTCCCTCATTCCTTTTCTATGGTGATACATAGTAATATCATATTTTGGTGCACTTAAATTCTTTACCACGGTCTAAAAAAGAATATTTTTTCTTTAGGGACATATGCACAAATTCGGCCAATTTCTTGAAAATGTTGCGCATTTTACCGTTACATGACAGATTCTTTTAATTTCAGACAAAGAATAAATACTGTAAACTGCAGTGACTAGTGATATACAGGCTTCATTTGAACCGTATAACCATGGATTCCGTCACGTTCTTTTCCTCCGCGTACGTTGAACTCGTGCGGAAAGATCAGTTATTTGCGCTGAACGTGCAATGCAATAGACAACCAGATTGGTTCAGTCAAATGAATATGACGATAAAAAGTGACAATCTTAGCAGTGCTCCAAGGGAGACATATAGAGGACACATTTAAACCAAAATAACAATCACTTTAACAACCGTGAAATGACTTCAAATGCTGTAAATCCATTTGTTGAACACCTAGTAAAAATAAAGGAATCCTTTAGAGGTTCTGACAAGGTACACACTTTCCACAGACAATCCATTCTTCCGTCCACACAGAGTGCATAATATTCCCAACTCCCCCCCCAATGTAAAATATCTAATTATAGCAAATTTACCTTAAAAAATAGAATTCCGAATATTGTTCTTTTTTAAAACAATTAGCCAAGGGTTGCCAAGTATTAACATCTTTTACCTATTAAAGTGACATGAATTAAATCACTTTACTTACTATAACACTAAATTGTACATAGAACACAATAAAGAATGCTTGAAAAGGAAAAAGTAAGCTTCCATCAAAATGTATGCTATGCTATTTATTTCTATCCTATCAATGACTAAATATCCTATGACATTTACATAAAATGCACTGACCGACACTTTGCTCTTCTAGTACACGGAATAATCACTAGCTGTCAGGACAACACTATATAAGAACAAGATAAAGGTTCTTTGCAGACGAAAATTTTGTTTCTTCCTTGTTAATAAAAGACGTTAATTTATTTGATAAAAGGGGACAAATGGAAAGATAGCGTGAGTAAAAATATATTCTTAATAAGGAACGGCTGAAATCCCCTGGGTACTAAATGGTATACGCTAAGGAGATTGTTATAAGCGTGTCCCTGTGTAACTTGTTATACGCATGCAACGTGTATGTGTAACTATCGTATAGGTGGCAGCCGTTACATGTAACAGACAAGTTATCAAGCTTGTGCCTGTCCAATTGCAGGGATGGGATTTAAACAAAATGTTAAGACCGATCATCAATATATTTTTACCTATCGATATTTCAATTCCATTAAGGTGTTTTCGTGGGACCATTCGAGAACAGTGATGATGAGGTAAGGAATCAAGTCTTACCTATCAATAATCAATTCGATTAAAGTGTTCACGAGGGACCATTCCAGAACAGTGATGGTGAGGAGATGAATCGAGACCAAAGTCTATCATATAAATCGTGATCAACTAATACATACTAAAACGACTAACAGCTCATTTCACCGGAAGCGGCAGATGTACGACCAAATCGATTACAGAGAACGGCATCTTCCGTCCGTCTGTCAGTGTCTGTAATTCTGTCCACTTATTTTATCTTTCTGTCCGTGTGTTATTTTTAGTATATGTGTCATTGCTGTTTATTCTCTCTCCAATTGATTAAAGATTGTTTAATGTTGTATACAGTTCCTAATTTTAAGGTGCAAACGTCATCTAAAATTGTCCAATGCACCTCCCCAACCCCCCAACCCCCAACTTATTACATATACAGTATACATATACAGTTTAGTTTCTTTATTCCTAAATTCATTTGTACAAACAAATTTATCCAGTGTCTCGCGGCACACAGGATTTCAAGTCAGTTAGTCTAGATCGTGAATTTATGTCAACAAATTGTCTTTGACAGCAAAACACGAGGGAGGGAGAGAGTCCTTGTAAGGGAAGAGAAAAGAGATACTATTCTCATTAGGTGATGAACGTTTATTACGCCATTGGTCCGAAACGTAAAACGATGTCAATGATATTCTTGCATTTTGGAGAC
Organism: Potamilus streckersoni; assembly: GCA_016746295.1. Classification (NCBI taxonomy): domain Eukaryota; kingdom Metazoa; phylum Mollusca; class Bivalvia; order Unionida; family Unionidae; genus Potamilus; species Potamilus streckersoni. The sequence goes on along the minus strand of JAEAOA010001748.1, from coordinate 3,155,392 downwards.
TTGAAGTACAACATGCCTCAAGTATTTTTTTTCTCAAGAAAATGAACGTATGCAAGTCTCACAATGCACTTTCCCGAATAACAAATCCATAACTTTCATATAAGCCTATATTCTTTATTGCATTATTTTACAAAAAGATGACTCTTACAGGTGAACTCTGTTTTTTTTTTCTTTTAAATCTTGATACATCATAGATACACACACGCACACATGAGTAGGTTATTTAGTACCGAGACAATTGGCGTAAAATGCCTTGCCTTGCTGATGCCAATTGAAGGATTCGAACACGTACTATTTCACTCCCGAGTTCATCGTGCTAACCATCGCACCACAGCAGCTGCCGACGTCTACAATTGCTTTCGGTTTGAATGTTATTAAAAGAAGCATCTAATTTTCATCTACATGCAATGGAAGGAGCATCGTGATTTCTCAGTATTATCTCAGTATTCGTCTCAAATAAAACTTGAAAATCCTTTTTGAAGGAAATACGATAACGCTGAAAGAAATAGGTAACACGCGTGTTTTTATAAATAAATAATACTGGATATGTATGTATCTCTCTCTCTCTCTCTCTCTCTCTCTCTCTCTCTCTCTCTCTCTCTCTCTATATATATATATATATATATATATATATATATATATATATATATATATATATATATATATATATATATATATATGTCAGCATATTCAGAAATAAACACATGTTTATCTTCATGCTTAATACAAAGTAACATTTCGAGTAAGGTCAGAATTTGTCATTTTGGTACCTCAAAAAGTGCATTCCATTCAATCACCAACCTGACCTTGGCTGTGCGCATACCGTAACGAAGAACTGGAGACAATGCACCATTGGTTGATAAGTAGGTTTGTCGGTAACCAAAGAGGAATACCTGCACATCTGCACCATTACTGTTCTGCAGGATAAAACATACTAGTAACAACGTTACGCTGTCTAAAAATGATGGCAGTGTTTTACTGGAGATGTTTATGGTAACATTTTTATTCAAGAAATAATTGTCAGAGATAGCAATAAAGATCACAAATGAGAAATTTGCTTATTTTTATGATGAATTTACTTGCCTAATGGTCCTCAATACTGACGTAAGAAGCAAGCTACTGTGTACTTGTATTCTTATGGCTTATTTTATCGGTAAACTACATAAAGCGTGCATGGTTTTCAAATCTGTCGTTGCAGTCGATCGATCTATCTATCTATCTATCTATCTATCTATCTATCTATCTATCTATCTATCTATCTATCTATCTATCTATCTATCTATCTATCGAGAGAGAGAGAGAGAGAGAGAGAGAGAGAGAGAGAGAGAGAGAGAGAGAGAGAGAGAGAGAGAGAGAGAGAGAGAGAGAGAGAGAGAGAGAGAGAGAGAGAGTTTGCTCTGGCAATAAAATGTGTTAATTTTATTAATAGCAACAGTACTAGAATGTTTTGTTTTTTTTTCTGACGGGTAATGCAAAGAATAAAATGGGTTAAACCACCTTAAATCACTACAGAATATATTGTCGCCGGAAACTAATTTATCGCTGCCTAAACTCTGCCCAGCTACACAAGCGGTCAATCCAGTGTTTTTATTTAGAGAGTTCAGTGGGCCCCTAGCTAGTCTTCCGTGCAATCTGATTACAAATTGAGATAGCCAACATTCCTACCTTTTGATAAGTAGATCTCGATTTTACTATTTTAATCAGATTTGACTTATCGATAAACAGTTCCCGATTTTAATCAGATTGTGTCAGAAGCAACATGGTAATCGTTCCGTAATGATTTATGTTGTATTCGATTAAAAGGACTGGTACCGTCGTCACGGTTAGAATGCAATAGCTTCATACGAGGAGCGTGTTTCTTCTACAGTTTAATAGATTTCTTATAAAGGGTGTGTTTTGTTATTTTTTACTGTCGCTTTGACATTTCGTGCCTATGGAAGCGGTGCCAAACGAATATTTGTCCGTCCTTTCTATGATTTGCAAAATGTGTGACAAGATGTCTGACTAGCATCAATAACTTATCAAATTTCATATTGCCATGGATCATCTCTCTCTCTCTCTCTCTCTCTCTCTCTCTCTCTCTCTCTCTCTCTCTCTCTCTCTCTCTCTCTCTCTCTCTCTCTCTCTTGTACATAAAGTTACAAATACACGAATATTAGTGTAATCAGGCTAATTTAACAAGTATCATAGTTTTATATTCAATGACTTATATCACAAGCGAATAAAACTTAGTTGAAATTAATCTATTTCGAACAATAATGTATCGAAGTGCGCTCATCTTCTCAAGCCAAGGTTCCGATATGTTAATCTTATTTTACGCCTTGGCCAATCGAGCACTTTGAGTCTAACCGAACTTAATTTGTTCAAATCTGAACACTGTTTCTCAATAATTGAGACAATGGGAGCACACAGCTTAAATTGACTGATAAATAAGCAATTTTCCACTGCCGGTCCGTGTTGGTACAAATAGCTTTCACTCAAATACATCCGCAACAGCTTCTCTCTGGTACGTAGTCATACTTTGTATGTTAAACGTACAAAGTATCCCTTTAAAGTCAATTGCCTCCGCTATTTTCGGCCGATGTCCAAAGCACCTTTGTTACACACTGTTGGTTAGTTGGCATGACATACTAACGGAGGCAACTTAAGAGATCCAATAGATGTCGCTAGAACAAAGCACTAAATTATCTGCTCGATTTCCAAGATGTAGATGGGGTTAACATATCGGAACCTTGGTTTACGAAGATGACATCTATTGGCATGATATCAGCTGCAATAGTCATTATTAAAATGACTGACTTAATATCTGTGCAAGGACAATTTCAACTCATATTTCTGTAGATTTATGGAAATAAAATTGATAACCATTATAAAACGAAATCGCTTTCTTGCACGCCGTCTGATAAAGATTTCATAATCGACGTTGACTTCCCGTGACAGTGTACTGAATGGAAATTGTTTAATGCTCTACCTAAGGCATTCACTGTGCAGTTCAGTACATCATCTCTGTCTCCTTGATACTGAGTGTGAGATCAAAACTGTCACAAGCTGAAGAGATTTAGTCCATAATCTGTTGCATTTCAGAACCAGATATGGCTTTCAGGGAGCAGTCGTCAGTAAACAGGAAGTCACCATCAGTCACCTCCTGTAACTATGATTTTGCCTGCCATCTCCTTAGTCCAGTATCTGATATCAGTCCCGGTAATTACATAGTCACGGAGGGCATCATTACGCATTGCAGAGAACGTCATGCTGAAGTGGGATGGGGTAAATGCACAGCCTTGCTTGGCTTCATTTGTGGCTGTTAATGGTTTGAATGACTCACCGTCGTCCATGACACGAACGAACATACCGTCGTGAAACTGTCGAACCATTGCAATAGATTTCTCTGAGCATCTAGTGGATGCAATGATGTTCCAGAGCTCCCTATCAAGACTGTCAAAGGCTTTTATTAGGTCAATGAATGCAGTGTACATGTTGGGGTATTGTTTCTGGTTTTCCTATTGGAAGTGACGAGCAAACACCATGTCTATGACCTATGTACTCAAAGTGATACATATGCGGTAACTTACGATCAAAGTGATGCACATGCGGAAATTTACGATCAAAGTGATGCACATGCGGAAACTTACGATCAAGTGATGCACAAGACGATTCATCATAATTGTGGCGGGAATTTTGCCGGCTTTTGAGAGCCAAGGGATGCTCCGATGGTTGTGGAAGGATTTTGTGCAGCCTTTCCACTAGTACTAGTGGACGATGGGGTATAGTTCCATTGTAGACTTCTGTTAGTATAACATCTGTTCCAGGTGCTTTACCACTTGGCAGAAATTTCTCAGTTTAAGTCAACGCAGGGGGTGGGCATTAATTGATGAGTTGATTTCCAGTTGGGATAGGTGAACAATTGCTTCATCACAGATTGATGATTGTAGATTGAAGATATTATTGAAGTGTTCTGTCCATCTTTACAGTATTTTTTTTCTTCTAATCAGTGAGCATATTGTTGTTGTCAGACGTAAGTATTGTAGCTGTCAGTATTGTAGATGTTCCTTCTGACTGTGGCCTGTAGATCATCTTCAAAAAATCATTAACGTTTTTCGTATTATTCCAGTTTGCATAGGACTGAATGTCATCTGCCTTGTTGCTCAGCCATGAGTCTGGCAACTCTTTCGATTTGCATTGGATTGTCCTCTTGATGTTGGAGGCTGCCTTCTTAGATGATGAAGAGCTGCCTTTTAATCAGGACTTTATGTAGCTGATGTTTCTTATTCAGTAGTCTCTGTACGGCAACATTGTTCTCATCAAACCAATGTTGATAGCTGCATAACACCTTCCTCGATCGCACAATTTCTGCTTTAAACATACGGGATGACAAGAAATTGTGAAGCACATGCGGAAACTTACGATCAAGTGATGCACAAGACGATTCATCATAATTCTGGCTTAGTTCATTCCTAAAAATTCTTTAAATTTAATTTAATTCTTTAATTTAAATTTAGATACCTATGCTTTTTATAATGCTTGAAAGATTGAATGAAGATACGTTTACATTTTGTGCTTTTCAATTATGGCATGCAAGTGGATCATGTGAAGAGACTGCCTAGTTGAAACTACAATATTTGGAGTAGCTTTGTTTTTTTCTGTTGGAGAAAGTATTGGGTTATTTTTCTGTCTTTTCTTTATGTTTATGATATAGTTTGCCCATACGAAAAAGTCATGTGCGATTAACAGAATCCTTCACATTCATCAATACAGGTTTGGAAAATTCTACCCGAGTGTTGGAGTTTTCCTACAATGAAACATGATAAATAATCATTCTTATCACATTTCTAAACGAAGGTGGGTCGAAGGCAAATCGGCGTACTGCCAAATCTGAGCTAACACCGAAAGAAAATCTTCGTGAATTAAGGTAAGTAATTTGGTTTAGACCGAAAATTTATCGTAAATCCTAAATAGCTTTTAAATACATCTTACAAAGAAAAGTGGTTGAAGCGATTATGGTGATGACAATAGACATCTTCCGAACTGTGTACTGTGCACAATTTGTGCAATGATACGAATGTGAACAGGTAATTAAATAAAGTCCACTTTTTAAATAAAAGTCTTCTGGTATCCAGTAAAAGGTCAAAATAGTCCACGAGTCGGGATGATGGACACGTGTGAGATACGATAGTGCCAAACACGATCAAGCACATTTATAAACGTGAGAAAAACTTATAAACCGATGAACATCGTTGCACCAGGTTACACATGATTCATCATATCTTCGTGATGTGGAACAATTACTAAAAGATTCTAGTTTATTAGTCACTCAAATTTCTTGATTATGAAGTTAAAAATATTTCATTGCAGGAGTTGGTGTGGGATAATCCCCCCTTGTGAACAGAACCTCAAATAAAATTCGTTGCTATCAACAAATCGTTGGAATTTCTCCATCCTACGCCAGTACATAAGATGGCTCCCTAAGTTGGAGAGTGTTTGTGTAGTTTCAATAACCTACACCAAGGCATAATGTTGGGGAGTGGGAGCTGGGATTTTCATTTAATGTGTGATTTTCACTGTTATTATATGCATAGCTTTTCTTGCCATATTAGTCTTATAAATTGAAAAGGGAAGAAATCAATATATTTCATCAAAGATGCTACCACAAATTTTCATTCCCAGAAATCACCCCTTTTAAAAAATGGCATATGCCCGCCCACTCCACCCCAAACACCCGCTAAGGAACAAACATGAAATGACAAAAAAGAATGCTTATAAATTACGATTGTGCTGCTTTTACTTGAATAAACGTATTCTGAATAGAGAATGTTAAAGAATATAAAACTGTGCTGCTTCTAATGTCAATAAAATCTTAGTCATGTACAGTATGCTTTTGAATAATTTACAACTAAATAGAGAATATGAATAAATCCTAAATTAGGTTTATATCTATTTGGTTCGTACCAATACACGTTTTTTGTTGCCATTGTGCTTTGTTTTTACATAATTATAGCAAAGTATGAATCCAGGAAGAACGTCTGCAAACTAAAGAGTATTTGGGTCTATTTTATTGCCTATTAGAAAAACTTCAACTATAGCTAACTGAGATGAAGTCATCTGGACTATTGTTATGAGTGTCTATAATTGGTGTTTTGTCCATGATTGTAGATTGTAATTCTAATTGGGATATTCTATAGCCTAACCAATCTAAAACTGCTGCCCTGATAAGGAAGTCGACACCTCATATACAATTTTATATTCCTCTTGGAATTATTTTAAAATATATCTATAATTTTAGTATAATTGCATTCTCTCTCTCTCTCTCTCTCTCTCTCTCTCTCTCTCTCTCTCTCTCTCTCTCTCTCTCTCTCTCTCTCTCTCTCTCTCTCTCTCTCTCTCTCTCTCTCTCTCTCTCTCTCGTGTAATCGAGTGTGTATTCTACGCAGCAGTGTTACAGTCTGAAGCCTACATTTATATTTGTTATATCCGATGTACACTACCCTAAGAAAAATTTATACGAATTCTGTAGAACATTATCTGCTAATTAATATTGTTTTATAAATCAATATTGATAATTTGACCGGAAAATTGTAATTCAGAACGTCGTTGTGCAGATGCATATATTTTTATCATAACAATGTATATATATATATATATATATATATATATATATATATATATATATATATATATATATATGTGTGTGTGTGTGTGTGTGTGTGTGTGTGTGTGTGACAAGGGGTGGAATCAAAACGTTAAACCAACCCCTTCCTTCTCTACTGTTCGTTGCTAGGGAATGGCTCCCCGCGATATAATTTACCCAGTGTGGATGGAGGAAAAGAATAATACAAATTTCTGAGCAAGTATATGGATGAAATAAAACAATGAACCCCCTTTCAATGAACAAATATAAAGTTTAATCAATTTAGCAATATAATTTCAAATGGAAAGAAATCAATTTCTTTTATTACAAAAGGAAGAAAATGTATGAACATGTACTCAATAAAAGCAAATATAAATTTCACTTTACTATTAATTGCCAGGGACAGAATTAATACAGTTTCAATATAGCCTATCTTTATCGGACATCGAATTTTCCGTTCCTTCCTGCACTTCCAACCTTGGTCTACTCGTCTTTGATCTGGACCGTGGCCAGCCGACACTTGAAACGATTTGACGATAGTATCTTGAACTGGAATTCGGCTGTGGAAATCTGATGAATTTTCCAGAAGAATTGGCCGAAGAAATTTGCTGAGGAAGCTGCTTTCTTAAATAAATAAAAATGTCCTGCAATAGACCATAGGTCACCTTTTTTCCCAAATCTCTCTCTCTCTCTCTCTCTCTCTCTCTCTCTCTCTCTCTCTCTCTCTCTCTCTCTCTCTCTCTCTCTCTCTCTCTCTCTCTCTCTCTATATATATATATATATATATATATATATATATATATATATGTGTGTGTGTGTGTGTGTGTGTACGTTTCTAAGCATTATTATTTTTTAAAGATTATCAAAATAGCTTGTTTAAATTTAGTTGTTTTTTTTTTCTCCCTAAATCCTATTTCTAAAACCTATCTTACATAGTATATACTTGTTGTTTGAAGAAAAAGAACTTGTTCAAACTATTGTTAAGTTGGGTGGAATTGTCGTTTGAGTTGAGTCAAACTGTCTTTGGGCCAAATTGACTATAATCTGTCATAAATGATACAACGTTTCCATCCCTTGTCCTATTTGATCCCACAGCTTGATTCCATTTAATTTTTCTTCTGGTAAACAGGATCTCTCGTAAAAAGAATGAACCCTTTTTCTATTCATTACTATTTTTTCTTTCAGAAATATGCAATACAGTGCACCATATTTTCTGTACAAAAGTATGATTGTAAGATATATCTAAGAGATATTTACGTGGGGAAATTAAACATTTGAATGGCTATGTTGCATAGACGGGATAAATGTACATCATATCCGGTTTTGGCACGCAGAAACGACCAATTGTTAACGGAGATCGCCGAATAAATTTTTCATTAGAAAATCGAATTTTTAAGATTAATTAAACATTTTTAAGGTATTCATATATAACAAAATGCGTTTTCTTTATGAATATGATATCACATGTTTGTACTACATAGGTGGCAAGTGACCTTTAAATTTCTTTTATTTTTAGCGATACATTCTGTGCTCAATTGTCCGCATGACTCCTTTAGTGAAATTAAATGTTAGGGATTAGAACACTAGATATACATGAGCTAGGTCTCTTGCTGATATATTGATTTATCAACTCTGGTAAATAGATTGACGGACAGAGTGACCCACAGATCGACAGATAGACACATATAAGCACGCACACACTTGCACGCACATACATACATACATACATACATACATACATACATACATACATACATACATACATACATACATACATACATACATACATACATACATACATACATGCATGCATGCATGCATGCATGCATGCATGCATGCATGCATGCATTCATGCATGCATGCATACATACATACATACATACATACATACATACATACATACATACATACATACATACATACATACATACATACATACATACATATGCAATTGTTTTACTTTGACCATATTTCATCTACCTTATTTTGAAGTATCATCTGCGACCTTAATGCCAATATATAAATATTGGCATATTTTCAAGGCGCTGAATTTCCGTGACCTGTATGCACAATTTCTGTGCCTGTTCTGTTACTTTCGTGAGGTATCGTCCTAGTAGCGACTCGGTATCTTGACTGACAGTTGCCAGCGTAAAATATTTTATAAATCCTGAGAAAAATATTAAACGTTTGAGTTAGGAAGATAGGCAGAAGGCCGAGTAAGTGACCACACAATGCAACAATCAATTGACACATATTTTATCTACACAAGCAGTAGCAAGGATTAAAAAAAAAAAATTATAATGCTACACCCGAGGTTCCTCTACTTTTAGTTCAGGTCCATCCTGTATTCAAAGTGGGGTACCCGTCGGGCTGGTGGCAAAAAAAGATTGTTTGTATGATATAATGTGTAAATATATTTTAGGATGTTGACGTACCGGGCATAACAAGGCATAATCAAATCACTACAGCCCTAGGTGTACTTGAGATCAGATTTTAATGAAATGTGAGCTCTGCAAAAAATAAGATTCTAAACCTATTGCACGGTCGTGTTTCAAGAAAACATAATTTTCAATAATTTTAACATTTAATTTTTTTTAAAAAAAACCAACAAAAAAATAACTTTTCAGTCTATGCCTGTTACATGTAGTATGTATAAACGGTGATCTATAGTGATTGGAACTGATGTAAAACTTACCCTTGGGCAGTTTTAATAGTAGCGATTAAATTTTTTTTAAAAAAGGTCTGGTATAAAATCAGTTTCACATTACACTTGCTGACAATATAAATTGTGTGTGTGTGTGTGGGGGGGCGACTGTTGACTCCCACCCCTTGCTCTAATGTGCGAATGCTCAAGGGACGCTCCATTTTTCCCTGCGATACACCTTATAATCCCCCGGGACAAGCCCGTTTTTCATTATCTGGTCAGCCGTGGCTAGGCTGCAAAATAGCTTAAGTTTGATTTAAGTACACAAGCAATTTTTATCCTTATATTTATCTTGCACAGCACAAAATGTATAATTATTTATGTTAAAATTACATTTCTATAATTATTTATTTAAAATTACATTGCTTTTCTGTAAATTCTTAACACAGTTCATCAAATATAAGTTTAGAGCAGTTCTCAGAAACGGATTAAACTTTTTAATATGCGATCCAAATCTGATTTCCCCTGTATCGCTCGCCTTGTTTCTGATTCAGGTCTGGCTAGTAATGCGTCACGAGACCACGTGATCTGGCTCGGCATTAAAAGCTCTGAAAAACTCTGCAATTTACCAAATCACGGTATCTTCTGTGCAATATAATCACTATCCGCCTACGATATGTAATTTATAAACATTACAGTCGAATTAAAATTTGTAGAAAATTACATACATGAAAGGAAATTTTATATCTGGTCTCCTTTAACAGTAACTTTTAAGTTCATATCTTCTAAATAAAAATGTCAATGTTTGACGTTAATGCTTTTATTGGCTTTCCTCTTTTTTTTTTTTGGGTGAATTACAAAAATACGATACTTAAATCTACCTCGTAAATTTTATTCTGTTAAAGAAAAGAAATTGTTATCTTTTAATGTTTTTAAACAACAACAACAACAACCCAAAAGAGAACAAACATCAAAAGCAAACTCGGAATTTTCATTTTCAGGCAGATATATTGGTATATAGTAAAATATCTCAGATAGGGAAGTTGTAATTTTATCAAGGATTGTGTTAGTATTGCCAATGTTTGGACTTCTAATTTAAATGATGAAAATTCCCCTTATGTTTTGCAAGATGATGGGGACGAGTGGTCTAAGGCTCTCGCGGTTGAAAATAACTTAAATTATGTTACTATGTCCGCGTGAGTTAAAGTCTCTGTGCGACCAATGTGGGTATGTGAGAAATTGATCAGTAGCTTCCCATATGTCGGCAGTTCTTCCTGGGGCGTTACCGGCATCATCTTGTTCTGAAAAATGGCGTTAATTAACACAAAACCAAACCAAACACTGCAAAATTCAAATGACGTACTTAACCTAATGATAACGTATTTCACTGAGAAAGAAGAAGAATAAGAAGACGACGACGAAGAAGAAAATAAAGAAGAAAAAGAAGAAGAATTCGCCAAAACTGTTGCATGCCTTTTCTGTTCGGTTCTAACTGCTGGCATGAAATAACAAACATTATCCACCGCAAATTGAGAGCTGAAGGAATAAAAAAAAATCCACTTGCGAATGTTCTAAAGGGTTTAGATGTAGTGGTTTGCTTGCTGGTAATTATTCAGTTTTATGAAATAAATGCGGCGATAGAGAAGTTCATTGCTGGTTCATTGATAGTACAAGCGCATGTTTTTTTGTGCAACTGGTGCAATGTATCGTAAAAGGTCATTTTCTTCATGTAAGTAGCATTTTTATACAGTCCTACCGCATGTTAAATAAACCATTTTGTAATATATGTTCTTCATTATTTCCCCGATTTTGTTTTATTTCAATAGGGTTGTTGTAATATCCGCAACGTCAAAAAGTATATTTTAATTACAAACGTTTTTGCGGATTCAAATAGTTGGTGTTATCAGTATTAATAATTGCATATATTCACTCTTTCCATGTTCACTGGAGATGAAAAAGAATTGATCATGCCCCATCAACGAAAACAAAATATTTGCAATAGAAACATTTCCTTGGAATATCACACAAAAGGCAAAAAAAAAAACTTATACGTCTGCATTAAACTCTCAAACATTTTAGTTTTGAAAGATATTCCATAATCTAATTTGACAGGAGAGAGACTGTAAAATATTCTTATTGAACAAATTCAGTATAATGAGCAAGACCCGTCAAATGAGAGAGAGAGAGAGAGAGAGAGAGAGAGAGAGAGAGAGAGAGAGAGAGAGAGAGAGAGAGAGAGAGAGAGAGAGAGAGAGAGAGAGAGGGGGGGGGAAGGCAGGAAGACATGTGTCATGCTAAAAGTAGAGAGATCCAACACGAACCCTTGATGTAATGTTATAAAAAAAAATACAAACAAATGTTTACTTGGCAATAACTTAAATAATTATCGATAGTTAATATTTTAAATTAGGTACGTGTAACTGATCTTAAACATAATGACGCTGTTTTCAAAACTAAATAAACAAGTTTGAAACATAGACCAATTAGTATATTATTTATATAAATTTAGACAAGTTGTACTAAACTTAACTGTCGTTATTTTGAATATGTTTTTGTTTTCTTTTTCTTAAATCATATTTGGAATTTTCACTGCATGTTATAAGCAAAGCATTTGATGAGAAGGTCAAATTCAAGTGTACACTGGATTCTTCGTCGCTGCTTGTCTTCGCATCAGTGGCCGTAAGGAGCTAACTCGGTACTTGACGCGTATGGCATATTTATAACCATGTTTACAGCAGCTATGAATTACTTACAAGTATGTGTACGCATATCGCATTTTCAGACAATGAAGCAAAACGGCTACAATGCCATGTTTAGTTTTGTCTGTATAGCTTGCTTTGTTTACAAAGTAAGATACCAAAATGTCGGTAACTATATATATTTTTTAAACTTGGCAATTTGGTGCTTATTAAAAATAAATATACTTTTCCCCATTCACGAGGAAAAGTAATAAGTACATATTTTACACATCCATCTGATTTGAATTCGATATCCCCATGATATTTACGTTTCACTCTATTTGGTATACTAAACACATGGGGGATTCTGGAAAGGTTAGAAAGTACCATAAAAGCATGATAAACTTCCAAACACATTTTAGAATTTAGACATTTTCGAGTTCAGCACCATTGGGTATCTTCTTGATATATCTTTCAAATTGAATTGTTTTATTACAAGATTCTTTGGAGGAAAATTGTGGGGGTATTTATCAGTGTTCTTTTAGTGAAGTTTATTTTTAAATAGAGAACCCATCAACCCCGCCTCTACAAAATGGAATTTGAACAAAATTAATTTTCAAAGATCAAACTAAAGCTTTATTCTTAAATATGTCGAGTATTCAGAAGGAATTTATGTGTGAAAGATATCTCGGAAACTTTTATCATCTCGATATATAATTTATACATCCAAATTTATACATCCGTCTTTTGTTCATATTAATGCTCGTCAAGTTTTACCTTATCCTTTTAGTGACAGTACTACAATAACTTTAAATAAGGACAATGGAAATCATGTATATAAACATTAAAATCATGTATATGAGCATTAAAATCGTGTATGAACATTCAATTTATATACATATAGAATGAAAAACATGTACATTAGAATTACAATCATGTATACGAACGATATGAGCATGGACAGACCTCTTTAAGACATGTATATAGTTGTAAATATATTCATTGTTTACGTCGTATAAATAAATATCTTTCTCAAAAGACTTGGAACAAACAGATCACAATAAAAATCATTATTTTTGTCTTTTCATGAATGTTAATACAGTTTGCTTAAACTATTCGTTTAAATCGTGTCTTTAATTTCACGTGAATCAATATTGAGATTTGAGAGTAATTGCCTAAACAAGTATGAACGTGTACAAACACAAGGCTTATAAATAAATTAAAGTAGGACTATTTTATTATATACATGATGTTTGCTTCTAATTTTTTCTTACGTAAAATCGCGATTGTTTCCAGTTTTAAGTCCACATTATTTGACACTACACGCAAATTACCTTTTACGTTTGATTGCGCAGACTTTACGAGTTCAATTATACTAATTCAAGAATAAACCTCAAGCATTGTTCAATGCAATGCATTGTGCGTTATGAATTAAAAGCGTTAAATCATTCAGGACTTGACCGTCTTAGAAATTGCAGTTTAATCGTTTCGGGTACATGCTCTTAAGCTCATAAGAGTAAATAAGTCATAAGTCTTTAGACCGCGGTCGTTTTCAAAGGAACTAAAAAGTTAACTTATAAATGTTAAATGGTTGCAGGGGAGGAGAACATTCCTTTATCTCTTCCACTAAATTGGCAGCGTCAGAATCTCAACGGGCATGCATCGCCATGCAATTAATTGCCTCCTTGGAGAATTCGACAAGGGTGTCTCCTGCTGCTATTAGTTTACTACCTTCAAAGAATTTATTCGGTTAAGGGACCCTTGGGCAATATTAGAAGATAACGTTTCTTAATTTGTTATTTACAATTGGTTTATCAGATAAAGAAATGAAGATAGATGCCCTGAAAAATGAAATGATTATCTACGTTTGTGGACAGTGAATTTACAAAATTGTTTACGCAGAGTCGGGTCACAGGTCATAACATATTACGTTGAAGAAACATGCCAAATTTTGAAAGAAAGATACCAAGATATTTTCATCACAGTTCAATCGACATCTCAGTGAAATATTTCCGGTAAAATTCTATTTCAAGTAATGTGTGAGCAACTGCCAATGAACTCAAATTGAAGAAATCACGTCCTTATAAAAGAACAATACGTTTGCTTCCACATCTAATGAGCATAGGTTCTATTTCCTACGAAGAATTTGTTCATGTCCGTATAACAGATATAAAGCTGGCTGTAAGCACTACTCAGTGTATTATAACTGTTGCTTGTTAAATTTCATACACAATTTAAACGACATGATCATGTTTTGACTTAATCTTATTACTCACTTAGACTTTCCTTTATTTCCTCCAGAAACAGTAAATGTGTGTTTGTTGCATAAGTTTGTTCAATGCAACTGCCTACATCCATCAAAACCTAAACACCTGTAAAATTGCATGAACGATGAAGGTACAACGTCTTCTCCTACTAACACAAAAGTTTTCTTTTATTCACGTATCTTTTTTAATTTTGTTTGTATAGTCTCGACTATCCTAAATTTAGGTAAACACTGTTCAAAGTGCACCTCTAATTGTGTAAGCATAAATCTATCGTACGATTGTGAAGCCATTACCAGTTTAATAACGCTAATTCCAGATTAAATGTAAATCTTTTTATTTTATCAATAAAAGGTGTTAATTTGTTAAAGACTACGCCGTCTAATACTTCGCAATTCAACCACCGAAACAAACACGAAGATTAAATCCGACATTTCTAGTATGCCTTAAGCTCGTGTTTTATTAGCTCCGGAGGATAGTAAATGACCAAAAAGCAGTTATATCAAAGGGAATGAATACTTTTCTAACACATACTAAACAAGCCATTAACATTCCATTATCTCGTCCAATAATACCACAAAATAGACATCAGAGTGACAAAATCTAGCAGGACATGTACAATATGCAATTAATTCCACCGAAGAGCCGTTTGACAAGATGGCTTAAAGTTTATCTCTCCCCATTTTAAGTAAAACCACAAGGTTTGGAAATTAGTATATCCTTATTTAAGAAAGGATTACTTACATACAGACACCAAAAGTAAGAGGAGCTGATGGAAAAATAATTTTGAAAAGGTTTGTGAAAATATAAATTACAAACTTGTTTGTACCTGTTTTAAAATAAGTTTAAATGCTTCCACTACAGCTATGGTCATTCGGCTTACTTAGATGTATTTTTTTTTCTCGTGGAAAAAATTGAGGAAAACATATTTGTTTTTAAGAGTACCTGTGTAATTTCTAATAAGAGATTATTTTGACTTAAGAATGTTTGCGAATAAGATTAAAGCTATTTTATTTATGATGTGACAGACGTGGATATTAGTTCCTAGTAAGACTTTTATATTCTGTATTACATAATATATTCTGTAATAAATCAACGGTTCACAATTTCTTCTGGAACGTTGTTATTGTATCATTTTGTAACATGCGTTGTAAAAGAAGCTACATAAATGATATTAAAATGAAAGTAAAAAGTGTATCATGCAGGTTTCAACACCTACGTGTTCTAACGTACTATTTGTTGCATACCTTACACTTCGTATACTCGTTATTCTAAACTATTATCTTTTCCACATCTGTCACTGCAGACATTCTAATGTACTATTTTCCACATCTTTTATTCCGCAAACTCTAATGTAGTATTTTTCCACGTCTGTCATTCTGCAAACTCGTTACTCTAATGTAGTATTTTTCCACGTCTGTCATTCTGCAAACTCGTTACTCTAATGTAGTGTTTTTCCACGTCTGTCATTCTGCAAACTCGTTATCTTATAGCAAGTGAAATTTTACAAGCTCTTTATTAATCTCATTGTTATATCGTGCTATCTCCGTCTTTATACGAGAAGTTTTGGTACTTATTTATTTATTTTAAATGAAATGATATATTCAGCTCATAACCAACTGCCACTGAGTCCATCCATGAGTGTCAGATGAGGGATAGAGGAGCAGGACAAGATGTGCATATTGTGCGTTGACACCCATTTAAGAAACAAAAACAGCGACATGTCACTCTGCTTCATAAAATATCATATCCCTTCACGTCTGCCAGTTTATAAATGACTGTTATTTCTTATGAAATACTAAATTCATAAAAAATAGTATTAGAAATCACATAAATGTGGCAGGACGTAAACATATTTGGTAGTTAGGAAGGGACAATAAACCTACCTATGTAGGTAGTAGGAGACGGAAATGCCACGCGAATTTGGAAGACTGGTGGAGGTGCCTCCGAAAAATGGATGTGCGAGGACATGGACGTATAATACAGAAGTACAATGGGGACATGTTCTAATATATATATATATATATATATATATATATATATATATATATATATATATATATATATATATATATATATATATATATATATATATATATATATATATATATATATATATATATATATAATTCCAAGAGAAGAGAAAGGGTCTAACAACATTTTGGCTTTATTGAATTTTATATTTGACATTTTGAAATTTTATATTTGGGAAATAATTATTTATGGAGAGTATGGTGTAAGGCCTTGTCAGTTTGATAAATAAAGACTCACGGATCCTTGCAAACTGGTTTTATAACTATCCTCCGATATTCGAAATTATATATGAAAAATGACAAACAATAGCTATCACTAAATCACTGTTTTTATTTATCTCATAAACAGCTTACATTTCTCATACGAATTTCTAAAATTCAAAATAATTAAATAAGTTTGATAACTTAATATATTCGAAAGACAACTCGTAAATAATTTTTAAGATGCCCTCCTTACACAAACACATATATAGCACATATACCATATAGCAAAACACATATAGCCTACATAGGACGTAAGCGATCCCTTAGGCAACGAACTGTCACTTGAAATAAAAAGAGGATGCACCTTTTTAATCTGATGATTAAAATCGGAAAGGGAAGTCACCTTTTAGAAACATTCGGGAAAAGAAAAACCCACTTAAAAATGTGTTTTCAAAATTCTATTACAAAAATAATACATCTGCAATACATCGGGAGTATACATAAACACACAAAAACCTTTATTTTTGGCGAGGGGGATTTGTAAGTTCTGCATTAGTTTCCCAGAATCGCTTGAGTTGTATACATATATAAATCGGAAACATCAACATGTCTAAGTGCTGTTGTCCTCATTGGGCAAGCGTAACTATTTTTTTTTAAAGAGAGCAATGCTTAATAATTTGTTATATTTATTATATTTTATCAAAAATTAATTCCATTAAAATGCTAGTCTTTGAAACAAAAACAAAAGTGCAAAAATGCCTTTCCTGTTTTGTCGAATTAATAGGGTTCAACCAGTATAGAGAATGAACACGTGAAATATTTTAAATATGTAGCAAATAATAAATCAGTGTAGTTAAAAACGAACGGACCTTTTTAACCCATGCTATATAATTGGCCTAATGGTACAAAGTGGATTAGCAATCCCAAACTAGCAATGCCATCATACCATGCGCGTACTGTCTGTCCTAGGTCGACACCAAGTGTACAAACAAGATTGAGTTTAAGTCCGCACGGAAAGAAATAGACCGGTCTATTGAAGAAAAGTGCTTCAGTCTGTTATAATCTAGTATCATTTGGTCTTGTTTAGGGTTACATGTCACATCACTGCACATGATGGGCACAAAAGTGTAGGCAACTTAGGCTAGTGGGATAGTACGATTCAAGTCCACATCCTTCTAGTCGCATATCCAGTACGCCAACCACTGAGCCACAGTTAGTATAACTGACTTTATAGAACCAGTATGCACTCATTCGTTTAGTTGTTCAACATGCATGTGATTTCTCTAACTCTTCATGAAAATGAGATAGTGTGCATGTGCAGCTGGAATCCTTAAATATTGATTGATGTGGTTTTGTGGGGTTTAACAATGTTTTTCATCACGATAGGCCACACATGGCGGTCATTATGTTTGATAAGAGGAAGAAGCTGGGATGCCACTGGCAAGCTTTGACACATATCCACGTTGGTCGAGCTGATATTCCAACTCAGGCGAACCAAAAAAAAAAAAGAAAAAGAAAAAAAGAACGGAAAATGAAGGAGCGATCTGTCAAGGCGCGTGCCTTAGATTAACTACTAAGGACACCCGTGTCCTGACTTGATTAGTTTCTGAATTTCCGGATGTATCAAAATAAGGAGTTATAAAATGCACCCACCCCCACAAACATCCTGTAAATATTTAGAACCAACCATTTCAATTTCGAGATTTGGATGGGGGTGCCAGAGAGATGGCAAAACCTGACCTGTCAATCAAATCAGGCGTATGAATTATTTTTGACCAATCAGAACTAGGCATCGGATTCATTGCGTAGTCATACATGGCTATCTGCTGATACATTTTCTCACAATCAAAAGTCTACAATTGGCTACTTATTTTTCAGATATGAGAAAATAAATATAAAATTTATTTCGTCAATAAGTTTCTATATTTCACTCTTTGGTGTATAATGAATTAATTATAGTAATATTTTATATATGAATCCACGCAGCTGTTTTAAGATAATGGTATTATTTGATGTGATTGTGAAAATTTCTAGCTTGTTATGCTAATTGTAGGCCTTATATTCAGTTTTAATTGTACATCTTGTTTAAAAATTTTAAACATATTTTAAAATAATATTTATGTTGTGGAGTTGGTTTCTTTATCTTAACTTGATGAACAGGTGAAACTAATAAAATATTTCTTTGTCTCTATTAGGCTCGCCACTATGTTATAGGAAGCTATATCCTGTCATTTATTGCATTTTTGTCGCGGTGACCTCAAATAAAACTTATCTCTTACAAAGTGTTGATTTTACAACACCTGCGGAATGTTAGGACTTCAATGGACTAAGATAAGATGTGCCCCACTAATCGTCCCGAATGAAGTTAGATAAGATGTGTCACGCTAATTAGGGAACAAGAGGATGCCAATATATCGACCCGGCTGTAGCTGTTTATTTCGACGTGCTTTTATTATTTCTTTCCGTTCTTTGAGAATAGGATGAAATATCGTTTTGCATGGTTCTGCTATAAGGTAAGTTTACTAGTCTATCAATCAAAACTTAATAGAATCCTTTTGTTAGTACAACGGAGGAAACATGTTATAGGGGCTTAAAGATCGTAAAACACTTTCTGCAGTTACTCGGTTAACCTACTATAAATTGTTTATTTACTGATTTTTCTGTAAACGCTTTTCGTAAACATAAATAAAGTTGTAACTAATAATAAATAAAATAAAATAGCTTAAATAACAACTGTACTTGGATTTTATTCTTATATGATAATTATACATATACGATATAACTTTTTTCCCAGATTGACCTGGAAATTTAAGGTCAGCTGCGGTACTATGGCGACAAGTGAAAATGTAACGTTAAGCTTTGTATGTTGTGAGGTTAAAATTTTTAACTTCAATACAACACCCTTCTACAATAAAGCCACGCAATCCTATTATCCCAACACACCAATACCATCTAATGACAAGGGCATGCGTGTATAAAACACACACTATACTTCCATACTTAAGAGTACCATCAAGCTAGAGGAGGGCTAGATGTAAAAAAAGGGGGATAACATAGACACAAAACTCTAAACATTCAAAAAAAGGTAAGACGTGTTTATGAACACTTTACCATACACTTATACATACAATCATATTACATTATCACACAGAAGATTGAAGGAATAATGGGTTTTCATTTTTTATGTAAAAAAGCGCGCGCTCACACACACACACACACACACACACACAGAACATACGTACGCAAATGTAAATTGTGGACAAATGATTTGTTTATCTGCTTTCTAGAGATTTTGGTTTCCCAGAAAAGGCCGGTCAGTGTTTTCTCTTTCTTAGTACTTAACACCCTTCGGGTGTACACAACAAGCTGTACATTGTTTACGCCAAGATGTATTTGTGGAGAAAACCAGCTTAAAACTAGGTTATATGGCGTCCTTTTGTATCATAGATCCAGTCTTTAAGCCCCAGCTCTTGCGTTTTTCCTACGCTGTCATGGACTGGGAACTTGGGCTCTGGAAGTCCTTTTCCCTCTTGGGTTTCTCCTACGCTGCTATAGAGTGGGAACTTGGGCTCTGGAAGTCCTTTTTCCTCTTGCGTTTCTCCTACGATGTCATGGAGTGGGAACTTGGGCTCTGGAAGTCCTTTTTCCTCTTGCGTTTCTCCTTTTTCCTCTTTTCCTCCTCCCAAGTTGCTTTAATCTTCACGACTTCCTGCTCCATTACTTCTGTCAAAAACCACTTAGCTGCTGGTAGTGAGATCTTGTCCCCGCTAACTTTAGTCGAGGCAACACTTCATTTCCTTGATCTGGTCCGGGAGGTGCTCTGCTCTCTCGATCAAACTGATGGCCTCCCTTCCCTAATTTGTACGACTTGTGAACTCACTGAATTGCATTGTATAATCACGCATGAGAACTAAAACATCCATGCAAAGCAGAAACGCAGACGGGATTCAAAACTGATGTAACCTAATGCATGATACAAAGTCAATAGACAATATGCTGACCTAAAAAAATCGACAACTTCTTTTCGTTATTCACACACTAAGCTCTAATATAATTGAAAGTGTGTGTGTGTGTGTGTATGTGTGTGTGTGTGTGAGAGAGAGAGAGAGATAGAGAGAGATCGAGAGAGAGAGAGAGAGAGAGAGAGAGAGAGAGAGAGAGAGAGAGAGAGAGAGAGAGAGAGAGAGAGAGAGAGAGAGAGAGAGAGAGAGAGATCTGTATTTTTAACGTAGCTTTAAAAAAATTCAGTCATATCGTTATGATGTCTGCATTGTTGCAGTTTATAGTTTAGGTCTTGTGCATCATGTCGCACCCAGTAACATTATCCTGACATCAGGCTGACAAGTCTTTTCACTAACCCCTTAATCTGAGTGCCTAGAGACACCACTGTTGTACAATTTTTATAAGTCTTTGGAATTACTTGGCCGGGTTTCGAACCGATGACCTCCAGCATCCGAGGCGGTCACTCTAACCACTTAGGCCACTAGAGAGGTCTTTCAACAAGAAAAGGAAGTGATTTTACGTATATTTTCTACTTGCAAACGCTATTACACTTGGGCTAGGTTTTAAGTCCTAGTTATGAACACAGACATTTACAAAGAAACAAACACATAAAAAACCAGTTTTGTTTTCAATAATTTGGAATAGTACCTATCTTTTTTTAGAGATTTTGGGTGGCTTTAAGAAGGTTCTTCTCTATTTTTTGCATGTATTGGAATTAGCTCCGAATGCAGCACATTTCCACTCCATGTAATTCCACATCAAAAACTGGTGGAGACTGGTATAGATGAGAGGGGATAATTTGCTTCACTTTTCCAATCAACCTTTTGAGGGACTATGGAAAGGTTTCTTTTACTATTGGAACTTTTTGTCGGTGCTGTAGCCCCAATCACTGTCTTCATGATGGGAGGTCATTCTCAGTGGCTGTTCCATTTCCATATCCCAGTCTGTGTACCCTACTTCTCCGTTCTTGTGATAGTTTTGCAGCTTTTATCATTAGTCTTATGGTACAGGTTGGATGTGCGTGACGTTCTTAGATGAGTCTTATTGGTTGTAACCTCTATTATGACAATACATTGACTTTTTAGTGTTCCCTCAAGTTTTTTTTTTTTTTGTTGCCATTTCTCTGGTTTTGTTTCGTATCTCATCATTGATAAAGTTGAAAACTTTATCACTGTCCGCTGGTGCAACCGATTGTCTGAATAGATCAAATTGAGTGTCCCTAGCAGGTATTGAGCCTATTCCTGGTGTACAAATGTCTGGCAAAGTTCTCTTGACCTTAAGTTGGTGTCGAGACTTATTTATTGATACTTAAATTGCAGTTGTTTGCGTCATTCCGATAACGTCGTGTGCACAGAGCCTTGTTTGTTTAATTGGTGGAAAATGTCTTTGAGGAAAATGGAGGAAATGGTGCCCTGGCAAGAGTGCAACGCCGTCTGGGATGCATTTCATTTGGTACAGAGCAAACAGGCTTTTTTTTTCAGTGGTGTCATTTCCGACATAGTGGTGTCATTTCCGACATTTGCAGCCTTATGGAGCGGGTCCTGATGGTCTGGGCTTAGGACCGTTCTAAATTTACATGGTTGAGAAGGCTCCAATTCCTTGTGCTTTATGCATTTCGTTTTAGAAATATATAGAACTGAATTACACCAGTAAACAACCGTAGTACACAGTTTTTGTCTTTATTAGGCAGAATCGTTTTCAAAAATATTAGTTACATAAACACCATTACAATTTATCATACACCGTACTGCTAGGAAGATATTGGTGATATATGTGTTATTGTCTTTTACAGAGTATGCTAAATATCACCCTGCGTTAGTTTGGAATTACTCGTATTAGGCAAACCATGATATAACTTTTAACATAACGGTACCAGTAGTTAGTTTGTTACATTGGTGCGTCTGTATCTTTTGCCACGTGTATCTTTGCATCGCAGTTTGCAATTTCTAGTGTACCGGATTAGTTAACGGAAACGTACATAAAACAGAAATGAGCAGAAAAAATGATAACATTTAGTGATTTGTAATGTTGTGGCTCCGGATTCTGGAGTCAGGTATTAAAATCTTTTAATGTAAAACTTTTCTTTTAGTTGAAAATATATACAATATTGACCATATACCATTAACTCGGGTCCATTTAGTCTCACATTTCTGAACTGAGTCGATACATAATTTCTTTTTACAATGATGTTTTCGAGAAGAGGCTGTCCAAATCATAAAGATATTACAATCTCTATTTGTTGTGAAAGTAAACATCTACCAATTGGGTTCTCGTTGATGACTGTCGTCTGTGCTGATGACTTAGGTTTGAACATTTTTGGCTTTTTGATAGTAAATTGAGGATAAGTTTAACTTCAACACCCTTCACCCCCAGGATTCCAAGAAGTCGAATGTAACGCATTTCTCAGAAAAACACAAACACTTGTTTCCTACAAGTAATGATCAATCATTATTTCACATCTGAATTTTCATAGAAAATATCCGTTAAGAAAGTCGATGAACATGTAGTCTCTGCTCGCTGTTTCCTGAAATGCGTATTTTTTTTCTTCAGAGAAATCAATGATGTAAGGAATGGTGTACCATTCTTTCTTTCACTTTCTCAAAATCTACTTCTTATTACTCTTCCAACTTTTCTTCTTGACTCATTGTCAAACAATTGTCGTATTATTTCTGACTAAGGATACTCGATTTCACATCTTTAACAGCGTTCTCACGTCTAGCTGGTAATTCTTTCAGCATATCAGTAGCAAAACAGTAGACTAAATGAAGTCATCTTGACACCATGACAGTATTTTTGTCTCCTGTTCTGGGCCAAAAAAATCCCCCTATCTGCATCATTGCGTGATCTATATTATTTCTTCTTGTAGTGTAGGACCACTTCTCTCAACTTAATTTTCAGGGAATTATCAAATTCTGCATAGAAGATCACGTTCAGTGCGTTTCCTATAGCTATTATAAACTCGTTTCTTTTCTTCATCTTATCCTAACATGTCATCGAAGTTAATTTGAGGTGTTTAACTAAAGCCAGACACGATCCCATCATACCTTCTACAAACTTAATAGACTCACCTTGACCTATTTTGGAATAACACGCACGCCGCTTGCCACTCTTTGTAACATCACACGATATATTGTAGTTGTCGATCAAAAACAAGTGTGATTAGTGTTCCACGACGCGTTTGTGAATATTGTCTTGCTTTAACCACTCGCTCCAGAAGTCAAGATGTTAAAGGGATGACAAGGATATTGTGCCTCCCAAAAATGGCGATCTAACTTTTTGTCAGTCCCTTTGAGAACAGAGGATGATGCAGCCATAACAATAGTGTTTAGAATCTGACATTACCGTGAACGACACAAGACATCTATAAACTTTATACACACTCAATGTTCTTCAAAAAGTGTAACAATAAAATCAACAAAAACACATTTACACTTCAGTGTACAAGAATTAAAACACGAAACACAAGGCACAAATCATACCGAATACCATTGTGGCAGATATTAAAATTACTGCAACTGAATATATACAAATAATTGTGAATCGTTCTTGAGCTATTTAGTCACATTGAATCTTCGTGCACACTGATGCTCTTCTAGTCGCAGTGAAACATTTTCCTTAATTTCTCGGTGAATGGCATATCTTTCCTTTTTCTATAATGGTCGATGATACTGCTAATACTACTTTTGTGAACATGTAGCATTTGCTTCCTGTGTTTGGTTTTTCTTCTGCTAGCGCTGTTTCTAAATTGACTCAAATTCCATATTCACATCTGACTTGTCTTCCACTGTCTCTAGGTCTAATTCGTTTTTGTCATTTTGGGCTTTTGTACCCAAGCATCGAAACCATGACATCTCCATTCACGTATATATTTCCAGTCGCGAACCTGTTGATGTCTATCAGAAGCCATAACACTTGCTGGTAAGCATGAAGCATGGATGAAGCGTAAAAATCTTTTCTTTACACTGATGTAGAGAAGTCTTGATCAGAAATCACGCTTTTAATAGAATGAGTGTCAGTGTAAAGATACAGTTTTGGCGTGATGTTTTTCCTGCATGTGCAGCTCATAAATGGTTCAAAATAATCTGCTATTAACGAAATCCGAGCAAAGTAGTCAGTCCAACGCACATCACGCTTCGTCCAAACTTCAATGCAGTAGTATGAGAAAATAGTTCTTGTAAAAGTGTTTGGTAATCCTCTAAGTCCTCAATACTGTCACTAACTTTCTCCTACGGAATGTGATGAAACATTGAGGCCACAAAAAAAGAACTTTAAAAAAATGTGACATGGTAAACTTTATATCTACGGAGCGTTTAATTCTGTCATAGTTTTTCCCGAAAATTAGTCTCCGTATGCTGAGGAAAAAGCTATAGTCAAAAATTGAGAGGTGATTTTGAGTTTGCATTCGTTAAAAAGTCTCTAAGTGCGGTCTCGCATCTCCAAAAGAAGATTCTGAATGTGCTCGTTTAAACAAGTCATTAACAAAGAATTTCCCTCCTAATAAGTAAATAGTCTTTTGTTTGCTAAACGGTATATGGTTGTATATTTAATCAAATTATACCAGTCACTAACACACTTTTCTCAAGGCGATATTTCTTTTAAACACATTTTTGTAAATACTCAAAGTGTCGTCTCGAATTGTGTTTATCACTGCCACACTGGATATAAGTCGTTGCATGGAAATTTTATTCCCTCGTGAATAATTCATAAACAACAAAATAAATGAACACTCTCAAAACAGTCAACCCTCTTATAGCATTGGATACCACTCCTGAACAGATGTATGTCTCGATGCAATAATTGCTTTTCACTTGATTCTATAAAAGCTCTTTGTAGGCGAATTCTCGTAGATCAAGAGGTAAACTACAAATGTTGTCTTTCCTAGGGATAATGTTGGTGTCGCAGAGGACGGCATCACTCTGGTCGCAAAACACAGCATTGCACTCGAGTTGGTCCCTCGCTCGGTTGTTGTGTGGAATTCTTCATTATCGGCGAAAGTTTGTTGAGCTTAAAATAGTACATGGAGTCCATAGTGAGTTCCCCACTGTTGGTTTGTTGATTTGTTCTCTAAGTCGAATTTTGTATTCCCAATGAAGTGTCTGTCTTTGAAATTTCCCCATTTTTATTTAAGCTCAACGTGTCTGTAGAGTCAGGAGTTGTGGTCTGGTAGTCGTCATCGTTTCTGGTAGACCATTTGATTGATTTTTCTAAAGCTCAATTGACGATTTGGTAATTTTGCAAACGTGCAAGCTTGTGCTTGTGTGGATACTGATGTTCACGCGAAAGTTTTGAACTTGACCGACTACAAAGCGTCTTTTAATACTTCAAAATGACTATTTATCTCAAGTGATATTTCAGTGTCAGCTTTTTGACTTTGTGTTTCGTATTCACTTGTCCATGTCAGTCTCAGTATTGGTTTTCCGTAATATGGGACCTAACGTTAGCAAACCTTGCAATATGGTCTTCTGGGTGTTCGTCAGACCATGATCCTAAACGGTTGGCTTCAAGATTTGCGTGATTGCCACCAAGGCGATCGATGTACATACAACTGTCGGCGTCAAAGTTGAGGACAATCTCCTAAACGTTCTAAGGCATCATACAATATTAAACAGACATTGACTGTCAAGTACGGCGCAATGATGACATTTCCAAAAACATTGGAGTTGGGGATTGGTAGAAAACTCCTTCAGGAATGCATGGTGTGTAGGCTATACAGCCCAGACATTTCTCTCCACAATGAATGTGTTGGTCTCCAGTAGTAAATTATGGTCACATTTCGCGCAATAGTAAGTGTCATGTGACACCGGTAACCGCATCAAAATACTCTTGACCATCATACACATGAATGTATTTTCCGTCTACAAAAAATAGTCATAAAATTATGAGAGCTTCATTAACCATTTGATCGTATATTTTCAGAGTATACGAAAAGTCATTACCTCTAAATTTTCTCTTTTTCAGGAAGGACACACACGGTCTGTTTGGAACTCCTGCTTGATGCACAATGAGTTAGTTATATTTCCTCAGGTTATTTGGCTTTGTCTGATTTATCTAATACACTCCAATGACCCTTTTCATTCTGCGGTATTGTTCTTCCCGGAATAAGTTCGACCCACGACAAAAGCCCATTTCATACCGGATTTAACCGAGTTGCTCCGTAATTATCCGAAAAACCTCTCGTGTCACTTTATACTCCAGCCAATCAAACGCTGGTAGGCAGCTTTACCTAACAAAACGGCATACATTGTTGTTTAGACGTATCAGATTAAAACAAATTAAGAAATGCCCGCTACCTGCTCGCTAAATGCCTGGGACTTCTGCAGCTTTACCGTCAAAAATTATTCCAGGTCTGTTATACTGCGTATTAATACGAAAAATTCCTTTCATTGGTAAATGAAACTCGATTTATTAAAAACGGTGTTATGGTAAAAAAAGGGATTAAATTTGTAACATCTACACCGTTTCCAAACTCGCATGTGCATGTCCAGATGTAAATAGCTCATATCTACTCTCCCGTATGGCTATAAAATCCAGAAAACAAGACATGATGGTTCCAATATTAAATTTCGTCGATATCTCTGGCATCATCACTACTGAATAGGCATTTTTGAACTCTACAAACGAAGCTGAAGTAGTTGGAACAGTTGAAGCCAATGCGAATGCGTCTGCCTTGTTCTGACCACTAGTCTGGTCCCCTGCTTAGTATTCTCCCTGCGATGCACTCCGCTATACTATACTAGGAAGCATACTAAGCTGGGGACCAGACTATTTGCCTACCAGCTATCGATTGGATATTGCGGTCAGTTGACCACCCGCCACGTGATCGAAATTTCGAGCAAATTACGAAGTTCGCCGAAGTCTCTATTGCCCGCGATAAACACAACTGAGCTCGCGCGTTTTTTTTTTTTTATCTGGGCGATTATACGTCTGGTACTACAAATTTCATCCATAAATAAATCTTCGTGTCGTCTGCTACGTATAGGTGGTGAAAACTTTTGTCATGTGAATAGTTGCTTCTCCACTAGTCATTTTATAATCTTCACTGGACTGTTTGACGTGATGAATTTGGCTATGATTATGAAAGTTATTAATTCTACCGATGTCGTGAACTCTTCCCCCCCCCATTCATTATCCCCGTAATAGGTTGAACATTGGGTCGGGGAACTATCCTAAGGTCACCTTACAATCAAACATTTCTTGTTTCCAGATAAACTAGGGATATTAAATATAACCTATATTAAAAGAAAAAGATTTAAAAAAAGACAACACACACATGCATATGGCACGCAATCTCTTTCGATACTCTATCTAAATAGATGAATACATGTAGGTAACACAGGCTTTTGAAAATAAAGTTTTGCTCCTGTTTACCATCCAATCATATAAAAATTACTTATTCATCTGTTGAGGTCCATTTTTTAATAAATTGGTTCTCTGTTTTGATTAATTAGCAGCATATTTTTCAACGTTCATATACATTACAACTCTCTGCTTCAAAGCATAAATGGAAGGATTTTGCATATTGAATCTGCAAATAAGCAACAAATTACATATACTGTCCAGTTGTTCACTTCCTAAAAGTTTCTTTTTTGGACAAATGTACAGTATTCGATCAAGAGGGTGCAAAGTGTTCAATAAAACTGAATCAGAACTGTGAAGTTATATTGCAATCATAGAAGAGATGTTCTCTCTCTCTTTCTCTCATTCTCTCTCTCTCTCTCTCTCTCTCTCTCTCTCTCTCTCTCTCACACACACACACACACACACACACACACACACACACAACGTAACTTTTTTGTCGTCAAATATGTCAATTTTTTCAAACAATCATTAGTAGTAATTATTCTGTGGAATTATTTAAAGTGAAAAGAGATCAACTTGGTAGCCTTTGTACAAAATTTCGCCCGGCTATAAATCGCAGACCACTTCTCACTACTTATATTTGTATTCAATACCTGCATCCAAGATTCTTGCTTAGCAATATGTTGCCTTTTAGCCTTTTTTAAAAGACCTTTGCAAACAAATTTGAGTGAATTATGTTTTTGCAGATCCATTTTTTTATACGTCTGCCAATTAAAATTATTACGAGCTAAATGTTTTTTTTTAAGGTTTTTTTCCATGCCTTTGGAATTTTGGATATTACGGAGAAGTATTTCAAGAAGCAACCACTTCTAGTTTGTTTTGTTTTATCATTTCAAAAGGTAGTAAATTGCCACGATCGTTCACTAGATCATTCAAAAGCAGTTTCTGTCCAGGTTTTGTATTGATGGAACATTCTAGGGGGGGATAAAATAAAAATACTCATGGATAAGAAATCATTTGCACTATGGTTACCCTTTCCAATACGATGCCGCCAAAATGATATCTCTCCAAAAACTGTTTTTAATGAGCTTACTAAATTCTTCTAATTGCCTTCTCCTTAAGTTCCAAATATCCTTTTTATTTCTGAGTGTAGTTGTTTGTATTGACTAAGTTCTGCCAAGCTCCATTTTCATTTTCCAGCAATCTTTTTACCCATCTTATCTTAATATACCTAATAGATGAGAAAATATGTATCATATTGAGTCCTCTCTCTTTCTCTGGGGCTACTAATATATCACGTTTTCTCTCTACTTTTCTACCCCATACAAATTTAATTAATGTACGATTTAGTTATTCTTCAACTTTGGCTGATGGATTTGGAAGTGCTAAGAACAGATGTATAAATATGGGCAAAACAAGAGTTTTTACAACAATTACCTTACCAACAGCTGATAGATGTTTTTGACTCCAGCTTGATAATATTCGTTTTGCCTTTGTTAGTTTCTTCATATAATTCACTTCCACCATTTGTTGTAAATCTGTCGTAAAATCTATCACATTAATATAATACAATCCGGCTTTGAGACTGAGGAAGACGGAATAATCAAAAGAGATCGCCATTCTTGTCAGAGTTGTTATATAAGAAAAAGTTCGTTCTGTAATTGTTGCTTCTTAACATAACCTTCTTCTCATTTCTTGCTATGAGAAGGAATCTTGTACTGCTTAAGATATGCCTCGGCTCTTGATCAGAGAGGAGAAAAGAGAAGAGAGTGGTCCTTTTAAGAATAAGGTGTTAGTTATAATGGTATATCTTTGGGGAAGCTCTGGCAGCAAGAGGTAGCGGAGATCGCTGTAAATAAAGACAGACACTCTTCTCTGAATGGGACTTAACTTTTATTGATATAAATGAAACTATATTCTAAAGATACATTTATGCATAAAATACATATTTACAATGCATATTACAATACATATTAAATAACTTCTCTGAGATCTACTGCTTCATATGCTTGTAAAATTCCCTGCATTTTAGAATGCGATACCAGTGATTAAATATTGCTTGAAGCCTAAAATTCAATTTACGACTGATGCTATCATCATTTCAAGTAATATATTTTGTTACATATAATTTAGAATAACAACCTGCAAACGATCACTGAACATTATACTGTATTATCTAAAGAATACTATGAAGCTAGTGAATTCATACAAATGAACATAAAAAAAATAAAATATTTAATTACATTATAATAGTGCATAAAAAGAGAACTCACAAAAATAATGCGACTACAAGTTACTACAAAAATCTTTAAAGTAAGTAATATGAAATTCTCACCTGTAAATACAGACAGACTCTCTTCTCTGAATGGGAGTTAACAACTGAATTTTTAGATCGGGTCGGCCTTTATATATCCCGAAATAACGTGGCGTATCTAAGGGTCTCGATTAAAGAGTCTGTGTCGTGAACGGATTATCCTTTTGTCAGGTGCCTTTGAGTTAATTATTGTAAAGAGGCTATTGCTTTTGTTCAACTATTAAGATGGATTATGGCCAATTTTGGTAAATCGCTTTTGTTCCACTCGTGACATGGATTACCACTCGTAAAATGTAGTAATAGTTGAAAAGAAAACGAGACCTGTTTCGTTCGGCTGATTAATTTCATTACAGTTGAAAAGAAAGCGAGTAAATCGTTTATTGTTATGAACTCTGAACCAGACTATTTAGGATTACATTTGTGAAAAGCGGCTTCTAAAGTAAGTCGGTTATTATGTTATCCAAGCCATGAAATTGAACCAAGTTATTTAATTTTGTAACTAATCTCAATTTGTAAGGAACAACATAGTATTACATATCTTTTAATTTCTCTACCCAAAAATTGGTATCCTAATAGAGTTACAGAGTCATTCAAAAATACACACTATCAAGACGACTATGGACTACTCTCATAAAGTCCATGTCAAGATGTTTGCGATGTCAGTCAAGAGAAACGAGACTGGAATCCAGATGTCCACCACAACGTCAAAATAAAAGGAAAAAAATGGAGAAAAGAGGGACACAGATAAATATATATTTTTCGTTGTAAGACTTTGGTCCAATAACAAATACAACAAGTTGGAAGAGAAGCAGTTGGAGATGCACACAGAAACAAAAAACATAAACTGAAGTAGAACCCAAAGTTGTCAAGAATGTTAAGAAAGCAAGACAAATAAAAGACACTGTAGAAGAAAAAGAGATAAATTCAGTCAGAAAGAAATAAGAGATAACGGACTTTGTGACGTATTAATAAATTTCAATGGGTTTCTTTCTGAAATTGAATATAACAAATACAATAAAATAAACACACACACAGACACACACACACATGAATCGTGATAAGGATTAAGTTTTACTTGATTTGGCAAATGAATTTAAAAGCTGCTAGAATTGTCATGGGATTATATTGTTAATACTGTTTTATAGCATACTGTTTAGAGTGAGAGAGGCGAAATAAGCAGTTAATTCTGCACTTTTTCAAACTTATCACAGACAATGTATTCAGTTCGTCCCTCGGGAACACAAGGAATGAAATGGCTGCTAGTGTTGTAACACGAGTATCTAAGCTTGCCCATAGTGATTTATTGCTTATTGTTTAAACAATATCACGGGAGATGTTCTCTGTACCTACAAGATATCGCACCTAACCAGCGAGAAACGTTTATGGACGTTTCATTTCATAACGGTGCATATAGCAAACAATAATGTGCAGAACGCAATTATACACTTGATCCTTTCATCTAACGGCAATTAGAGATTGGAGTTTGATGCTGGTTTAGATAAGAAATAATTCTTCTCTTACTAATATAAAACGATTCCTAAACATGTGATGTGATGTGATTATGATTTTTGACGAAGCTATAACAATGTTTCAGTCATATCGCTACGATGTCTGCAGTGTGACAGTTTTTAGTGATGTCTAGAACTGGGGCATGATATCACACCCAGTCACATTATCTTGACACCAGGCCGACCAGTCCTAACACTAACGTCGTAATGCTGAGCGTCAAGCGAGGCAGCTATTAGTACCATTTTTGTAAATCTTTGGTATGACTCGACCGGGGATCGAACCCACGACCTCCCGCATCCGAGGCAGACGCTCTAACCACTAGGCCACCGATTCCTAAAAATGCATATCCCTCTAAAATATTTCCACGTTGGCAAAATGGACAATATTTTCTTGTGCATTCACGTTCAAGCGTCATGAAGTGAGAAAAGAGCACATACCTTGTAGACATATTGTTCATTCTCCTCAATTGTCTAGGAGAAATAGAAAGTAGGGAACATTTTGTGTGATTCTCTTTCTTCTGGACAGATCCAATAGCACTAATGACGTAAGTAAACACGGTGGCATTTTGAAAGATTGGAAAGTAATTGGCTGTGATAATGGCTGTTTTGACACTTACCGCCAGATTAATCAGAAACTCATCGCCAGATCCGTCTCCATGATTGATCTTAATTAGGCGGCCCAACAAACCACCTGCAAACCCATTTGGAAAATTGTAATACAGTTAGCTGTCCGCTGGGTCAATAATGGCGTAAGACTGCAGGTGCTAATTAAGGATCACATTAATGATCACGAAGTGTTGTCAAATTAGTCCCTATGGGGTTACTGCAATGCGTAACGGTAAACGGTACAGATCGAAATTAACGGAACGAGGAACATAGCCTATCCATTGATAATAACCTTTCCACGCAATGTATTAGATTAAATATAACCAACAAGAAACAAACTCATATGAAATACCATTTTTGCTGGCTACCCAACGAACTTTTTTTTTGTTTCTTGGAGTTTTTTTTTTGGTGGTTCTTGTCGTTGCTGCCCGAGACAAGGCCCGAGACAAGGCTTAAGAGGTCCTTTAGATATTGCTCAAAAGGGCATAATTTGGACATGGAGGGGATTAGAAATTCGCCGTGGACGTTATTTGTATTTGTCCAAAACTATGTACAACTATTAATGTATGAACTATGTATGTATGTATGTATGTATGTATGTATGTATGTATGTATGTATGTATGTATGTATGTATGTATGTATGTATGTATGTATGTATGTATGTATGTATGTATGTATGTATGTATGTATGTATGTATGTATGTATGTATGTATGTATGTGGTGTGGGTGTATTTACGTTTGTATGTATGTACAGTATATGTAGTTAGGCAAGCTACTCATCTGGCGCACATGTGTCATCTATAAAAACAAAACAATCACTGGTTATGAGATAGAAAACACTTACATTATGGTACAAAGAAAACTACGCTATTAGATAAATGATAGAGGTAAAATAATAAAGATTAAATCTAAGAATAGGGCAAATACACATGTTTACGAGATAGGCTAATAAAGAACAAAAGATTCTTGCATGTCAAAAGTAAAAAGGTATCAAAGTATTTGCAGTCAGCAAGGCATACAGCACTTCACTCAGTTTTACACGAGAGAACAAAGGAGAGATACAGAGGATAACTGCAGTGTCCCAATCAACCTAGTATCACAACCGTAGATTGCTACTTCCGATAAATGTCCTGTCCCTTTTAAAGCAAAACACGAAAATTGAACAAAAATAGGAAAAGCAAGGGAAGAAGAAAACTGAAAGGAAAGAAATACTGAGAAAACTGCCAAAGCCACTGACAAATTTCTACCTAATTTATATGATTTTAACACTAGAAGCGAAAACTATTCCGCATATTAGTACGATTACAAGGCGTAATCTTGTCATATAAAGTACGGAAAAAAACCCCAGTAAATATGAAAATGTATTTAACATTCCCCAACCAACTTATTAATGAAAGACGCAACTGTTTGAAGACAGAATGTCGTGTGTACAGGACAAAAAATTCTCTTGGAACAGTTTAAAATATGGTACTCTCCTTACCTCATTTTTTGATTGATGAAAAAATGATTTCGTTCTATTAATAATTTAGACATGATATAATCCAGGGCATTCAACCGGTCAAATATCGATCTCTTACTAACTCGGGTAGATAATTGCCTCGTTTGTATTGGCTTATTCGTTTTTCACCATTATCTTTGATGGCGATTCAAATACTTTTTGCCTGCTATTTTTGTTGCCAAAACTAAATATTTATAACTGATGACATGTTCAAATATATTCCCGAGCTTTTCCAAGATTCTTTTCGAGAAATTACATTATGACGAAATTAGACCTTATAAGGCAAGATGACAAGAACTGATAAATATGCTTGCCCACCCCACCCCACCCCAGGAACCGAGTGTCATGCCTGCTGTAACGTTTATGTTGAATTTATCAATACTTGGATCTTCATCTCCGTCTAGAAGTAAATTATTTCAACGTCAGGTGCGATTTACAAAAATTGTTCGAAATAGAGAAACACGGTAAACGTAGAATATTGAAAAAATATAACAAATTCCGTCTTTACTTGCTAAAAAGTCTAGTCAAACTGCAAACAACAAAAATCTGAGCGACTGTAGTATGATAACTCCTAACACAATGCATGATGCGACGGCAGATCTGGGTCTGTGCAGTTTACAATTATAAGTGAGTACAGATGGCAATGTTCCTGGGTGTGGTATACCGACTAAAATTTGCTAATTTAATTGTACAACGGGTATGCCGTAATTTGGTATGAATAATTGTGGAGTGTCCGGACTATACAAGCCGAGTAATCGGGCGGAGATTTTCGTCGAAGCACATTCTCAGAATTTTGGTCATTTTGACGGATTTTATTAGCGTCCCTCGAATGTACAGTTTTGGGGTATTATATAGCCGTTCGGGGGTGTGGTAAAAAAAATGATTGCTTCGATTTTGGTGCGATGTATTTTAAAGTCCTTTTATCTGCCCCTAGACCTATTAGATATGAACAAGGTAGTATTAACTAACTTAAGGAAATGAAATGAGACCCTCAAATTAGGATATAGGAGATGGTCTAATCCCCAGGACCATCCGGCCCAGATGTCCAACGCGGCAATTAAACAACACAGGAGTTATAAAGAACCCTTATCTTAGAATAGATGAGGTGGTCAAAGGTCCAGGACCATCAGGCCTGCCGCACAAAGCGGCACTATTAACAGCTGAGAACTACTTAAGAACTCCACACCCACGAATAAAAAATTTAAGGCGTACAAGATGATCCAATACCCAGGATCCTTAGGCCCGTCTACACAATGTAGCAACCAAAAAAAGACCATCATAGCTAGTTACTCATTAAGCGGTCATTCGCGTGGTACTTTCTACAAAGCAACACAGAATAATCTTCGAAATTGGGTCAAGACCATTTTATTTTTCGGCAATGGGAGTCAAAATTACACCCTGGAAACTTAGGACGCCTTCCATGTGCATGAGCGCCTCTCTAGTCACCCACTTGCCTTTTAGACATCATAATTAAGTAGTGTGCCATGCAAACATAAATGTGTCCAACAATACTTCACCTGACATTAAGTAAATCTAAACTTGGTTTGTTTTTGTTTTTATTACACTAATGCGTGGTTCTATTCCCTCTCATAATAACCCTACATACAGGACGATTGGGGCTCAGTGACCTACATCATGTCAGTTGAATTAAGTAGCATTCTAGTCCATAAATGCGCTGGGGGTGAGGCACTCTTTCCTTCTCCAGCGATCAACTAAATAGCCTGCTTTGCAGGAATAAACTTTTCGCGCATGCCCGAATGAGCGAAAACTACTTTAATTTAAGACAACAACTGTGTTGGAGATTGTATGGAGATCTATTTTTGTGAAAGATGCGAATGTTGGAAGCGATTGAGTTTATGTTTGGCAAACGGGCATTTGCCATATGGTAATATTAATTTTAAAAAAAATGTGAAATAACATGTAATCGGGTACGTATCATAACAGTATTTTGTAGAATTGCTTAATTGATTGATTGTTAAACAAGAATATATTGATGCCAGACGGTCCATCATGTAGTTTGGTGTCAAGACATACCAAAGTGAATCCATCATTGTTAACGTTTTGACCCTTTGTGTATTTTCAAGTGTTTCCCAGCCAAATTCCGGATGAAGGAATTCGTGCGTACAATAAGTAAGCAATCCATTCACTATTCCGCAGCCTTGAAAGACTGCTTTTGTCTATCCAATTCATCTTTGGAATAATTATCCCATTGCTGTAAAGCCTGCTCTTGTGCAATAATACTATCTCTCCTGTCCAAGGGTCATCGAATCAGTTTGATCCACATCGACCTTTGGTTCATGTAGCTAGCCAAAAAGTTTCACGCTTTTTGCGATCAGATTAAATGTATCTAAAAGAAACTGATCCTATCATACTGGTGTTCCATATACCTGTGAAATAGTTGGAAACGATCAGAGCAGCCACCTTCAGAAAAGGCAAAATAAAAAACGACGCAAGTAACATATAAATTTATCCAATATAAAACCTTTCTTGCAAGTTTCTTTTTGCAGCCGTGGATTAAACCATATTGGAAACCTAACAAGTTATGTCACGAGCCCTCTAGTGAATTGATTGTTCTATTTTGTAAGAGGGCGCTTATTTAAAATACAATTTTGTCTCCGTATGCCAGGGGTTGGTGTTGAACACTGTGGCTCGACCACCTTTGGCTAACGAAGATGGAGAAGGGCGTATAAAGATTATATATATATATATATATATATATATATATATATATATATATATATATATATATATATATATATATATATATATATGCGTTCAGAGGTACTGTAAATGGTAGGTAACGACTTCCAATATGACCTTATCGAAACGGAGCGATCCAACTGTCTCTTTGAAAATAACTGAAAAACGGTTTTATGCTGTTGAAAATTATCAGTGTCTTGTTCGGGTTTGAAGGATTATTATTCAAAACATTGTGAATTTTGTGGCTTAGAAGTATTACCCAAGAATGTATCATCTGCAAAATGTTGTTCTAGTGACTGGACTGATATAAACAAATAAATACAAGAGGACATAGTTCTAAATCTTGTGAAACAACTCATACATTTGGATCAGTAAGCACTTTGATAAAATGCTTTTGATAGCGGTCAACATATAGCACTTTTTGACTAAAACTGCAGCTTCCCATTAATGTTTTGCATTTCAAATTGTGTAAATAAAGCACTGGAGTCAAACATTTGAGTGAGAAACAGATAAAGTACACGTGCAAAACAAAATAAAACAAAAATTACGTTATGGAAAAATATTTACATTAAGCCAGAAAGAAAACTACCATGTGCAATAACTAAATGAAAGAGTAAAGATAAAACTAAGAAACGGCAGTTACATCTCTTTGCCATACAAGTTAATAAGAGATCATTGCATAAAAAAGAAATCAAAAAGGCTCGAAAAAAATTAATGTGATTAGAAAGGAGAAAAGGGTCACTGAATAGGCTTTAGCTGAACAATAGAATGATCGTGACACTGTTGACAAAAGAAGCGCTCCAATTGTCCTTGCAATATAGAATTATATTTTTATATTCCACATACACCATGGAACCATGAATTCCTGTTAGAAATATTACATTTAGGTTATATAAAGAAAACCGGAAGATAATATGTAAATGTGTGAACTTGGACTGCAATGGTATGGTTAGATTTTAGGCCAAATTCCCCGCCTTTTAACCATTCGTGTACACTCCAAGTCGATCAATTCCGGGTTGAACTCAAGTTGGATGTTAATGTTTGGAGAGTTCAGTATCAAGCGTATTATTAACGCAGCTCTTGTTGTGCTTATTAATTTAGTTTAAGAAGTCCTTTGGTTTAACATACAATGGACAATGAAAGTGCTTTAGCTTCCAACATATTAGACACTGGAAGCCAAATTGTGTTCCAATATAATGGACAGCAGTTGTCTTTTTCTTTTCAAGCCAGGAGATGGAGGTTATCTTTGCTTTAGCAACCTTATTTTTGGTTCACGTTAAATCTTACTAAAGAAGTTAATCTTCCCTACGTTCTTGAATCAGGTATATGCAAGCAGAGGATCCATAGTTTGTCTCTGCACTTGTATATGCTCGACTTTTAAGTTCGATTTGAAGTGATTCTAGAAGCGCCGGATTTAGACATGGTGAGGCCCAAAATTATGGGAAGCTGTAAGGCCATCTTTGGCAGATGTTAACAGAATATAAGGCTATACAAATTCTGACATTTTGAAAAGCCTATTCAGACTGTGAGGCCCTAAGCTGTCGCTTGTTTAGTTTATGTCAAAATCCTATCCTGGATTCTATCTATTACAACGTGACATTAAAGATTCTTAGGTCTACGGTACGCAACCAAAACACTTTCTTGAGAAGTGATCTTAAGACGTTCGGAACATTTCATATGGTGCCAATATGTTCGGAGTATCCGTTTTAAATTTTGTGTTTCAGGGCGGTACGTCACCCGAGAGTGCATTGTTGTGTAGTTTTATACTGCAAACGTTTGTTTCTATCCACTGTGCTGATTTAAGAACATTTGTACTACAAATGAGTGTTTCTATCCAAGATGCGCTTGATTATAACGGATTTATTGCCCACATATAATAGTTTTGATAATATGACTGGGGGAGCAACTAGTTGGTAACAAAAAGGGTCGGTTGCATGCAGTATTGGTCCATTTAAATGGTCTCGTTACAAACGGGATTAAGATTCTACGTAAACATTCCAGAAACCTGATGTATTCCATGCAAATGTAATGGTCGGATGAAGGTTACTGTGAATTAAAAATATAAAAGAGGAACTAGGCATTTTCTCTCCTTTCCTACCACCAATATTCAAAATAAAAAATATATCTGCGTCAGATGAATAGTCTATGACTTGCAAGGTTATGGAATTTTTGTTCCTGACTACTTATGAAAATGATAGAAAATGAGGGTGCCATTTTATTTACATAGCAATGAAAACGTTTAAATCATTTCCACGTTAACCGGTAAGTATACCGTTTCATATCGCATCGTACCGTTTAGTACCACCGTAAACCAAATGGTACCGTTTTGGCTTCGTACCACTTTCAGCATCTGTCATGCTTCGCCGACTTTTTCCCATTTCAATGATGCATAACGATGTTCATAATGTGTGACTTCGTGACAATCGTTCAACAAGGCACATAAAACAAGAGACATATATACAGACAGACAGACAGACAGACAGAGACGATGTATTAACATTAGTTACAGTTGTGACAAGAACACTGACAGACGATGGAATATATTTATAAAGGAGGCAACTGCAGGATGTGATACAGTAAACATGCAGGTGCAACCGAGCATTCTATGACCTGGTGTGTTATTAAACTCTCTTCTGATATTAATCGGACTTACACAGACAAGAAAACGTTACAAGATGCGTGTTTTTTATAGATTTCCAGAGTTGACACGTGATTTTTTCACACCGTTTGATCTTTAAAGTAGTAGAACAAGCCCTCATTGAGAAAAAGCGAGAGCTTAGAGTAACATTTATGGTATCCGCCGTATCCTTATATTATTAAAACGCAATCAATTGAATGATAACACCGCAACTAAATGTAGACCGAAGTTTTATCTAGGAAATGCACCTTAGCTGTTATCGGTGAAAAGCAGTGTAATCGAGCGTTAATATATGATAAATTGTCAGAGGGGTTAGGAAGAAGTAACAAAATACGCGGAACGTACAGAGAAAATCGGTATCGTTATTTATTTATTTCTCTATAGCACATGTATTGATATTCAACACTGGTATTTCCTCTGATCAGAGAGTTAAGTTCGGTTAGCATTTGAATTCCGCATGTAGAGAGAGAGAGAGAGAGAGAGAGAGAGAGAGAGAGAGAGAGAGAGAGAGAGAGAGAGAGAGAGAGAGAGAGAGAGAGAGAGAGAGAGAGAGAGAGAGAGAGAGAGCATTACAAATAACAAATATCCACCATAAAGAACGGAAAATGCTATCATTGGATTATACACGAGTATTCTTGATACAAATGGGTAGAAACCAAATAATACAATGAAACAGGTTAGAGAATCTTTTCACAAATCATCTTTACGGAGATTAGAAACCAGGATAGCAAATAGCCGGTACCCATCGCCTTGCGTGAACGTACCAGTCCATATTCAATCATGACTAAGTAAAACATCACCTAAAAAAGTGATGCTACAAAGTCAATGTTCATGCGTAGCAGTCACACTCGCATTGCGATCCAATAATTAATTCTCATCCATCTACAAAGCCAATCCGGATTCCTTCCTTCAAAATAAATTAAGGTGTATATGATTAATTACAGTGAGTTACAAACACACACCAAACAAAACGGAAAGTATATATATATATATATATATATATATATATATATATATATATATATATATATATATATATATATATATATATATATATATATATATATATATATATACTTTTTGTTTTGTTCGTATTTAGATTAGTGATTCACACTGCACTAATTCTGACATAATGTGATCTTAACAAATAAAAACATACACAGATTCAATCTGTTAGCAAGGGACCGTTACATTAGTACAAATGTACAAATGACCTTAGCTCGACGTTCCTAGCACTCAGCGCGGGGACAGTTGATTAGGATTTGCCACGTGCTTTCTACTGACAAATGCGGCCGTTTATAGAAGCATACATTACGGCACATCTTATTTACATTTGGCTAGTAAATTCTGTTCAATAAAGCAAATGCTTAATTACTCAGGACACAATATCCACTAAATCT
Source organism: Potamilus streckersoni (assembly GCA_016746295.1). Classification (NCBI taxonomy): domain Eukaryota; kingdom Metazoa; phylum Mollusca; class Bivalvia; order Unionida; family Unionidae; genus Potamilus; species Potamilus streckersoni. Next base: position 3,114,977 of record JAEAOA010001748.1, on the reverse strand, counting down.
AGCTACATATACATAGTGTATAAATATACACTTGTCCTTAGCTCACGATAACAATATCATCATGCACAGAGAATCAATTTATATAATCATAAAAAGTAGTAGGCATTTGTATAGTATTGTTAAATCATAATTCCTATGAAATACTGAATATTTGCATTCTTCGAATTACGTCATAAATCCCTATGAAATACTGCATATTGAATATTTAATTACATGCAATTTGTCAAATCTCTCAATGAACTAAAATTGTTAAATTGAAGAATTAAACTGCATAACACTAATATATCGATAAGAGTCCTAGGAAATGAATACACGATACATGCGTGAATCAAAAGGATATGAAAACATTTGCAAAAAAAAACAACCAAATGAAAGAGAATATTATGTAGAAACTAAAATTGCGTGTCTTAATGACGTTTCTTTTCACACAACCGTGTCATAGCCTATAGCTTGGCTTCCATTTCAAGACAGCTGTCTGGCACTTTTCTACGAGGGAAAACACTATTCTCAAGTTCCCAAAAGAGTTTGACCTGTTGTCTTCTTATGACGCAAGAGTCGAATTAGAGAATTCTGAGCAATTTGGTATTTGGTACCTCTAAAGTCTCAGTCTGCTAAAGTGGACGCCATTAATTTCCTTGGCCAATCCTGTTAAAAAAATTCTCTCTAAATAAGCATGTCTTTCATCACATTTTGACAGCCTAAGAACCTAAGTGCTTCTTTATTAACCGATACGGTCGGAATTCTGATGCAGGTATGTCACTGTGCAGTTGAAACAATCCGGTCAATGCTAATGAAGCTTAAACGTAGACACTTTTATTTTTCACAGCTGAAATAAGAGCATAATCGGTAAGCTTTCTCAAGAGCTTTCTGGCTTGACTATGATAACATCAAAGCACAATTTATTTAACCTTAAGTTTCAACAGGTTTTCAAAATTCGCCACACTACAGTGTCTTTATTCTAATTTGAACTAATTAAAGTAAAATATTGATTTAAATATGTGTTAAGATGTGTTGTTGGAAAAGTAATATTGTTCCTGCTCAGTGGACCACTTCCATTGTGAAATCAGTTTTGGAGGAGCTTAATTTTGTTACGTTGTTAATCTTTTCGATTTTTGTAGGTCAGTAGATATTGCACGTAGTCCATAATCCCGTAATGCCTATACGGCAGTGATCGGTTTTGATCCAATTTTCTAACACTGTTCAGATACAGCTTTGAAACGTAATGATTCCTTTCATCTAAATAGATGCTATCCATTGAAAGGCTTCACTTTCAGTAAGCAGTCACCCAAGTTTATCTTTAATTGTTGTACGTACAACGATGAAACTTCACAGTGCGCTCGCTTTAAAGGGTCATGTCGGCAAAAGTAGATCGTAGTGAAACTTCATGGTTTGTTGTAATTGTTAGGTCCCAGTTCAAACTGGAGTCATATATGTTGTGATAAAATGTGTTGTGTGTGCCCACATATAAAACGATCAAACACAGATGAAACATGTAGGTAGAATTGACATACATGTACGAATAATGTGCCAATTAATATTTCAAGTTTTTGGACGTACTTGTCACTCTGTTTCTGAGAAACTGCTGCGTGTACGGTTATATATATATATATATATATATATATATATATATATATATATATATATATATATATATATATATATATATATATATATATATATATATAATGCTAACGTAAACATCTATAAAGAGTAAATCATAGTTGTTGATATCAATTTATCTTGCTAACATAGTTACGCCAATTTTTGGGATTACGTACCGGTGAAGACATAAAATTCAGCAGAAATTTCTTGGTTTATTCTTAGCAACTTCAAATTTGTATCAATTGTAATACTGAAAGAAAATGAGGCAATATTTTTAATTAAGATTGTTTGATAGCAAAAACACGAGCAACTCTGATTCATGTAAATTCACTCACAAGTCCCCCCGCTCTTGTTAAATTGTCAAAGGCGTCAGTGATGTTCTTGTTGTCTGTTACGTCAGGTTATAAGATGAGTCTTTAAAGAGCATGAATCCACATGCACACCTTTTAAGCTATGCTGTTGTTTGTTAAGCGAATCTGAATCCATTCTTATGTAACCGTGAACGCAGGCTCTACTATCAGGTTATTAATTACCAGTTGCTTCATTCGTCCATGGTGTTTATTTTACATAAGAAAACACTATACAAATGCAGTAGAGCCACATGACTATATGGTACCTAAATGAATTTCTAAAACCTACATAACGAAGGAATTTAAAATTGTGCGTCACGGTCACCTTTTTTCGATTCTGTGTCATTGATAAGGTGTTTTTTAATACCAGGGAGATATGGGGTTGCAGCAAGATTAAGTGAATAGTGCTTGCTTGCTTGCACTGTTATTATAGTCATGTTTCCACTCTCGTGTATTATGACTGGTTAAAGCCCTGAAAAGGGCTAGCGGCCTCCCCTCCTTCCGAGGCAGGGCTCACCCGTGTCTCAGAGCTCGATACTTTTTGTGCCCCGGCGCATGGGCGTAATAACCCCCTAGATGGTTTACCACCTAAGCTGGACATCATCTTTTTGATAATGTTGCTAATCTAGGGAGGCACTCAGCCCACGGGCAGGGCTTTTGGTCTAGTGCTTGACCTTTTTTCTGCCAACCTTAAAACAGACCTTATGATCGTCATTGATACAGTCACCGATCGTCATAGATACAGTCACACTGCCTCGACCCCCGAGCTCAGAAAAGGCAAAGGAAAGGATCCAGCAAAGGGCGGTACCGTAGTTGATTCCTCTATTCTTGTGTGTTGGGATGCCGGTTTGTTTTGCGTTAAGTAGTTTGGAATCTAGGGCGATAGTATTACGTTTCTCGAAATAACTAAACATTGGATAATGACATGGCCAATGGAAAGTGTTCAAGATTTTTCAAACAAGTGACGTTTGCTTTCAGGTGCATAGCGTCATCTGTGTCTATTATGTTCAGTTGTTCCCAAATGCAAGCAATTTCAGCTTTAACAAATGTCATTCTGTGTGTAAATGGTGATTGATTTGGACCAAGAGCCCCTAATTTAAAAAAGACACCCATTCGGAAACCCCGGATTTTCGTAAAAAGAGCCAAGTCTGATTGTGTTAAATCGGATCATCATAACCACGCATCAGCAGGTACATTTTCTTGTAGGCCGAAATATGCTATTATCTTGAGATATATGATTTCTCTACGATTATATTTAAGACTATAACCTAAGGAAAACTATATTTGTGGACACATTTAATCAAAATCTGAAATATGCCATGGAAACGGTATTGTATTACGACTGAAAGAGGTAAAATCTTACACGCAAAAAGTTCACTAAACATATGTTACTTTAATAACATATCTTAAACTCAGGAACTAAAAGATAGCATGATGAAGTTACTGCTCATATCTCGAGTTGTCACATGGGTTTTTGTTTTTTCTTTTAAATTCTGTGGTAATATAGTTGCTTGTACTGCGTTATAGTCGTTATATTCGTTTGCATATTAGATAGTTGTTTGATTAGGTTACTCAAGGTTGTAGCCGTAGCCATGTTTTGCCGATGATATTTGGAACACCTGTCAATTTTTCTTTATATGGCCTCCCCTTTTGGATTCATGGGATGTGGTTGTTTAACCATCATATGTTAGACAAAGGCCTTATTTGAGTTACTTTGTATATGAATCGTTACACAAAAACTGACGATCAAAATATCGTTCGGCCATTTCCGTTAGATAGTGAAATAACATCGGAAGCGGTTGTAAGAATGCGCGTCAATTTAAAGTGTTTGTTGATTCGCCTCTGGCTGAGTGCAGGACATGTGTTACGATAGCAAAATGACGTGACCAATCTTAGTATAATGAATGTTCAATCTTTCTACAACGATGATCTACAAGATTTCTCTGATGATACACCAACTCTTATACCATCCAGGCCGCCCACGGCAGTTTCAGTAAATATGTACGGTGTTTCAAGCAGAAAAAGCTTACATGTTCCATCGCCTCCACTCAAATTATTCTTGCTGTACAATCTAACAACGCAATTCCAACTGTAACTTAGACGTGGATTGATAGACGTGGATTGATGACTGTCACTGTGTCATTAGCAAAAAATGGGAACATGTGTGGGTCTGGTGTTTGTGCATACATAATAAATTAGTAGGTTTTTCTACAAGACCAGATTTGCAACAAATAAAGTTAGATGAAAACAAAAACAGGAACCATATTAATCTACTGAAAGTTTGGAAAACATTAAATAGAGGGATTGTTTATTGAACACATTGTTGTGTATAAAAATGCAAGATTAGAAATCAAGTTGCAAAGGGACATTAAAAATGCAAAATCTAATTATTTTTGCAACAAAGTTGAACCGAATGGAAACAGCTTCAAGAAACTATGGCTGTAGTCGTACAGTTGTTAACAGAAACTAATGACAACATTGTACTGACCATTAGCAGCTGCCAATTTCCGTCAATTCCTTCTTCATTAATATAAGCATCTAGTAAAATCTATGACAACCATCACAAAAATTTAAAATAGAAATGTTGAAAATAGCACACTCCAACGTTAATCAATAAGTGAGGATTTTGTTTACAGAGTACATTTATCCCTTCAAAAGCTCATACGGTGACTATAGCCCAGTGTCACTATTCCAGTTACTTACGCTGTTAACTTGTATGTTTCAAGTGATACTGTACACAATGACATGAAATTAACTTGAGTTAGATCTGTACAGAACAGGGCAAACAATTATAAGACTATTAGAATGCTCAGTATTATGTCCAAGATTCTAGAAAGATTAATCTATTTTCAACCTGAAAACTTTTAACTAAGAACGACTTGCACTGTGAATTACAATCCGGTTTCGGCAGAATGTACTCTACCGATACATTTAAGATACATTGTTTTGATCATAATATTGTGTGAATGTCAAATATTTATGTTGGTATCATCGTTCTTGACTAATGAAAAGATCTTAACTCAGCCAATCCTTAAATTCTATAAAATAGTTATTATGATTATGAGTTACATCGGTTGAATTGTTTCAATCATATCTGAAAAACAGAAAAAATTTGCTAGTGATAACAATGCAAAATCTATACCTTCAGCAATATAATTAGGTGTACGCCTTGAGACTATTTTATGACCTAATCACTATCCGTTATACTTAAGATATGGTTACTAGCGTAGCTGCAGACTGTAAGCTTGTAATATATGCAGATAGAACTGCAATCGTCTGGATCCTGATTACACATCAATAAAGCTTAGAAAATAACCGAAATTACGCAAACTTTGGTTCAATTACAACAATGAAGCGGAAAAGTCAGGATTGAATGAAATAGTCATCTAATCAGTTCTGAAAAGTGTATTCAATATTTAAGTCTGCATACAGAGATAAGTTACTTTTGGACGAATGTATAGACTGTGGTACAAATAAAGAAGCGAATGCTAAGTTAGTGTTTTCTTTTTACAAAGTCAATATTTGTCCCTAAAATCTACTAAAAGCTTATGTTCTGCTCTAATACAATATAATTTCGATTTCCCCAGTTCTTTGTGTTATGCCTAAAAAATAAATTACTGACAGTTCAGACTTGAACCGTACGATTGATAACATTGAATCAAGATCACTTTGATCGAGTGGGAATACTAGAAGTGGAGGCTAGTGTACAACAGTGTTGAGGCTAAATATCAACTTGATTGAGTGGAAATGCTAGAAGTGGAGGCTTAGTGTACAACAGTTAAGGCTAAAACGGGCTCGTAAATTTATGTACATCTTACATAAGCTAAAGATTTTTAATGTTGTTACAAAAAGTATTAAGAGTTTAGCCTCGACGACTATTTTCTATAATGTTATACATGGCTTGAAACTATTTTAATTTTCTATATTTCAAATGAAGACAAATTAAAATTGATTGTAAGCTTATGCCTTTAAACCAAAGGAAGTCAACAGAACAGTGATATTTGTAATTTGGAAATTGGCTTTTAAATACGCAACATCAGGTATGTATGTATGTATGTATGTATGTATGTATGTATGTATGTATGTATGTATGTATGTATGTATGTATGTATGTATGTATGTATGTATGTATGTATGTATGTATGTATGTATGTATGTATGTATGTATGTATGTATGTATGTATGTATGTATGTATGTATGTATGTATGCTTAAACATTTTTTTTCAATTAACATATAAGACTGACAGATAAACACTGTCTACAAAGTACAGCTTTTGTTTCATCCACTTATCGGTCGTAATACTTAGCTTGGGCTGTCGATTTATAATATATCACGAGTAAAATGGAAGGCCGCACACATAACTTTGATTTTTGTTCGATACGAGTCTTCCTACAGTTAAACTAGAATGTCGATTTATCTATCATGTGTGTGTCTGTCAGTCTTTTCACACACGTTTGTTTGTGGAGAAAACTAAAATATTATCATACACTATGTCTGATACACCTAATTTCCGTCTGAAGAACACCAGGCGTACAGAGCATGGATCTCGATATCTTTAGGATTGTAATCTAATATTGCGATTATTTTCGTTACTAATTTACCTCGTTATGTATATCAACACTGGAGTTACTCCATGCTGGAAGATGTTTGTTTACCTACAAACCCAAAAGAAAATGCTGATCCCACGTAAACAATCTATAGGTCTGAGAGGAGAATTTTGGTAGAATAATTAAATTCACCATACAACAATATTCGAGTCCTAATGTTCATGGTACTGTTTGACAGTCTTGGATTCTAAGAATTGGTGACATAACGTGTGAACGATGATACATTGATAGTAACTGCCATTAATGTTATAAAATCTGTATGTCTGTCTGTCCATCATCAGTTCATCCATCTCGGTCTGATGATAACTACTGAAAATCCTGCGAATGATGTCTCCAATAGTAGTCGTTTCAGCTTGTGCAAAAATAGTGCCACTTCATATTCAATTTGGTAAGAATATATAAATGCAGTATTCAGAGCATTTCAGATGAAGCTTGAAATAAATGTTAGTGTCAATGGAAGAACTGCTTTCCGTTTCTAAGGAAACAGTTGTGGAGTCTTGAGAGAAAATTCTTAAACGTAGCTATGCATTGTTTGCTGAGCATCCTGTACAATTAAGTGTTATTTTTAATTTTGATTTGCAAATCAGTTACTGGATATATACACTGAATTGAAACATATTAAATCATTCATTGACATACACAAGTGAAAAACAAACACTTAATCCCAAGAAAAAGTAAATAAAAAAACGATTAAAAATAAATAAAAATATAAAGCTAGTGATATGACCGGACAAAAGAATGAAATACCATTTCCTGAAATTCATCTCATCACCTCAAGGACGTTTTTCTTTGTTAAAGGCGTCAATACAACAACAGATGGTATAGAGAACACTTAACACAACCACCAGAAAATGCACGCACTTGTTACGCTCACTTCAACTGCGCACTCTGACAGTATCATAGCCGTTTTAAAAGGTCTGGGAGCCCTAGGCACAAACTCTAACCTTAAAAGTATCCAGAATTGCGCCTCAGTCTCCCAGTCTCAGATACAGAGTATTGCATTGCTTATCTATGTGCATGTGTGTCATTTTATTAAATTTATTAATATAGTACTAAACTGCGCGGGGCCGCATAAATTGTCATGTTGATCCAATCGGATGCTAGTGGTCGAGTGCGCATCTCACAATCCTACGTGACCTTCATATTTAATAGATTGCATATAAGTAAATACAAAAGTGTAGGCTGAAATAAATGAATAAATATCGTGTTAAAATGGGACAGTAATTTGATCACACAAATGAACTTTTTCTTAATTATTAGGGGATGAATGGTATTTAGGTCAAGTAATTAGTTTGACAGAAGGTCTCTCTAAAGAATGATTGTCAAGTATCAATGAAGGATAGCAAAGCCACACTTGGCACATATTGTTTTGTTTTCAGAAATATGAATGTAACTAAGGATGCACCTAATAAATAATACTGTATGTTGGTTCCAAAGGAAGTAATGAATATTTTGGGCACTTATAATGCTTTTGATTTTGGTTCTTAGATTTTAAAAAAAGCAAGTCTTAACAAAGGAAAACATGGTGCACTTCATTAAGTATAAATATAAGTAGAAAATACTACGCTCGCGCGCGCGCGGGTGTGTGTTTGTGTTACGTATATGTGATTTAATTGCCTGTATGCAACGTTTAAAATTCGTTTTATTTCATTTTTGTTTCATCATTTAATTGCAATGAATATTTTTCTCGGATTCGGGATTCGTTTTTTTTAGTAGTGAGATATATTTTTATCACAAAGTTGTTTACTTACGACGAAATAATAATACGTGAGAATTGACCTTGAGTTCGTCTTATCCTGGTTACAATATTAACAGGAAGGTAAAATGATTTGTCAGTATCTGGCATATGCTTTCTTCTTGTGATCACTGTTTCTAAACAACCTTTTTATGATTGGTTTTTAAGTCGGTCTATATTGGACGAAATGATAAACTAGTGTAGTAAGAGACCACATGACCAATCTCGCGAGACTTGAAATAGGGTGTCGGAGAATTAAATACACATTGACTTTTTGATAAAAAAAAATTCCGAAAGATATTCAAGGAAATTGATTCTGCAATTATTCGGAAACAAAGATTGTGATTTAAGTGAGGAATTGTTGATATTCATACGTTGGACTACATATGACGTCATTGCCCTCCATATTCAAAAATCATTGTAACTCGAACCAGGACTCTTATAAGAAGATTTAGTGATAGGACTTTTTTAAATTCTTATAATCATATTTGGATTATATTCACTAACTGCAAGTCCTATGTAAAAAAATATAACTACAACTAAATCGTACATTACATGTATTATAAATTTTTGTGATATATTTTATGTCTGTGTACACAAGAAAAAAACATGGTTATATATTAAAACTGATCTACATTAAGAACCATTCGATGTAAATGTATGATGACCGACCAACTTCATGTACGACTCGTCTACAACATGAATAACTGCACAACATTATAGAAAAAAAGTTTAAATGATTCTTTCTCATTGTTTACTCAATGTAATCAAAATGTCAATTCAGATTTAAAAAAATACGAATGTAACCTGAAACGGTCTAAATTACTGATGACATTGTTGTATGAAATTTTTTCACTTAGACTAAAATTATGATAGATCTGAAACATTTAACGTAACTATCCGCCTCAGATGCGGTAGGTAGCAAGTTCGAACACCGACCGAGTCATAGCAAATACCTGTAATACTGGTAATAACAGCTACCTCGCTATGAGTTCAGCATTAAGAGGTTAGTTATAGGACTGGTCGGCCTGGTGTCAGGATAATGTGACTCGGTGAGACATAATGCTTTCTACTTGTCTGCGGCATGATACTCTAGCGCTAAAAGTCACTATAAACTGCCAGACTGCAGATATCGTAACGATATGACCGAACGAACATTGCAAACGCTAAAATTCAAATTACACGCACACACACACACACACACACACACACTATTAAACACTGGTGATAGAAGAGAACATATACAGTCACCTACCTTTGCAGATGAAAGATTGCTTTGGTGAAGTTGATAGCTTCCTAACCAAGCATTTAACTGTACAGAAAAATTGGCACCCAGTATACATGTATGTGGCGGTTATTCGAGACGGAAAAACACGAGCAAAATGAGCGCATACCGCCGACATCTTTGCATGTCCTGTAGATCGATCGCTGCTGAAGTGAATAAAACTACGTCGCAATCGTTCAACCGAAACATACCTCGGGGGTATTGATCTGGGAAGTAACGGTACCAATATTTACATCAACATAAAGGCAACTTTATGCATACGATTGCGTCACATTACAACTGACCACGAATGGATGGCAGGTGAAAAGTCTCCGGTTATGTGCGTCATGTGGCATATCATTCGGATCGTAGGAGACTTAAATTATTTAATCATTGATTGACTGATTGATTTGGGATTTTACGCGCACCAGCAATGTACGGCTCTAGAGCGACACAAGAAAGTTTAATAAATCATAAAAAGGCACGTGTCAAAAAGGTTAATTATTATCCAGCAATAAAAGTACAAAAACGAGCTATATTTCTAAATAAATGTTAACTCTTTTCAAGAAGTAAATACAAGACGTTTACGGTACCAAAAGTACCTTTATGTGACGAACATTGTAGCGTAACGGTCGAGTATAGGTTGGAGATCGAAACAGTTCTAACACTAGTCCTTCATGGTAAAGGCTTTTTGCAGGAAACACTCATGTGAATCTTCGTTCTTATATATGTAGGAGAGGGTTGTGTAAATATGATCAATTCAAATTCTTGCAATAAGTACCACGTCCCGACGGATGATTCTGTAGCAAGGAGGCCATGGTTGCTTTGTGCACAAGAAGCTTGTTACTGACAGAATCGTTCCATGATGCCTGCCACATGCAAAATAAGAATGTGTATAGCAGGTATAGAACCTGTATAGATCAGATGGTTGTAAAGTATGGGCTACTTTAGCAGCGTGATCTGCTTTCTCATTACCTTTAACACCGACATTGCAGGGTAACCAACAGTATACGATATTGTGAGAGGTACACAAATTGGTATATTTGACAAGAATTTATCTTCTTTTCAAAGCATTTAAGCTTCATATATTCGTTGTCATTGATAGGGAGAGAAATTTCTGGTAGCGGTAAATGTCAGAAAAAAGCGGAGATCTACCTGTTGGTCTACGACATATCTACCGGTTGGTTTAGGACAAAATCAGTTAAAGACATAAGTACTGTACATGTAGGTTAACATTTTTGTCTGCTTCTAGAAAAGGGAAAGACAACGAACTAAAAGAAAAACCTCAGAAATATAATATGTTAACTCAGAAAAAAAAATTCGCTGTGTCGTCCTGTCATACTGCCAAGGACACATATGTGATCATCTGTGTTCAGTGGTTGTATTGCCAGGTAGAAGTGACATATATGTAGTATTTTATTGTGACTTGCAATAATACTTCATGGCTTATTGGAAGTATTGACTGCTGAAATGAATTTTTGGAAATGTTTAAGCAAAACATGTCAGAAGAATGTACTTGTGGAAATATATATATATATATATATATATATATATATATATATATATATATATATATATATATATATATATATATATATATATATATATATATATATATATATATATATATATATATATATACACACTGTCATATATATTTAATTGTATATAATGTGATGCATATTTAATTTCTATATTTGTTTCCCCGTAATAATAAGTTATGCTTGTGTTTTGTACTTGACCTTGTCCAATATCAAGCAAAGTGTGTTACTGACTAAATGCACTGATGCTGTTTTTATAAATTAAATATATATGACAGTATATATAATTCCTCATGTACTTTCTTCTGACATGTTTTGCTTAAATATTTCGAAACATTCATAAACAAGTAATACTTATAGCTAATATTTTTTTTCGTAGGAGTGCGGGTTTAATATTAGGCACATTATCAATAGAAGTGAACATTTTTATTAAGGTATCGGTCTTGCTTGGTGGAATTCTCCCATAAAATTATCAAGCTTACCATATGTTTACCTCAATCTTATTATAATTTTGGTCACAGTATTTCTTGAGAACCCAGAATGTTCTAATTTGGAAAGGTACAATAAGGAATAGTATTTCCAGAAAATGTTAAGTATGACTTCGGTCATAATAATTTTGTTTGTGTAAAAATTATCCATTCTTGCTCATGATGCAGTATCATTTGTATAGTTGTGTTCAGTATTTTGATCTGAGCTGGAATTGTTTACTCAAGTTATTACTCTATGGAATTAAAACATGCTCTTTAATATTATTCTTAGACTGAAACATTAATTAAGGATTATGCGGAATTTAGACAAGGACATCTTTAATTATTACTGTGATTAATTGGAAGATTGTCAGACATCAGCACACTTCAGGGCACTTGCACATTAGTACATTCAAGACTACATGCACATGGACGCCTTCAGCGTTGGATTTTAATAGAGCACCATTGAAATTCAATTAGAACTTTATTTATTAGGACTGCTGGTATATCTTTAGGAATTATTTCTAATTTAATTCGCAATACAGTACGTTCTTTACAAATATTCACCTTTTGCAGGGAAGAACCTGTGCTGAAGTTTACAAAGCCTGTTGCTTTTCACTATTATCGTTTAATTAGTTTAACACCAGAGTCGTGATGTCTGTCTGTCTGCATGTATGTATGTATGTATGTATGTATGTATGTATGTATGTATGTATGTATGTATGTATGTATGTATGTATGTATGTATGTATGTATGTATGTATGTATGTATGTACGTACGTACGTACGTACGTACGTACGTACGGATGTATGTATGTATGTATGTATGTATGTATGTATGTATGTATGTATGTATGTATGTATGTATGTATGTATGTATGTGGATGGATGGATGAATGGATGTATGAGTGTGTACTGGTGGTTTACATACTTTGTGCAATACATTTATAAATCGCTAGTCTGAGGTCTACTTAAATCTGTTTATTCATTTGCTGTAACCCATGAAATTGGCGGTCAGATAGCATTTGTAATCAAACAAATAATGATCAATCCCTTGTTTCAGGAAGTGGCATTCCCTGCTTTTAAATATTCCGTCTATCTGGTTACGTATGATTGTCTCCAATGATTTATCAAAGCTTGATTGATAGAGTAATTGTCACAACAAGAAGAAGCACGGGTCTACAAATCGTCCTGAACCCGGTGATTTAGATAAATTCAAGAGAATATATCGAAGGCTCCAGAAAGATCTTTTATGTCGAGATAATTGAGATAATTTAACTATTCTTCCTTTTGTCCGGAACGCTTTTGATGTGACATAATAGGTTCATCATTCTCTCGGACGATTTTATGATGCATAATACTTCCGCTAGATCCAGGTTGGAACCTTCTCGTAATTGTTATTCTCCGTACTTCATAAGATTTGGGATTTTACAATTAGAGTTTTTGTACAGTGGAAGTTTAACTACAAAGCTACAAAGTCAGAAGAAACCAGAAATATTTTTCGTTCACTGTATGTACTCGAATTATGCTGTCCTCGTATGTATTCGGGTTTCTCCACGAACAAAAGCGACCTTCTCTGCAAGCATTTACACCTAAGATAGACCATAGAAAAGTGATATTTAGCAAGAACTGTCAAACATGATAAAAGCGGAACAAATATACAGTTAGTAATAAAAATGCTAAACCTTTCGAATGCGTTTAATCGCATAGCAGTGTGGGAAAAAATACGTGTATGGTTTGTTTGCTGTCCTGGCTTTTAATAAATTTCGGTTTTCTTAAAAGTTAAACTTGTAGATGTTTGTTAGACGATTAAATTTCTACGTAATTCATCCAAATTATTGGGCATCTTTTCATTTTTTTCTTTCAATTTGAAAATTTGCTTAATACAACAAAATCTGATTTAAGTTCTCTTCAGTGGAATTATCACACCGACGTTCCTTGTTAGATTTAACAGTATGAGAACAAGAACGAATGTGAAAGTTCCATCTAGTATGCTCTCCGCTCATAGAAATATTGCTGGAAACGGGTTCAAAAGACATTTTGTCGTCATTTGTCTGCATGAAATTGCTGAGGAATGTCGCAAAATGATCTTGTTTTTAAACTTGAAAAGTCCGTCTTTCCTAAAATTTGTTTTGGCCCATAAAAAAATTAAAAAAAAAACAACAAAATGTTTCTCATAACAGACTAATTCGATATGCGGAGCTTAGGTGCTGTCTTTTTTGGTACGTGAACATTCGTCCTCAGCTGAAAAATTAAACTATGAACAAAAGTTGAGGATGTGGAATTAGTGTTATATTTTGGCAGATGTTTGATGAATCGATCGATGTAAGTCGTGCCTTGTCTGGATTTTACATTCAATGGGGAGGGGCCCCGAGTGGCCAAGTGGTCTAAAGCGCTGTCCGTTACGGATCATTGCCATCTCACCTCTGTCTGCGTGGGTTCGAGTCCGGGATTCGGCGAATGTGGATATGTGAGAAAGCTTGCCAGTAGCTTCTTGTGGGTCGGTGGTTCTTTCCGCATATTTCCCGGTTTCTTCCTCTACCATTAATACTGGCCGCCATGAATAGCCTATCGTGTGCTGAAAAATGGCGTTAAGCCCAACAACAACAACAACAACAACATTCAATGGTACTGACTTGAACATGACAAAACTGGCAACATTCCTACCTCGTCATTTCGGTAACTCATCCCCCACCCTTCCAATTAACACTCCTCTTCCGATGCACTAGCAATCTCAATAGTTACATCACAAGTCCCTGCACAGGGATAAAACTGTGCCTCGACGTTCTCCGTTTGTTACTTTAGCTGTGATTTATAATGACTAATGATACCAGTATAGAAAAGGCCATCAAGATATTGGTTCGTGTAAAAACTAACAAAAAGACCCCAACAGAAAACAACTGACTATAGTAAAGATCTGACCAGGTCTTGTAGTTAGCGAGACCCTTCGAGCTGACGATGAGGTCCGGCCGGTGGAATGAATATACTATGCCTAATGTTGTTGTCAACTGGAGCGCGGACCCAAGGCAACCGACTTTGCTCGCTACGGTATAAGAGCTGTCGTGGTAAATATGTATCATTACAATAATGTATACATAAAAACATGCATGATTTTATAATTAATTTCTCTTACTATGACCTTTACTGTCAGAATAAATGTACATGAATAGAGCTGGCGTAGGCCACTGATTTTGTTACTTATCCATCTAAAATTGTGTATCTTCCAATATTTGAGAATTAGTTTTGTGACGATATTACAAATTTTAATTTAGCATTTATTGTTCTGGTTATTTTCTATTAACATGTGCTTATTCTCTCTCTCTCTCTCTCTCTCTCTCTCTCTCTCTCTCTCTCTCTCTCTCTCTCTCTCTCTCTGGTAGGATGCTGGAGGTCACGGTTCGAACTAATAGCTCTCTCTCTCTCTCTCTCTCTCTCTCTCTCTCTCTCTCTCTCTCTCTCTCTCTCTCTCTCTCTGGTAGGATGCTGGAGGTCACGGTTCGAACTAATAGCTCTCTCTCTCTCTCTCTGGTAGGATGCTGGAGGTCACGGTTCGAACTAATAGCTGCCTCACTAGGCGCTTCGGAATAAAGAGGTCAGTGTTAGGACTGGTCTGAAGCTGGCACGCAAGACATGATGACGTCACCGTTGTAAACATAAGATGGTAAAATCACGCTACGTCGGATTGTCTACAGCTGAAGTTCGCCCTTCAGTGTACAGTCCATCGCTTCAGATGATTATCAATATTCACCGAGTCTTATTTTATCTAATGCACGTTTTTTCTTCGCAGATCCGCTCTAAAAAGCGAATCAATTTGCTCACCACGTGCGAATATGTTAGTAGATCTGTCTCAAACGGGACACATGACTACTTTTGGAGCACTCAGTAAAAATATCGGAAATTACCAGCTACGTCGTTGACTGAATTCTAAACTGAATATTTGAACTTCGTTTAGAACTATCATCTTTATTATTTCAAAGAAAAGTTTATCTCAGATAGCTTTTACTTTAACAAATCATTTCCATCCTTCCATCCTCCAGTTTGATTGGAAGAATGGTGAAATTTAAGATCAACGGCGTCGTCCGGGTTTTAAGTAACTTAACTGTTTCATTGGACAATTTTTGAATGGCATTGTGTTAAGTCTCTGGTAGCATTAAATAGCATTATATATATATATATATATATATATATATATATATATATATATATATATATATATATATATATATATATATATATATATATATATATATATATATATATATACACACACACAGAGGGCTTTCAGATGTCCAAGTACCTTTAAAGATCAAACATCTCGCCTCTTTTTGCGTGTGTTCGTGTGTTGGTTCAACCGACGCGGATACGAGAGAAAGCTTGCCAGTTGGTTCCCGTGGGTCGGCGGTTCTTCCCGGGGGTCGTCATGTGCTGAACAATGGTGCTTAAACCCCATAAAATCAAAACCAATCAAACCAATCTTACATATTTGCGCTCTTTGGTTCGCTGACACTGTTGGATCAGTTTAAATGTCAGAGTAATAGATGTTTATACCTGTTGTTGACAACAATGTGGGCCGATATAAATTGTACAGACAACGAGTCTGCAAATCGAAAACTGGAGCTTACTAATATTGACGTATTTCTGACAAACACTGACGTATTTCTGAAAAACATATCACATTTAAAACATGAACCCAATTTCGCTTAAAAGAAAACAGACATTTGATATTTAAGAGGGAAAAATAAACACCAGAGGTGTACATGATGTACGTATTTGAAGTTAAACCTGTCTTTAACGGTCTCTACTAAGACGGACAGAAACTGACATTTACACGCCGATGAATGGAATCTTTGTGTACCTTAACTTCATATACAGGTGACTCGTACTGGGATTAACCGCTACAGAATGTTGCTTTTAATTCCCAAAACTTGGATTTATTTTTCTAGTGTGCAGTGATTTTGTTCTCATTCATTAAGAGGAGAAAAAGTGTAAATATCAAATCTTTTTAATGATCAAAACACTACAGAGCGAACAAAACGCAAATAATTAAGCTGGTACTTCTTGAAAAGTACTTGTCAGCAGCTTCCCGTGAGTGGGTGGTTGGTTCTTGTCGGGGTCTTCCCTTGTTCATATAAAATGATTGCCATGTATATCCGCCATTCATGTTCTAAAAATGGCCTTTAGGGCCACAAAACTTTTTTCCAGGTATTTTAAAACTTTTTTTTTAGAACAAACGAAAACAAGTACTGGTTTGATTTTTAAAATGCTAAGTGTGTTATATGAACCGAAGAAAATCTTTTGTTCATTTTTATCCGATGCCTTTTAATCAACTTCCTTTGTCTTCTTCATTGTGTTTTCTTTTATTTCTTTATATATAGGAAAGAAAACGAAACTCCCTGCATAAAGCTTGGATACTGTTCAGCTGACCACCATTATTTGTGGTCATCTGTAATATTGGTACATTAAGAGTGGCTTTAAGATTTGTATATCATTTACCGTCTTTTTCATATCTTCTATTTGATTTCTTACCTGATTCGGAGATTAAAATAGCTGCACTGGAAAATGTTACCGATTGCCCTGTTTTAATAATGGGTAGGTAAAGTCAAATGCTTTCACTAGAGTTAAGAGCACTGACTCAAAATTACAGCAATTTGCACACACAGCATACACAAAAATATTCACTTTAAATCTTTGTTACTATTTGGAACGGACCACGTTTTTTTTTTTTTTAAACAAAATGACATTTTGAACTCAGAAGTTACTTGTACATGTATCAACACAAAAATAAATATATGTTCCAAATGAACCATATGGATTAACACAAATACACACACGCAAACACACGTACACACACCTAATCATTTATTAACACATGTGCACAAAGGATTTCAGTGCATTTTCATAGTTTTCACCTAAAAGTACACGCGACCAGCAAAGCTTGTACTTTACCGTGCACGTACTCACCGTGCATTATCTGGATTATCAATCATTTCTCTTGTACTTATTTTAGATATTAAAGTACATCTCTTTGAACAAAAATAACTATACTTGTGCTTGTGCATGGTAAAGTCATGGGGATGTGTAGTGAGATCATGTTATAAATATCTCGCACTGATTACAAAACCTAAAACGCACAATTTTTAATAAGCTACCTATTGTTTACACCCTGCTAGCTAGCTAGCTAGCTAGATAGATAGATAGATAGATAGATAGATAGATAGATAGATAGATAGATAGATAGATAGACAGACGGACAGACAGACAGACGGACGGACAGATGCATAGATAAACAGACCGACTGAGTATATTTACACATATATACATTTGGTAGAGCACATTTATACAATTCAAGTAAAGATACATAGTGTAGTGAAATAAAAAAAAAACAATTCAGTAGAGATATAGTAGATAAATTTTCTGGTGAATTTAATACAAAGTAGAATCTTAAAAGGGAAATACATCCTTTCAAGAAAAAGACAACATTGTACAGAGACTCTAACGGTACAGTCTCCAGTCAGGCTAACTTTAGTCTTAAAATTTGGCTTGTATCATTGTCTTACTTGTTTAAAATTTCAAGATGTAGAGATAAAGGAATAAATTAATATAGTGCATGCGATTTTTGTTTGGTTTGTCTTTAGCAGTGTTGATACCGAGTAGTTAGGCGTGGCTTTCATTTCAGAGAAATATATTGAAAATATTTAATATAGGAATGGGAATCTCTTCATTACTGGAGTGGCTACAGTACAATACAATGATTCTCTCTCTCTCTCTCTCTCTCTCTCTCTCTCTCTCTCTCTCTCTCTCTCTCTCTCTCACACACACACACACACACACACACACACACACACAGTGCAAGTCTATCATTTGTTACAAATAAAGTCGACCAGTCCATGAGTCCATGTTTCGTTAACACAGATTTTTGCCTTGGGCATCATAATGTGTACAAGTTTATAGTATATTAGAGAAGAACCAAAAACAAGCATTGTTCGTATGTCTGAACATGTACAACACTGCTGTTAGGAAGCAGTAAATGAAAAAGGGCTGCGTCACACACACACACACACACACACACACACACACACACACACACACACACACACAGAGAACAAACAAAAATTATCAACTGATCCATATAAGGTATAAACTATAAGCTATACCAAAATGCCGTGAAAATGACATGGAAGGATGGGAGGGAGAAGCTAAATAAATAATTTCGATCGTTCGTTCAAAACACAAACACGTATGCGTGGGTGTTACAAATGACGCGCCTAATGGCACATAGTCTTTTCAAAAGCACAGGATCAAAAAGATCGTGTTAGTCAAGGAAAAAAAACCAGAAACGACCCCCCCCCTTTCAATCAAATCCAAAACAAAACAAACTGTCAGTTGATTAGTGTAAACTATAAACGTTACCAAAAAATGAGATGGAAAGATGGGAGGGAAAAGCTAAAGGAATTCATCACGTAAATCATTACGATCATTCGATCAATACACATATAGACCCACGCGCGCGTTTGTGTGTTACAAATCATACGACAAATGGCAAATAATGTTTCTAAAAGCACCGGATATAAAATGAAAGTGTTAGTCAAGGAAAAAGGCAGTTATTCCCCTCCAAACTGTCAAATGATCAGTGTAACTATAAACTATACTAAAATGATGTGAAAATGAGATGGAAAGGTGGGAAGCAAAAGCTAAAGGAATTTATTATGCAAAGCAATAATTTAAATCGTTCGATCAAATTCACTACCGAAATTTCAAACCCTTATCAAAGTTTTTGACACGAAACAACAAATATAAATAACATTTATTATAGACCTCTTTTCCAACCCGACTGACATCAGTACTTTCTTCATGGAGCTGCCACCTGGGTCGTAGAAAACGATCACAGGTCCTGGGGTAAGAAACAGCCGGGCCTCTCCCAAGTTATTGTAAAAAAAAAAGTTTTTTTCGGATAAAATTAAAGTGTTGTTCGGCCCTACCCCAGGGGATATATCACCGGTTTTCCCCGCCCCCTTGTCAGCCTTGGCTGACACCCCAAGGTACTGCACCCCAAATGTCCACTACAGTCTGTTAGAATCGGAGAATTTGCGCTGTGATGTCATAACTTTGCCAAAAGGTGCATTGACAGCTAAGCCAGCATCTGAAAAAGCGTGGCTACAACAAAGATGCAATGGCGGAAGCGGTTCAAAGAGTTCCGCTGATCACAAAGCTGAGCTACAACAAAGATAAAATAGCGGATGCGATGCAAAGACTCAGGAAACTAACAGCTTTGACTTCTGAAATCAAGGGAAAAGAAAACGTGCAATTGATATCTTTCATCCTCATATTTCATCCGTAGAACCAACTGTAGGTCATCAACGACAAACACTGGGAAGCTACGTATAAACCGACTCAATGGCTTTTCAATCACAACACAGCTGTCCATTTTGCAGACCGCAACAAATTGGAGAGACGTACTAGTCGGGGTGGGTGGAAATTAAAGCAACACTCTAAAAAAAAAAAATTCGATGGGAAATCAAAATCTTGTGAAAACAATATGAAAGACATGCCAAACTATGAGGGAAGCAAGCACAGATTCCAGCAGTTTAATATTTACAACCATACGATAACATTCAACACAGAAAATGTCATCAACATCATCATATGCAAAGAATGAAACATCCAATATGATGGAGAAACGCATAAATTAAATACCATTTGAAATCGCTTTGAGTCAACCTACACTCTCTGGTGGCATAGTGCGCCTACATATAATGATTGTTTCTTCCGTGATTTATTCCAACTAACTGCACAGACCCAGTTCAGCTGGAGTATTATGCGACGGCAAATCTCGATTCTATGCAATTTGTTGTTGGACTATATAAGAAATAGTACATACGGTATTAGAATAAAGCGGAAGGGGGGGGCAGTGACGGAATATTCCTCTGGTCCAGGTCATATTTTCAGTGATGTAATCCTGACTCATACAAATGAGCCCATAAAATAGGAAATCCAAAGAGGCCTATTGTATTCACCAGCGCCGTTTTAAGAAGTTTGGGGCACTAGGCATAAACTCTAACCTTGAAAGTAACCAGAATTGCACCTCGATCTCTGTCTCAGATATTGAATATTGCACTGCATTTCCATGTGCATGTGTCATTTTGTTAAATTTATTAATATAGTACTAAACTGCTAACAGAACCGACTCCGGAATTTTTATTTTGGGCCGCCTCGAGACCCCACTTATGCGCGTGGTCCTTACGTGCCTCGCATGCCTATGCCTTAAAACGGCACTGGTATTCGCGATATTGAAACACCCAAACCCGGCGACTTTGATAAGAATCCAAACGGTCATTTGGTCGCATGTGGCCATGTTCAAAACTTTACAAATTAAATTTTTATGAAACTAAAAGTTACCTTAATCCTATTTTCTTGCCATTATTTAATTTTGTCAAACCTATGGTATTAACTTTCACTTTCTTAAACAAAGCAATATCAGATATAAAAAAAATCATAAAGCAATATCAAATATGAAAAACTCATAAAAATCTATTTAAAACAGTTTTTAAGCAAATAATTGGCACCAATTCGATTCCATAATACTGCTTTAGAACTACTACAAATTTTAAGAACCGACAGTTAAACAAAATATTAGATCTGTGATTTTAAAAAATGCAATTGGCCAATTGTAGATGGCGCGAAGGTTTAATTGCTGAATACGCATTTTGTCATGAAACGGGTCCTCTGACATAACTATCTTCATATCACGTGCATGGTACCAGGATGCAGCAGGATGCAACATTCAACCGTGCTCTATTTAATTTTGTTATTGCATCACAAAATATGATGTCGATTATATATACATACTAATTACGTTATTGTGCTTTGTTTCGCATCGAAAACGCCTAGATTGGTTTCCTACCAGATATACGCTTTTGCTTATCTCACACACACACACACACACACACACACACACACACACACACACACACACACACTATAATGCAAAATTTCAGACACGGAAAACAAAGCCATGGTCAGATCTCCATTCCGAATCGAACTGTGGAACTATAATATGATATTCAGTCTATCATTAAATACAGCTGCATATGCATCTTGTAGTACGTTGTCATTTTTCGGACACGGAAAGTGATGGGAATGTGGAACAAGAATGATTGTTTTCATTGTTTTCATATTCAGATGTCCAAGTGGTCAGTCTGCTGGAAGGCTTAGCTTAAGATTCTGGAAGATGTGGTCAATCTAACTTTTATCTGCAAGAAACAATTTAAAAAAAACTGTCTCAGTCTTTCCCTAACCGTCTGTTGAATCGTTCTTGTCACGAAGATATGGTTTAACAGTAAGCACATTTGACATGCACGTAAGCAGTTTATTGCTCCGAGCATTCGTTTTGAACGGCAAAGAATAAACAGAATTAATGATAGGCCACACAGCAACGATGAAATAAGCTGCGTGGCAACAGCCCTAACATGCCGAGTAAGGTCCTAGAGTGGGGTTGGATGGCTTGCCCTGTTGGAATCCAAAATTCCCATCAAACAACATTTTTTTTTATTGCTAGTGTGCCCCTGAAAACAGTTTAAAGAGATGAGAGACGGATTTTCTTACTACGCCACTTGACGAACAGCAGCAAATCTGACAAACTCTCTAAATTTTAATTATTTGTCATTTTTTATTATGTGTTAGCAGATCAACGTATATTATACTTCGATCATGTATTTAATATATTAGGAAATTATTTATTTAGTAAAATCTCTCTCCAATTTCGCTCTCCGATAAGCAACCTTTACAACACCGAAGAATCCTGAATATTCATAAATAATTAAATGCCAGTAGCAAAGTGTAGTACGGTTTCGTCGGTCCTGCTGGGTACCTGGTTGATCTGTTATTTAGTTCAATATGGCGTCCTTCTTTGGTGTCAGCTGATGTTACATATACCGTTATACAACTGTGCATCCAACAGATGGGTCGATTTTCCAGTTGTTACCGTTGAACATTAACAACACCTGAAGAAATTACTTACGTCAATCATTTACTGTATCAAGTGGAAAATTTCGATGCGTTTTACCCAATACTTAACAAACTGAGTTGAAAATACCCTACATTATGTACATTGAATACATTGTTCTTGGCCTACAGTGTGTGTGTGTGTGTGTGTGTGTGTGTGTGTGTGTGTGTGTGTGTGTGTGTGTGTGCGTGCATGTATGTGAGGGATTTTCATTACATCATTTAATTAAAATAAAACAGCAAGACGTACACACATTCAATGTTTCCAAGTCTCATAATATGCATGCATGTATGTTGGTAGCTATGTATTTACTAGCGTTTAACAACTCAGCACAATAGTGGCTATTTGGCGCCAACAAAAGTCAAAATTCGAAAAATATAAAACGAACTGCACAAACATTTAGGAAAATAAACCTTTCCAAATAAATGCAAACAGAAAGAACAAGATCAAATGTAACAAATAAATATGTTGACATTTCATAACGGGTATTGAAAAGAACAGTAACGGTAGCAATTGTCAAATACTTCAAACGGAGAGAGAGAGAGAGAGAGAGAGAGAGAGAGAGAGAGAGAGAGAGAGAGAGAGAGAGAGAGAGAGAGAGAGAGAGAGATGCCGCACAAGGCACAATTTTGCGCATCTTTGAGGCGCACATTTCTAGAACACTGATTTATTTATCACAACGCTGTTACGGCCTTGCACTCACGAAGATGAATCTCACTCAGCACCACGTGGTGTGTTTGTGACGCATACAATCTCTGATAAACTGCATTAAAAAACAAGGCCAATGTCTGCATGTTAAGACCACCATCAACATGTGTAACCTTGACCCCCAACCCCCAAAGGTGAAGAAATTGTGTTAACAGTAATGTGAGGAACTACCCCCTTCCCAAAAACATAGTGTAAACAGCCTCCCATTATAAGGCTTATGGGTTCGACATTTAATGAAAGTTATAAACGTAATAAAAGTCGTTGGAAACCTTGTTTATGCAAGCTATGGAAGGTGGGATGGTGGTGGGGGTGGGGTGAAGCCAAAGACACACCATGATAGAATTACAAAATACATGTAATGTTATGAACGTCCTACATAATTAAAAATATAAGTACTTTAGTACGTATACAGAAAACAATGCCTGGCATGCTTATGGGAATTATTCTATATCGGAATTGGAATTTTCAACAACTGCTTTGTAATTTAACAAAGAAAAGCTAAAACGGTTTGTGAAATAGAACCACCGCTGTGCAATTCGGCAAATACAATTTCAATCGAGACAGATAAAATGGAACTTTCAACGCAAAGACATTGGATCGACGTGTGAAACTGAATTCTCGACATACATGATTGAAATTTCAGTCATGGATAAAATCCAAAAACTCGGTTGCGTCTCGGTGTATTTTAGCGATGGTGCCAAGTGAATATTGAGGCATTGATGCTGATGCTGGTATGAAACATGTGACTCATTTCATGTTTCTTTGTTTCCGTGCATCTATAAATATGCCGATGAACTTGTGACACGACGAACTTCACCGTAAAGTCATCATTGAAGGTACTTTTAATTAACACAAAATTCATTAGGATTTTAAAATACTGGAAAGTCAGAAGTGAGAAACAAATGCAAATACCGTACAAGAAAATCAAGTGTAATCTGAGTTCAAATATACTTATCAAAAATGCGGCGAATTACATCCGAAGTTTCTTCTATATTTGGCTGAAAAGGCCGAGTAGACACTCGGATAGTGGTCAAGGGGAGGTAAGTCTGTGGTTCGCTGTTAATTTGAAGTTTGAACAAGCTGGTGTGTGATCTCGTTGTAATTGCACGAAGATTATAACATGCAGAACGCCACACGATATGTCCCTTTTCACCAAGCGCTCCAGCTCAGCAAATTCTGGTATTGATTGTCTAGTAAGTGAAACTTGTGCTGACTTGGCAGCACTTTCCATCATTTAATTTACAGTGGGAGCTTACTGGATTGTGCTTGAAAAATATGCCTTAAAAATAGCCATGAAAAACTACTGTCGATATGATTTATTGGCAATAAGAACATATTTCATCCATTCCATCTCCCCCCCACCTGAGGGAAAAGAAGTGCTTGGCCTTAATGATGCCACAGGTAGTGCTTCCCGATCTCTAGTTGTGACTCCTGGGTTCGAGTTGAATAGGGGCAATGTTCTTAGTGGAGACCCTCTTTGCTAGAGATACCTATTGTCAGTCTCACCCAATGCTCATCCATCCTAAATATTGTGAAGATTGGCGCCCCCCCCCGTTACACCAAGGTGAACGTAAAATGCTATGAAAATTTCAGCTACAAATAAAAATCCGAACATCGCCCACTTACCCTAGCGTCCGGGGGCAATTAACCCCTCTCAATCCCACTTAATCCCCTCGCAGCGCCACTTTTAATGTCCATGCACCCTCACTCAGATAACTTGTGCACTCTTCATTTTCCGCAGAGCTGTTTACAATGAAAAATTAAAATTTCTCAGCTTTCAAAGAAAAAAAGCCCTGCCTAATTAATTTTGTTTGTTTACTTGTCATATCTCTGGAACAGTTCCGTACATGTACAATTAATGGCCACTGAATAGCAATCAATGCCCAAAAAAACAAAAACATTTATAGCAAATTATATTTTCTATTGAAAAATTTTTGATATTAATAGTCATAATATTTGCAATGATCAAAAGTGATTGTTACAATAAAATAAAAAAATACTGACGTACTTTGAAACCTTTTTCTGGTAACACATTGAATTTTTCTTTACCTCCTAGCCATGGGAACTAATGCCACACTAACGGTTCCTGGAAAAATTGTTCAGCACAAATTTGATGCCGTGGAAACATGCTTAATGCAAAAATTGAATGATTTTGTGGGTAGCTATGCAGTTCAAAACTGATTCATTTTGACTCGGTAAATTAATACAAGCCAGCAGCAAGAGAAATGCGCATTACTGCATTACAACCCCAACCCATTTTTTTTTAAATGTCTGACTATTGTTTTTGAAGCCAAGTGACGTTCATGTTGAACACTCTGGCCCTTTTTCCCCATTTCAAAATTTTGGAAAACATTGTTTACCAAACAGCTTGTTGCAGCTTCGCGAATGTTAAATGGATTAAAAATCGGAGTAGACGAAATTTCTTCTTGCCGTATTTGATACGGAATGATATAAAGAGAGCGGTGTTTGCATAACGCCTGTGAAATCTGACTAGACGCGAAATAAACGAGCGTTAAAATACACTACACGTCACTCTGGTTTATGATGATAAAACCCCCACATACCGTCAGCTGTTCCAGCAAGTGATTCATTTTTTTTAGTGATTGTTACAATAAAATAAAAAAAATACTGACGTACTTCGAAACCTTTTTCTGGTAACACATTGAATTTTTCTTTACCTCCTAGCCATGGGAACTAATGCCACACTAACGGTTCCTAGAAAAATTGTTCAGTACAAATTTGATGCCGTTGAAACATGCTTAATGCAAAAATTGAATGATTTTGTGGGTAGCTATGCAAATCAAAACTGATTCATTTTGACTCGGTAAATTAATACAAGCCAGCAGCAAGAGAAATGCGCATTACTGCATTACAACCCCAACCCATCTTTTTTAAATGTCTGACTATTGTTTTTGAAGCCAAGTGACGTTCATGTTGAACACTCTGGCCCTTTTCCCCATTTCAAAATTTTGGAAAACATTGTTTACCAAACAGCTTGTTGCAGCTTCGCAAATGTTAAATGGATTAAAAATCGGAGTAGACGAAATTTCTTCTTGGCGTATTTGATACGGAATGATATAAAGAGAGCGGTGTTTGCATAACGCCTGTGAAATCTGACTAGACGCGAAATAAACGAGCGTTAAAATACACTACACGTCACTCTGGTTTATGATGATAAAATCCCCACATACCATCAGCTGTTCCAGCAAGTGATTCATTATTTTTAGTTTTTTATTTATCAGATCTCTGGAACAGTTCGGTACATATACAATATATTGACATTTGAAAGTAAACAATACCCAATTTTTTTTAATGCAAGTTATATTTTTCTTTCTATAATGGCGGCGGATCTAATTTGTAACTTCGCAAGAATATACTAAATCCTAATAAAAGCTTTATTGAGGTCACTGTGACCCACAACATTTATAATACTTGTGGTATTAGCAAACAAGTCAATATTGAAGTACGGAACGTCCGCGTGATAAACATTGCATAATACCTGTAACGTGAATAATAAGCATTTAAGATAGAAACAAAATTTTATGCATTAACAATGAATTATCCATATTAAAATTGTTCATCATTTTATTTTATAATATTATTGTTGTTTTATGTTTATATGCGTGCAAATTACATACCGAGTTCGTTGTACAGTTAGCTTACCAACCATTAAGTATCAAAAGTGAGGGGGGGGGAGTTATCTTCGAATCTGTTGATAATTTTCAGTTACCAATCAATTTTTTTTTAACTACTGTGATGGGTATAATCAGTTCTTTTTTCTACAAAGAAGATTAAGATATTTATAAAACAGAGGGCCGGAATTTTTCTCAAGATCTATAGAGATATTTGGGTAAATAAAGTACACGACTCAATTCAAAAACCATAAATTCGCACACAAATTGGTATTCCGTTTGAATATCAATTTTG
The DNA here is from genome assembly GCA_016746295.1 of Potamilus streckersoni. Taxonomy (NCBI): domain Eukaryota; kingdom Metazoa; phylum Mollusca; class Bivalvia; order Unionida; family Unionidae; genus Potamilus; species Potamilus streckersoni. Next base: position 3,087,772 of record JAEAOA010001748.1, on the reverse strand, counting down.
CAAAAGACATATATTAACCATAACATTCAGATAACTGCCTCTAAGTTGACGAATATGTGAACATATATGTTCACTTTACTAGCTGAATGTAATTTGTTATACTAAAGTCCAGTTTAATCATTATGTTAATTCTTAATCTGTCAAATGCACTAAACATTTATATTGCAATCTTGTATGTCTATATCAAAACATCTTTTAATTTTCTTTAAAAAAAAACAAACAAAAACAACGAAAGTCAGATATATAATTATTTCATTTCCTACATCTTGGTTATTATACCAAAGATTTCCAAATACCAATAGAAATAAGACCCATTACAAAAACTCCACAGTACATCTTCATAAGATGGGACATGCAGTCTGTTAGTACTGAAACGGTATGCATATCGATATGTTTATTAGTATTGAAACACTTAAAGTGCATGTATATATATATATATATATATATATATATATATATATATATATATATATATATATTTATGAATGTACAAACATTAATATATTATTAACGAAACACTTAAACATTGGGTCTATAGAAATACTTAGTATGCCTTTCAGAACACTTAACTATGAAAACACTTATAAATTTTGTATATAGAAACACTTAAACGTTATGTCTTTTGATTCACTTAGTATATCTGTCGAAACAACTTAAACAAAAATCTTATCGATAAGTTATATAAGCAACTTGTCTTTCACTAAAACGTTTGTTCAGACAACACTGTTTTGGCAGTTATACCAGACACAACGTGACAGTAATACCAGCGAAAATCCTCTTTTATGCTTTCGAAAAAGCAAGACAGTTATCCGGCCCAAAGAAACCTGAAATCTACATTCATTACAATAAGTCACTAAGAAACCTGAAATCTACATTCATTACAATAAGTCACTAAGAAACCTGAAATCTACATTCATTACAATAAGTCACTAAGCATGAGCTGCATCTCTTTGGATAGTCGACAGTTTGGTTTGTCCTTTACGAGATTTACTGCATGAAGTAATCCACAGATTCTGATTACTGTTTGGGTCAGTATTTTATAAAACGGCTGTTCAGAGTCAGTCAAACAGAACAAAGTGTTAATACCACAACCTTAAAAATTGATATATTATCTCAATATTGTTTTAAAGAAAAATTATGTGTCATCCATTTATATTGTCAAATGTAATCACAGTAAATGTTGGATCAGTACGATTTAAGAGTGTCAAACTTGACCTCGAACAGGTGTATACATCTGCCATTTTTTTTCACTTGTAAACTGATCGAGAACAAGACAATGGAGAAAGAGATCGCGTACTGTAAGTCTTAGGAGTTTCATTCGATCCAGGGCATTTTTTCCTTCACTTTAAGGTAATTATATTTTCGTCTAATATGATGGATAAAGTTAATTCTTTCTTTCGACAAATGAGGGTAAAAATTAGCGTTCAAAATATTTTGGAGCCCGACATCCAGGCGTTGCTTCAAAATGATTCTAGCCCGCGCACCCTGTACCCTCTCCCCCAAATATAAAAAACCTCGGTTCCTTATGAAAGGATAAGAGGTTTGTTTCGAAGACAATTGTGATTTTGGCAGAAATTATTATATTTGCTAAATATATCTTCCTTTTTAATACACCAATATTTATTATATCTGAGTATAATAACTTTTGCATACAAATAAAAGATCCATGGCACTATATGAGCTTTTAGTTTAATCACTTGTCGTAATTTCGTGGTTAAGTTTCTCATTACGTTTGGAAATAACTTCTCGTACCATTACAGAAATGCACATGCAACGTCGATCGAAATATCCGCATCCTTTTCCGTTAAGTCCAGAAAGAAACCTTGGATGTAATTTGCCGCCGTTGAAAACTATATTTGGAACTAGGTATTATATGACACCGGAAGGGGACAAAGTCACAACTAGCATATTGTCGGTTTTTCTGTTGCAAAATATGTCATGAACTCTGCAAGAGGTGAATAAAAAAAAATTCAAATTGATTTTGCATTAAAGCTTTTATTTAGACGGGATGGATATGGCCAACAGATGTTATGCAACTTAAGGAGTGTAGCGGATTGTCGTTCGTGGCTTGCGACGATGGAAACAGGTTCATCTTCACTTGTGACTATGATACAGTGCTATGTATATGTTAATATCAGATCAGAATCTACTTTTGAAAGAAGCGTACACGATCTGCGTAATGTGAGCACACAAATTTGTTTTGCAAAATATACACAAATATGAAGAAAACCTTGGAAAAATTCAAAACTTCTTTGCTTTATACACGCCAGTACATTTGTTATAAGTAACCGAAGTTGCTAAAGCAAATTAAATTTGATAACACTGTATGACAAATTAAATAAATTGGCAATTATTCGAATTAAATGAATTATATAAGTTCCAGCCTCATCTTCATCGCAATTAATGGCAACAAACGTCACACCACTAAAGTCCGATGATGCATTATGAAGTTTTAAAATAGCATACTTGACAAGTTATACTCGTTAAAAAATCAATGCATCTAAGTGCTCAAAGGGTGTAATACACTAACAAAGAATTTGCACTCTGGAACGTGTCAATTTCAGTTGTCGGTTGTTGCTACTGGAGCGTGATAATAAACCGATTGATTGTTGAGATCTCAGATGTTAATGCTACTGGAGCGTGATAATAAACCGATTGGTTGTTGAGATCTCAGATGTTAAAACTTAACTAGTGCACATAATTCACGGTGGCTTGGCGTTTTGATCGGATGCAAGCGGTTACAGTCTGGATCGATCTGAAATTGATCAGATAGAAGCAGCTGCAGTCATGGACTGATTTTAAATAAAACATTCGAGTTCTATGATAGCACTGCCCTTTTCAGATGTCCTATTTCTACATTTGAAGGGTGACAGTTTAATGTAAATTACTCTCAATGTTCCAGTATGAATAAACGGCAGGTGCACAAACACGTACCTAATTGGTGAAGATGCATACAAAAAATTTTCAACAAAAATTCTGCTCCTGTTACTCTTGTTTTGGGAGTAATTGAACCATCCGATAAGTTCACGAACACGTGTTAGTACAAGTAAGTATTAGTAAGTTAGTATATAGAAAATCTCAAATGGGTAATGATTTAATATTGAAATTATGAAACAAGTTTAATAGCTTCCAGCTTTTGCTAGCCTTGGCTAGCAAAAGCTTGACATTATTCTACGAGTTTCATAAATTTAATATTAAATTGTTACCCATTTGAGATTCTTTTAATCAAATATTTTTTTTCAGTGGAAATCGTTTAGATAGATAGAAGAACGAATACTATCGTTCATTCTGACAGATGGTGTACTTTTCATTTGTTGTGCATAAAAATAGTCCCAAACAAAGCTGAACTGGTAAAAGTAGATTGTACTGTTTTACAAACTATAAATCAAAGAAAAAGCTTCCATCCGAATAAACATTTTATAACTAGAAAATCATTTTTCTAAACAGATTGATCAATGCCATGTGATGCTGCCACATTGTTTGATGCGGTACGGTACACAGTGCAACAGGCTGACAGTAGAGTACACGTGAACAATAAATGAACTAAACGTTACATTATTGCGATTTTCATGTGAAATAGGATTACAGGATGCTAAAATTCTCACATTTACTACAATGCAATTGTAACCTGATATTTGCAGTGTCTGATTTGAAAAAAAGACTTTACAGAAGACGTCAACAAATTTATTTTCGTGTCGGATATACATCCCATATACGCTACGTAAAGATGTTGTGGTTGGATAAAGATATGTCACTGATATGCGCACACCCACCCACACCAGATATCCCTTAGTTTTAATCCTTGTTGTCGTTTTTGTCTTGTAGTTTTATGCGATTTTTGTATGATGATATTGTTAAACTCGACATAATAAACCCCTGTGGGGGTAACATATCTATGTAGAGAGAGAGAGAGAGAGAGAGAGAGAGAGAGAGAGAGAGAGAGAGAGAGAGAGAGAGAGAGAGAGAGAGAGAGAGAGAGAGAGAGAGAGAGAGAGAGAGGATATAATATTTGCTCAATTTCCATGTGCGAGTCGACTTTAAAAAATGCCCGCTAAAAATGTTGATTCAAATCAAAACATTCCAGAAGGCGGGATTAAAAACATTTTCCCACGATCCCAGCCAATCAGTAAAGAAAATACCGCACAATAATTTAATGGGCTTCTTTGGACCAATCAGAATCATATAAAGTGATATTTTAATGTGTGGTAATATAAAAGTATGAAACTGTACATACTATAGGAAAACCATACCTACTATGTGATTAAATTCGTTTACCTATATACACACACGCATTTACGCAAAGATAAGACTAGGTTACAAATCCTTAATTTGGCTGCATTTGCAGTGACACGCAAGTCTAAAGTCCGTTCCAATGTTTGTTTCCAGTGCAGTCCGGTGTTTTGGAGGTTTTCTCTTTTATTTGTGATACTTATTTGGACATATGTTTTAAAGAAGACTTTAATAAAGAAATAGGTAAATAGATATTAGTAAAATGTGGACCATTAAAATGTACACAACGGTATTAAAATATATTTGAAATGACTTGATTAAAGACTTAAAACTTTATGAAATTAGCATTTTGCACAATAACTTTATTAATGCCAAACATTGAAATTTTACAGGTGACTTTTCAAATGGAGGTAATACCTTTTACACGTTGTCTAAAGTATAACATAGATTATCAAGTTCTTAATGTATCTGGGATGATTTCGTCAGTGGAGGATTAGAATCTCATATTACGTTTACTATTATAGCAAAAAGTCTATGAACGTACAATTAATGATTTTCATCTATTATACCGAATCGTCGTTTTCAACAGAAGCAATTGAAAAAATCTTTAATGAAAGCTCCGCTTATTCCTTCGCTTGTTCCATGTAAATTGAATAACATAAAACAGAGTATGACTGGGCTGGACAGTACATCACTGGTCAATAATGAAAAAGTTTATCAGATGAACCTTTCGAGTGCTTATCCTATCTGAAAAAAAAATAAATAAAGAAAATGTTTTCTTGATGGAATTTCAGTCTTTGTACAGGCTTGACTTAGGAAAACTCATTGAAAACTGACATGGTATTCTTTTACACGAAGACACATTTCAAACACGTGCAGATGGAATTAGACCACTAGTTATTTTTTATTATATTGCCTATATCTCCCAACCGAACTCCAATGACACAAGAAAACCTAGGGGTGACTGTAACTTCTACTAAAATAATGCACCCTACAATTTGTCACGTGTTACTCTGCACGTTTTAAATATAGTGGGGATAAAAGCGTACTGTGGTCACAATTCCATGTCCGTGTCAATGAAAATGTAGATGTTGACCGTATTGGACAACTACTTTACCTGTGCGTATCTAACACCCGTACGCTTCCGCCCCACTTCTTTCACCACGACAATGAAAGGCAACTCAAAATAAAGAATGCATTCTTTTCCGTCATTCCATGGTAAAAAAAAAAATTAGTGAAACGTACTGCCAACTAAAGCCTGTAAATTTCGATAGAATTACATGGCTCCACATCAAACTGGAAACATTTTATTGTTGACCTATCCCAGATAGAGGTAGGCAGCCGGATATATGGCTTTCTGTACACAAAAGTTTGCATCAAGAATGGGTCTTCGTTGGGGAAGATAAATTGTATCATGGCCATTTAGAAATATAAAGTTATCGACTTTATAATGTTCTGGTGCTTCCAAAGGTTGCTGTAGGAGCTGAATTAGTTCTATATAGAACAACGACCTTACAGTGGTTCCACACATGCATGCATAATTAACTTTACTATAGATACAAAAATCGGGTTGATGTTATGGATAACAAGTAAAGTGAATACCCGTTGTCTTCCTCCGAATGATTTTCAGCGGGATATTAAACATACATTCAGATACGGCAAGAATTGCCACGAAGGAAGCTTCGGGTGGAAGAGGGTGTAGAGTTTGTCGATTCGACTGTGAAGTGTGGGGTAATTAAGAAATTGGTTAACATTTATGCAATCAAAACACTAACATTTACAGAGTAGTTATAGTCGGGAATATATCATTTGTTGTATTTTAAAACGTGTTTCATATATGATTACCTTGGTCTCTACCACAAAGTTTGATGATAATGACCTCTCATGATTTTGTGCCCTAGGATTTTCATATTATGTGTTTTATTTTGTCCCTGCCTACCTTATGTTTGCTTTAATATTTGTTCTGGATGAATTTTAAGTAATTTCTATAATTTGAATCTCTTCTGAAGTAAGACATGTACTGTAATAAATGATCATGTTCTCTAGCCAAGGTTCTGATATGTTAACCACATCTACAGATCTGTATATAGAATGAATGTATCGGAACCTTGGCTAGCGAAGATGATAGATGTTCATCTTGACCTATTCATTTATTGCGCACTATGGCGTGGCTGATATGTTTCAGTCTTAAAATGAAAATAGATAAATGGTGACAGCGAGGCGACTTTTGATTACATAGATTTATTTTACATTTTGATGATTATCTGAAATCAAGGTTGCTAGTCTAAGAATCGATGAAGATAAAATAGAGAATATCTGGGTTTGGCTGGTTATCATTGGTTGATAATGAAAAGTAACATTTACATTTTTTAAAACAAATCTTTGGAGAGCTTTGCCAGTTTTGTAAGTAAATATACAGAGGCAACATTTTACTAAGTGAATTTCATTTTTTTTACAAGATTGACTTTGACTCGTTACAGATTCTGTACATGTGGAATCGAATGAACATGAAAAGAAAACAATGCTGTGGAACATATGGCTTTCTGTACTCAGAAGTTTGCTTCAATGATGGGTCTGTACTGAGGAATATTGGTTGGATGATGAGCATCCAGAAATTAAATTTGTAATATCATGGTGTTTCCATGAGTTTATTATGGAAGATGAATTAGTGCCGCGAGTCCTCATGTTAACGAGAGATAACTCAATTGAATTTTATGGATTAAACGGGGGGGGGACGATCTTGTGAGAGAGACATGTTTTGTTTCCAGACACGTGACATTCGTCAATTCTTGATACTTCTACTTTTATGGTACATACTAAAATCTGATGTATATTGAATTATATGAGAATAGGTTGGTTATCACAAACTAGTTTCTTTTGTGACTTTCCGAGATTGGATGGAATGTAAATGTCCGGTACAATTACAAGAGAAAAATGTATGTGACGAGCATTATTACGAAAATGAGCACGAATGTTGCTAAACATTACTGCTTATGGCACTTTTATCGCAGTGTAATTGTTTCTTTTCCTTATCGAAAGATTCCAGTTCTTCGAAAATAATTTTCTTGTTTTGATTTATCAATATCGAGAACCAATTATATCCAATATATTAGATGACAAAAGATAAATGATCTTGTAGCGAAATATAAAGATAATCTGGCTTGAAGGAAAGTCTCTGGATTTTGAACCAGTCTCCTCGTGGCACAGTAGATCGGTATATATTCTCATGTGTGTATTGTTATGATTATGTGGTTTTAAACTAAGTAACAGAAAATGTAAAGCAGCAAGTTTGGTCAGTTTCAACAAAAAAATTAATTATCTTAGTCTAAAATATGAAAATTTAAAACGAACTTAACATTATTGTTATTTAAAAGCCAAATAAGCATGAAAATCCCATCACAGGTCGAAGAGTATAGATTGCTCGGAATTAATTGCAGTTTTGTTACGAATGAATTCCAATATTGAATGTACTGATAGTCCATTAGTCTTGAATGCGCCGATGTGCTAAGTCTTGGTTTATCACAATGATATAATACAGAATGTCTTTAAATAAATTCGTAAAAATCGCAAATTAGTGTTTTAGTCCAAACTGACTATAGAATTCAAATGATTACTTTTAATAAATTATTCCTCTCAAATTATAACCAAACAAACCTAAAATACATATATTACAATAGGAATGAAGAATTTTGTTTCCTTCAGAACCTTTTATAAAAATCTAAGAAATAATAAAATTACCAGAATGTGGGTCATTTTCCCATCCCATTCGTAAAAAAGTTCGCTACTAGAATAATGCAAATTTTGTAAGTATGACTAGATCTTGAGGTCCATTAACAGGTTACCAAACATTTATAAGATAAAACAAGACAAAACGCAGGTAGATCATAGAATTTTCAAGAGAAAAATACAAGGTCCTGAAATCAAATCCAAGTAAACTTTTTTATTTTAAAAATATTACATAACCAGGTAAACCTAACTCTTACCGTCAGGTAGCGATAAAGATTAGGCGCTTAATACAAATTAAATATCAATATAACATTATCAGTGAAAATACGGTTCAAAATTTGTGTAATATGACACATTTTCCTTAACGATTCGCAAACTGGTCATCTTTCAGTGGATGTTCGAAGCTTATGAAACGCTTATTTACATTCATCATTTCACATCATTTGATTTCGAACACGCACCGCCCATGAAAAGTCAGCATATGGGATCGTCGCCTGCACTACAGAAACTTCATACTGTATAAGAGAACTGTAAAGTTTACTTGTAAAAATAAGAATTATACATTATTTTAAGATACCAACATATACTGAATTCCTCGGTGATGGATGGATGAATGGTTGGGTTGGTTCTAAGGTAGAAAAATGGATGGATGGTTGATGGATCGTTTGATGACTGTTTTAACAACCATTCTAGTACGAGTAGTTATCTGTGCATTATCTAGACGAAAGCACAATTGAAATTATACGTTGTGCTTAATGACGAAAACAGTCTGCGATGGTATGTACAGCAATGTTCTCAATTCAGTTTTCCATTTCCATTCCCATCACTCTTGCCGTTGTACAGAGGCATAAGTGACAATTGAAAAAATAAATCACCTCCTCAAGAAAGAATTTTTGGACTTGCATTTAAAAAAAATTACAGTGATTATTTTTGCAATTCCAAAACTGCAACAGTTTTGTGTGCTTGTAAATGCCAGAAGACAAAAAATTGTTTCGAAATGTCAGAAGACAAAAAATCGTTTCCTTTCGCAAGTTAAGTGGTATTTGTAAAATCCGCCCACATAGGAAACGAAATCTAAAAAAAACCATCGTCGTTATTCTTATGAATACCAATGCAAAATCGGAAACTTTAAAATACAAACACTTTAAAAAAGAACTTCTTTTGGTATTTTTGAAAACTTTCGGTTTACTGAGACCTTTTCAATATTCATGCTAGTAGTTAAGAAAACATTAGGAAATCGAAGAAACAAATTTTATTATACCTTTCAGGGAACTAATTGCCCCCAACCCCCAACTTCATTTCTGGATAGTATTAGTCATTAAAGCTGAAGGAACTATAACGATAACTATAGAGTAAATAAACCTCTTGGAACGATATATAATCAGAAAATTATAGATACTGTTTGACTTAGTGAACTACAAAAGCGGCACATCTTTTATATCATACTATCCAACTACATGAATTAACAAAATGAATTGTTAGAAAAGTGTTTGGACGAGGAAATGAGAAAACCTGCACGAAATTTGGGTGCTTGGATCTTCAGCCGTTTTAGAAATAATCTGTTTCCATTGGTCTGGAAGTACTTGTACATAGTTCACACATTGCAAGGTCTCAACTCAAATCAACTCAATTATACTTATATCAATATAGAGGTGAAAAAATAAGAATAAAAAATATAATTAAATGGGCACAGAGATTATGGTTGCTTTTGTTTGTTGTTTCTTTCTCTTTTTTTTTTTTGTTTATTGACACATTCCGTGCTTTTTTTGACATTGAGTTGCAGCAGAAATTTTAGTTTATTGTTATGACCAAGAACACACTGAGGCATTTTATCGACACCACGACCATTGGGTTAAAATTCCTATGTTCTATCAACTGAGTTACTTCAACTGTTCCCGATGGTACGTGATTTGCATTAGGTCATAAAGGACAGATCAATGTGTGTGTGTGTATGTGTGTGTGTGTGTGTGTGTGTCTGTGGGTGGAGATTGCCTTTGATTTCTTTCGAACCAAACAATTTTCGTTTTCTTTTACATCAAACTATTTTTTTAGCTAATATAATGAATATAAATTGTTCTTTTTTCCACAAATCATATTAGGAATACTTTTTCAAGTTATCTTGTGGTGGAATTTAAGGAACATGTTTGCAGTCTGATACAGATGTAGATTTATCCTTTGTTTAATCGATCACGTTATGGAAAGACAGTTGTGAAAAGTGGTCGTTGATCTTGAGTCTTGAGTCTAGATGGGGATTATGTACACATAAGAATCGCAGATAATATCTACTTTGTCTCGTCCGTCAGTATTTTGTGTACGAAATGTACTAATGAATGACTGGTGTGGTTCTTATTTTAGGCAGCGAAATGTAATACTTATAATACTACAATGTTTGTCAAGAGACTGTAACTCGCATAAAAGTTTGTTAAATCATCGTACTGAAAACTTATAAGAAAATAGGTCACTCATATAATTTGATTGCATATATACAAGAATTCTCTTATTCGTGCTTTATCTGTGCGTTCAATCCGCTGTCGTCGGACTGCATAGTTTATGATTTTCTCTAATCTGGGGTCATGCAGTTTGAGTTGTACGCATTGTTTTGTACATAACAAATTGCCAAAGTGACAGTTTCCAGAAACCACTTACAAGGCACGCCCCTACGTTGCAGAAGTCTTTAAATTTAATTTAAGAATAATGGCTAAAATCGATGCATTTCAAAATTAGTACGGCTATTTTTTTTATATTGTGAATGCAGTATTTATATCGTGTGCTGCTGCTGTAGTCCTACTGTGCCAACCGTGGGAAGTCGAATGATTGTCCCAAAAAGATTTGAACAGCAGATGTCCATTACTCACAGTTGTGAATGCATTGAAAGAAGCATTATTTATTTATTTATTTATTTATATATTTCACAGCTGTTGCACAAAATGTTATGCTAGCTGATACTAACGCATTCTACGGCTCAGATATTTGTGTATTGTGAGCAAAACTGGAGTACTTGGAAAAAATCGTAAACCTAGAATGAGAAGCTACTTTACTTACCACATGACAGAACCGCGTATCGAACTCTGGATATTGAATGTGCAGAGAGATTGCGTTACCTTTGCGTCTGGGAGTTAACGTTCTCTGCAAAATCTAGGTGTCGAGACAAAGCTTGCTACGATAGGAAAAATGAAAATCTTTTGCATTTGAAGAAACGTTTACACACACGCACACGCATATGCACACACGCACACGTGTATGCACACACGCATACATTCATTATATATATTCACTTTCAAGACAGAAGGACTACACGCATAACATTTCTGTGACGGCAATACTTCTTTTCATGTCTGTGGCAATAGAGGATAATACCACTAAAGCTTTGTAATTTTTTTTTTTTGTTTTTACATTATAAAATGATACATTGAATGAGAATAAAGATGTTTCTCTTTAATGTAAAAGATGTATAAATATGATTATCTGTAATGTAAAATATGTATAAACAATTATCTTTAACCATTCGTTCAAAAGTCTTTAATTGAATCTGATAATTAAGTAATTTATTCAAGTAATTATTACTCAAGTAATTTAATCTGAATGGAAGGCTCAAAATTTCGTAAAAGAAAGCTTGCTCTCTTTCTCTTTCGGTGATAAAATATTTGTGTAAATTAATGTATATGTATGCATGTGAGAGAAACGTTTAGCAGCAAGTTGACCTACCATATTAAACGGACACCCAGGTTGCGGTGCAATTTCCAAAGAGAAGGGAGGGGTAATGGACATTGATTACCGTACAAAAATTTATGGCTGAAAAGGTTCGTAAATTGAGTTAGTCTTGCTTCTTCTAACAGTGGTTGGATTACTCATGCATTGTTTTAGTTATTTCGACATACCACAATGGGTAGATGCTGATCTATGAGCCTCCATAACGTAGGAAATGTTTGGGGGCGGGGAATGAGGAATGCGTTTATAAGAAGAAGCGTCTATTTATAATTACAGATTATTTGAAAGCATGCTATCGTTTCGGATTGAGCATAGAAGTAACTACCTTTTTTCAACAGTATTTCACAGCTCAGGGCACCTTTTGTTTAGCTAAGGGTTCAATATGTTAACCTGTCTACATGTTGGAGGATCCATCCGGTGTTTCACTGCTTTGCACTAGCGACCTCTATTAGATTTCACGAGTTGCCTCCCTCTACGTACCAGAAAGAATCCATTAGAAATGTATTTGAGGGTAAAGATATATTTGTGCAAAAACGGACCATCAGTGGGAAATAGCTTTTTTGAGATACATACCATTTGTGTGCTCCTTTGTCTCGATCATACAGTAACAGTGTTCAAATTTGAACAATTTGATTTTGATTGATGCAGTGGCCACTGCATCAAATGAAATTTAGACCCTTGGCTTTCAATATCCGATTGATCCATTAAGGTGTATATTACCTTAAACTATCTGACCTTGTCTAGCGAAGTTGGCCTAAAGGTGATGCTCGTTGCTCATCTCTTGTGAACAGAGCATTTAAATGAGAGCTTGATTTTATGAACGCGGGCTAAGCATAAGCATAAGTGACACGAGCTAATGTATAAAATAAACGAAGAATCTGACTTTGCATGTGTATATTGGCAATGTGTAAACAGCGACTACATAATAAGTCTCTTTTATAATGCAATTCTAATTGACACAGACCGTAGGAAGGGATTCTGAATTCTTTTCTTTTACTAAAGCTTGTTTCCGAATCTAATAGACCGCGGGAAAATCGTAGCCATTGTAGAAAGAAAAAAAAAACTGTTTCGGCTCAACGCGACAAAGGCAAAAACTCCGAATCGTTTGTAAATATTTCCAGCACTCCTTACAAATTTTTGTTAGTTCCAACTGTCATCTGTTAGTAATGGCGTGATTCTAAATAGGACATGTATTAAATCGTCTGCCATTAGCTGATAAGATATTTTTAGGATAGTTCTGCATCGAGGATGATTTTGTTCATTATGTATTTATTTATAACTATAGTAGAATCAAAGGCCAATATGAAAGTCACTTAAAACAATGATACAAAAATTGTGCCACTTAGTTTGTATATAAGGTTTTTTATACGTTATAAAAAGATGTTTGCTGCCTACCCCATTGCATTGCGTTTTATCAAATTCACTACTTCATTAGACCTTAATATATGTTACAATATGTCAAACATTAAGGTCTTAATATATGCTACAATATGTCAGACATTAAGGTCTTAATATATGTTATATGATGGCAATAGGATAGTATTAGAATGTCATTCATTTGTAATAAACCAATCAGAAAAGACAAAGAAGAGTATTAATGGCAATGTTGTATTGATAATGGGGAAAACTAAAACAAATATGTTTTTGTGCTTAGGTCAGCAAAAATGTAGAATTCGGGTCCTAATGTCAATGGCCACGATGACTGTGACTTAAAGATAAATGGTTTCTGCACAAAACATTGAGTACTGCACCACAGGTGTGGGCCAAACAATATCTATGGTGTGTACTTAATCAGAGGAAAGAATATATTGATTCTGGTGTTACAACGTCAAATGTCACAATCACGGTGACTGAAGGAAGGATATGGTTTTTTTATTATTTCAAGACCACGAACTACCATTTCTGAATGTCTTAAGGCGTGGAAGAGGTCCACTGATTTTGGGACGAAAAGATCGAAGACCAAAGTCGCTGTGATTTGAAGAAAAATCAGTTTAGTGAGGCAACTTGTAACTGATTTCGGGGTATAAAGGTCAGAGGTCATGTTCATGGCATGTCTGATAAAAAACTAATAGTTCCTGTCCAAGACCGCATGCCATGACCAACAGTCCATGACGTTAAGACCATTCGGTAAATAATATCCAAAGCCAGTTATGCATTAGTAGTTCGTACATAGGGAGCTATAAAACAATGGCGGCTAATGTGCAGTTATTGGTACTTTTATTTAATTTAGAGAGAGGTTGTCGTTCGGGAGACAATTTTGCCCTTTATTTAATTATGGAAGACATTGAGCTTATTGCCATCGGTCTTGCAAAGAATAGGAGTATTACCGGTACTTTTTGAGAATGCAAATCACTCTTTAAATTTCTGGATAATTTTCCGCAAGTTTATTGCACAGGTTTTAAAGGATATGTTTCAGGACAATTGTATAACAAGAAAGTCTGCCATGCCCCCTCTCCTAATAATCAAAGCTTAATGCAGCGGCCCATTCGAACTACCTAAAAGTTATTGTATGTGGGGTGTTTTTTGAACCCACCTCACTCCACAGCCTAGTTTCAGAAGTTGTATTTTACTGTTCTTTCGCCAACATTACATGAAATTCTGAATTGAGTTGACGTATTTGGTTTTAAATCTATACAAGATGATTATAAAGCCTTCATGATGTAAAGCAAAATGCACAAAAAATAATTTCAAAGTTATTTTCTATTACGTCAAAACTCTTAGAACTTTGGAAAAAAAATTGAAACTTATTTTGACAGTGTAAATTATTTGCTCGTGGTATCAGAGAAAACTCCACTTCTTGCAATATGAAAATAAATTTTATTAAGAAATTTAATAATTTAAAACTAAGATTCAATAGCTACGATATCCTTCTTCATAACGGTATGTTTACACTTGGTAACTATCTAAAGTGTTTATATTATCAATGATACAAAGTTGCAATTGCCGGTCGACAGAGTAAGGTAAATATTTTGGTTACGGAGCACACATATGTAAAGTACTTAAGGCTTTGTTGATGTTTTTGTTTCTTAAACCTATTATAAGGTTTAAAAAAAATCGATTATTAACTAAATATGAAAATATCCAAGAAAGGCCGCTCCCTCTGTCTGTCTCTGTCACTTTATCACTCCATCAAACATTTGCAATTTCGAGGTCAGTCCTACGGATAAAACATCGAATGAATGGGATGGATACCATTCGGGTCACCTCGACTATTTACGAAAGAAGGACTGATCAAGAAGCTATTTTTTTATATAAAAAAAACAAACTTTCTTGACCTTACCGTGAATCCTAGAGTCAATCCAATCGTAGATATTTCATTTTTTGAGGAGTAATTTCCGGCGAACAACATGTTTGTTTTTTTTTTTTCTGTAAATTACTGAGTCGTCATACTCTGAGGGATAGTTTGTCTAGCAGAAATGTGGATTTTGGTTTCAAAGGTAAGAAGTGTTCTCAATAGTGTACACATGAAAGTCTGTGCACATTATATACTTGCCTATTATGATATTGTTTGGTCAATGTAGCGTCGATAGAAACCTTTACTCTCTGGCCGTCTTTCCTCGACCTGTTCTAGGATTTCGCCCACGCACTAAGAATACGTTATCGAGTGTCCTTGTTTGTTCCTGAGTATGCTCGCCCTAACAATTCGAGTTTTTCTCGGAAAAAAAGGTAAACTAAAAAAAGCAAACAAAAATGACGGATTTACTCTCGGCATGTTTTCCCATCTTTGTTCTTATCTACTCGAGCTTCTCAGCTGGTCCGAGTTCTCAAGCCTTGGTTCTTATCAGTCCTCGTGCAAGGTTATTGACGTTAGGGCAAGGGTAACCAAACGAATATTGTTCTTATGTCAAAATCCTTGTTCTCGTTTTGCGCCCAATGACACTTTCTGCTGTTCTGTGCTAATTAAGAACTCTTAAGAACTCCGGGGTAATGAAGACCATTCGTATCTCTTCATTCGTCCCTGACCGATTAATCAGCAAAAACAGCTGAAATAACAAACACACCGTTTTTGTCCCCTTGATTGGAGACATACCTCATTGTTACATTATATTTGCCACAGATTCTAACAACCAACGTTCACGACGCTGAACACTCATTAAATGCATATACTTAACGTTAGAAAATCGAAAAATTTCTTATCGTCAATTGACGACATTGATCGCTTTGGTTTTCCAAATGAAGAACATGTATTGAATAGAAAGACCAATTGCATAAGTCAAGAACACATTGTAAACCTATTCCATTGTTATCGCTGTTTGCTGTCAGAGAAAGCCACTCATACTTGTAGGTGGCTACACATGTCCGAATAACATCAAAAAATTTAAATATTGAATAAAGCGTCAGTCTACAGAAAGTTTTCGAGGGCGTTTAGAGTAAAGAAATGCGCTCCTGTACAGCCGGAAAAGGTTGCTGTTTATAATTGTAAATGGTGTACTATTTCCCCCAAAACGTACACAGAACATAATTGTAATTTACAGGCAAGTTTTTAAATTTAAAATTTACAACTTTAATACTTCAACGAAAGTTAACCTGCGATAATACCCGATAGGTGTATTATGTACTTACTTTCTTTCTGTTTTAGAATGTATTACTTTCAATTAATGTCACTTAATATTTGCACAATACATGGTTTGAAGCTTTAATTATAACAAAAGTTTTAGTTCGGAACATAAAAACAAAGGGCCTTGAAGTTAAGCTACAAGACCGTTACATTTTACGACCTTAGCTTTTGACCGAGGCAAGTAAAGACTTTGACACAATGTGGATAGGTCGGTACGTGGGAAATCTTGCCATCATATTCCCGTTGGTCGATGTTCTTGCCAGTGTTTTAAAGGTATCTCTATGCACAAGTTATATTGTAACTGTATACGATACTAGCATATCATGCGCTTAACAATCACGGTAATTTCCCAAACCCAACACAACTTTCAGTCAATGAGATAAGAAAAAGTTTGTGTAAGATAACTATGTTCATATATCCATTTGGTCTCGTGATCTGCCAGGCAAGCAGTTGTGGACAAATGTAAGCATTCTCTAGCATTAGACAAGTAGTTTATAATATAGAGAAAAAAAAAATGAATGCATTTTTACTATAACAAGATGGACTGATTTTTTGTTTTACTCAAGAGAGTAATTTTCTAATAAAAGAAATTGATTATTTATTTTTAAAAAAGTTATTTTTTAATTTTAGAACCTGAGCTTTTTATATTTGAAGTTTTTTTATTTTTATATAATATCAGAATGCCGAGTGGTCTACGGATCACTGTCATCTCAACTCTGTCTGTGTGGGTTCGAGTCTCGGATTCGGCCAGGGCACTGTGGATATGTAAGAAAGCTTTCCGGGGTTTTCCCGGGTTCTTCTTCCACCATTAATACTGGCTGCCCATCTTGTGCTGAAAAATGGATTGAAACACTGCAACAACAAGAACTTGTATCAGAATAATTAAAAGATAACTGTAGCGAAATTGAAATACGTGTCTTAGCATCTCCACTTGGCCCTCAATACGCACGTTGCAAAGTCATCAGATTGCGGTTACAGGTAAGACCCCAGGTAAGAAGAGTATTGCTAATTAATCAGGCCCATTCTTAACAAACCTACAAATATTGCTCAAAAATATTATGGCGAATTAGAACCAGGCATCAGATTTTCAAGTTTGGAATAGCATTTATTGCGTAGAAATGTCAGTAAAGTATTATAACGGAGCTGAGAGGAGTTAAATTGGACATTTCAAACATTGTCAGGTGTTATTGAACATTGCCAGGTGTTATCTTAGATCAGAACCCGATCAGCAACTATTTACTAGACATCAGTGATGTTTTAGACAGTCCCCTGGTTACATTTGACTTATTTTATAGTGGGAGTTTGGACTTGAAGAGGAATATCAAAAGGTTTCTAGCTAAATAACCCGCCGAGAATTATATAAATTTAATTATATGAAATAAAATTAGCAAAGAAAAGTTATGTTGCACCCACTAGGTTTATCGGTATTTCTTGGAGTAAAAGCGTTCGCAGCAGTACTTCGTTGATAATTGCCAGTATTTACAACACTAACCAACCTTTAATCGCGGTTCCATCCCTTGACCGGACAGTGACTGATTTTGACTTACAAGCATTGTTTTCGTTTGCGATTGTGTATTGTTACATTATATACATTATCTGTTGCCAGGGCATTTCACGGAGGTCGGTGTTTCTTAGAGTAATACCGTACATGTCAACCGGAAGGTCATTTCAATGTTGTTTAAATCGGGATCCAACGATACATTCAATCCCTCCAAAACTAACACTGAGTTTTGGCCATATAGTTAGTATTTGAAATTCTTAGTTTTATCTGAAGCAAAGTCCATTCTTTGCTGTTGTGGTTTGATTTCTCAGAAGAACGGTTCATTTGGAAGGTTCAAGCGAATTCATTCGGCACTCTCGAATGAAACAGCCTTGCACTATGCTTACTGGTTCAAAAAAGGCTTATTATTATTATTATTATTATTATTATTATTATTATTATTATTATTATTATTATTATTATTATTAATAATAATAATAATAATAATAATAATAATAATAATAATAATAATAATAATTATTATTATTATTATTATTACAAAATTAGTGTTTCGGGAGCAAAAAAGGCTGATGTCTAAGTTTACAAAGCAAACACATTTGTATCGGTGGTTATTTTATTGGTATATCCCAATTTAATTAGCATAGACGAACATTATTGAATAAATAAAAGTTTGCCCCACGTCTGAGAACGCCGAACTTGAATCATACACTGAAGACTGCCTTATTGGTCAACGCCTCATAAAACAACGTAAAAATAAATAAATAGATAAATAAATAAACAAATAAAGCAACGAACGAGAAAAAAGTCAATAAAACTTCTCAATAACGTAAACTTCATCTTGTGAATGTCATGGATGTGATTGAAATGTATGAAAATCAAATTACATACCGAAAATTCGCTCCGTATTTTTCTGTTTACTCCAAATAATATAAATGTGTCTTATTCAAGGTAATGCATAATCTGTCGAGAAATGCAAACAAAGACCTGGACAGGGCAATTATTTGTAAAATTGGTTTTGTTCTTGTAAAACTGAGGCACATTTAACTCCCGACACGACCAATGCGAAAGATCATTATATTTTCTTATCTTTAGAACTTTCGTGTATTTATAAAGTTTGCGAAAGAAAAATGCTGTCATATTTGACAAAAGACGTCACTGCTTTTTAATGGCCCTATTTACATTATATCAATACACAGCGAACGGCGACTTACGGCAACAAACCTATGCCAGACGTAACCATTGTATTACCGCACTGGCTTGATATACCCAAATGACGGTCATTTGAAAGGCTTACAAACGCTCTGCATTTTTAAATAAGTACCCGTGACTGAACCCGTTACCTAAATATACACTTCTGACTCGCACTTCTGCTTTAAGACTGGAAATGATTGATATATTAACAAGATCATATCCTTTCCATTCAATCATTCTCCCAACCCCCTCACCAACACCCACCCCAACCCCAAAACATGAATTAAGGCGAGTAGTTTAGAAGTATGTAGTCGGTTATATTCACTGCTTTTAAAGTCCCAATGCCGCCTTTTTCATAATTACACCATTTTCCCATTCTAACCAAAGTTTGGAAGGAAGAAATTTATTTTGTTTAGAAACTATCTGACATAAACTGTTCTTTGAAATAGTCAAGATGTTAGGATTAAACGGCTATAAAATATTAAGTTTAGAATTAAGATGTGCCAACTCTTAATTAAGTCGCCGAAGTGACTCATTATTCTCCAAAAGTAGTGATGGCATACATTAGACAAATTTCCACTAATCTAATAACAAACAACATTTACATGTGGCAAACAAATAGATTCGAGAGAGAAAAAAGAGCGTGTGTTAGTGTTTTGGATTTTTAACGAGGCTTAAAAGTTTTTCTGTCTTATCGCTACGATATCTTCAGGGTGTCAGTTTATAGTGTGCAAACATGCAGCATGATGCCCCCCATCCAGTCGCATTATCCTGGCACTAGGCCGACCAGTCCTAATACTAACCTCCTAATGCCGAGTGCATAGCTATAGGCAGTCGTTAGTACCAGTTTTATAAGTCTTTGGTATTACTTCGCCAGGGTTCGAACCTGCGACCTCTTGCAGCCGAGGCGGACGCTCTTACCAATTGGCTACCAGAGCGGTCTGGAAATGAAGAGAGGTGTGCACACTTCTCTTCATTCGCTTTTTTACGCGGATCTGAGAAAAATCGCGCATTAGATAAAAACAAGACTGGTCGATAATGAAGATCATTTAGGGAGCAAGGATACTTTTAATAACGAGCTTGGGCTGAAGACGATACCAGCTGTTGCGGATTTCCTTTTTAGTTGCTAAATATCTGGCACGGAAAGTAAAATATGTAATGTATAGTAGTTGTGCATTTATTTTTGTATTTGTAAATACTAGGCCAAGTACTACATAATATAAAACACAAAATTATAATTGCTTATCGATTTAAGATAACTTACCGTATCCGACATAGCATACTGTTGGCTTCTTCTGCTTACAACGGTGACGTCATCAATTTTTTTTTCGCTTTAGACTGAAATTGGTTGATCCATGAATATCACCGATCAACATCGGTTTAATTTGTACGCGTGTGAAAAATAGCTGGGTTTCTCAGTTTGAGGGAGAAATTACGTGGCTCACAATGTGATGAAACGTCGATTTGTATCAAGTTTTAATGGCATCCATCAAAGTTTAGGACCAATATCTTTCAAGATAATGTTATTCAGATTATTTGGCTTAAACAACTTTTTGCATTAACGGCGGTATTAAGGCTTTAATACGGACCTTAAAGGTTCCACATCGAAAACAAATATATCGGTCAGCAACCAACGTATTTATTCTTCGATTATTTAATACACTCCTTGTTCGTTGTTAATTTTTTTGTTGTTGTTGTTCTGGGCCTTAACGTCATTTTTCAGCACACGGTACACGGTGGCCAGTATTAATGGTGGAGGAGAAAACCGGGAAATACGCGGAAAGAACCACGGACCCACGAAAAGCTACTGGCAAGCTTTCTCACATATTCACATTCGCCGAATCTTAAACTCGAACTCACGCAGACAGAGGTGAGATGGCAGTGATCTGTAACGGAGATTGCTTTAGACCACTTTGACACTTGGGGTCCCTCCTTGTTCGTACAAAATCAGTACTAATTTCTCGTGAAGTGGCCATATTTGCTTTGGCACAACTGCCGGCATACAAATGCATGTCTTCTCTTCAGGCCTACCACTCATGTGGCCTAGTGGTTAGAGGTTCCGCCTCGGATGCGGAAGATCGCGGGTTAGAACATCAACTGAGTCATACAAAAAAAATGGTAGTAACAGCTACCTCCCTAGGCGCTCAGAATTAAGGGGTTATTGTCAGGATTCGTCAGCCTAGTGTCAGGACAGTGTTACTTGGTTGGACATTGGGCTACACGTCGGTGAGAAAGCTTGCCAGTAGCTTCAATGGGTCGGTGGTTCGTTCCCTCGGATTTCCTGGTTTCTTCCTCCACCATTAATACTGGCCGCCATGTATAGCCTATCGTGTGCTGAAAAATGGCGTTAAGCCCCAACAACAACAACAACAAAACTATGTTTTATTTCCTCTTGCTCCTAATTATGTTCACACTTTTGCAGGAATGATAGAATCTTAATATGACATATGTTGCAAGATGGATGCAAATGAAAAAGTACCATCTTAGATGTCTTAAAACAGAACAACATACATTTGCATGAATTATTGGCATGCGATGAATGTATGAATAAAATTCGCTACATTTTTGCCACGAAAAAGATTTTGTGACTAATCATTTCTTGGACCAAAGTCATTTACACTGTTGATATATGTAAACATAACATGCGTAGGTATTTTGATTGATATGAAAGTAAGTGGCAATGGTAATCTGGTTCTGACACTTAACCTCCCGTTTAAGTTGAAAGTCATCGCCCAGTTCATAGTTATAATCAATCTTAATAAACTATCAACTAACCAGGGACAAATATCCATTTAAGCTTGCAATATAGCCAACCAAGTGCTGAGTCAACCATGATGTCACAGATTATTGTTAAATTAGATCGACTTATAAGGAATCAATTAAACATGTTTGCCGTGATTTAATTTTTGTTGATCTCGCATTTAATTCATTATATACCTTTCAGTCTGTTCCAATAATGATATTGATTTCAGCGCTGTTGCAGTCAGAACCAGCCCTAAGATGTGCGGGTCCCAAGTGATGAGCGCGGGGCCTCAAGAAAAAAATTGCATTGCAGAGAAGCGCGGGACCCAAGGCGGTTGCTTCAGTCGCCTTACCCAATGGTCGGGCCTGGTTGCAGTTAGCACAACGCCGTTGTACAATATGACACAAACATGACATGAATTAAACTGCATTCACATTCTAAAATTTTTATTTGCAGATATAATAGTCAGAATTTAAAAACAAACACAAAACCAATACATTATGCTGACGACGATGACGAGTAATGAGATGAACACGAAAGGTTGGATGCACCCCACTTCCACCACACACACACACGAACACACACACACAATAACTAGAACATATATTAATACTACTCGTTTTGTAAATGTACAAAATGTCATGGAAATTCCTTTACTCTCCTTCGTCGCTCAGGTGGACTAGTTATTAGAGCGTCCGCCGCGGAGACGGGAGATCGCGGGTTTATACCCGGCCGATCCTTACAAAAGACTTGCAAATATTGTACTTGCAGCTGCCTGGCTAGGCGCTCGGCATTAAGAGGTTAATGTTAGGACTGGTCGGCTTGGCGTCAGGATAATGTGACTGGGTGGGACATCATGCTACATGTCTGCAGCATGATGTTCTAGTGCTGCACATAACTATTTGCTGTCACACTCACTGAAAATTTTTAAAATCTACGTTAAAAATCAAAATTACACACACTCTCTCACGAGGGACGGAACCACGTGGAAAAATCTGTGGAGTGACCGAGAGAAAGAATTTTAACAGGATTTTTCTGCCGTGTGACACGATACAAAAAATGCAAAGTTTCAATAACGTCTCGAGACGAGCTGGCCTTATTGCTTCCATGGTTAGATTGATAACAAATACTGTAATAATTTGTTTTGTTTTGTTTCTCAACATGAAGAAACGTGTAGACAATATGGTAATAGTGATGTCCCATTTCTTTCAGTTATCCTGCAACATTGGGCAGTGAGTGGGTGAAAGATATAACTGCATATTTACCCCTCCCCGAAAAAATTAATTACCTTTGTGTCCACTGACTCTAATGTAGTGTGCATAGTGTGCAGCAATATGGAGTCTGTATGCTGTGAAAATTAATTGCCTCTTTCACGAATAATCCATGCAGTGGCAAGGAAAAGTGGATTTTGTTTAAAACTTGGAAAATTGAACATGAGCTGCTTATCTGCACATGCTGTTGCAAATAAAACGTGCCCTGAAATACGTTGACAATAGTTTCTAAAAGAAGGCGAATTAGGTCTTTATTGGTTATGAGCAACATTTTATCAAGACGACCATGATACAGTTATCGATGTCTTTTGGTGGTTCCAGAATTTACGATCCCCAAAATTATTAGTTTGGATTTGTTCAGATTCTCTGTTCACACATTTTTTTTGTGCGTGCCTAGCTATTTATTCTTTCACAATTGGTAATTCAAGTTTATATGCTTGAGTTTAAATCTGTAAACACTTTTTTGGTATCCTAGTAAGGGGTTCAAGGCAAATTGTAGAAAATATATGACTTGAATCTCTATTTCCTCGTTATGGTGACCAGCAAACACTTTAAGCTGCCGCTTTGTAACCCGCTTGGTAAAGCATCCAATGTTTTTGCAAATAATTACAGTAAACAATAAAGACCAATTTACAGAATCACATAAATAGCTATTTATCACAAATGCAGAAAAATGTCACTAAATCACCACTAATATGTCTATAATTATTTGTACAAATAAGTACCAAGGTTTTTCTCTATACGTGACCTGTTTGACACACCGTAGATTCCACTGTAGAAAGCACGAGTGTGTGTATATATTATATTATATTATATTATATTATATTATATTATATTATATTATATTATATTATATTATATTATATTATATTATATAATATTTTTTTATATTATATTATATATATATATATATATATATATATATATATATATATATATATATATATATATATCAATATATCAAGTAAGCATGTTACTCTATACTTAATTTAACTTTCACGATTAGTGACAATTGTAAGATTTAACTTAACTGCATAACTGAACGAAGTACTATCTTCTTAAGCTCACCTGCTCATATTTTACCTGATCAGTTTGTAATTTTTTTAACATTTGTCTTTTTATTAGGTTGATATACACTCTTGTTCTGCGGGAAGTGCCTTCTCACAAACTTACTGAAACACATACCACAACTACCTCAACTACAAATTTCTGATAATTACATTCAAATTCAATATAGGCATCCTATATATGCGTACATGTTTAGTTTATTTAGGATAGGTGGCTGAAGGCAAGTACATTTCATTATCTTTAGATGGATATTAGGAATGAAGGACTGATGACTGACTCCAGAGGATATTAACTGCGGTGGATTAATATTTATGGAATTACGTGCGGTGAATGAAGAGAGCAAAAGAAGTAAAGTGTAAACAAGCAAATAAGTCATTTTATAGTATAAATTTCAGGAATTGTTTCGAATACTTTCAGTATAGAAAGTTTGTTAGCCATTGGGTAACAGGTATTCGTGTACTATGACTATCGGTCATGAGATCGGGTTGAATGGGTGAAGAATCAATATGGCAGCCCCCCCCCATGTATTGTATGCAATGCCCAAATGTAAGGTTCATTCCATCTTGCCTTAGTCTTCACTCAACACGACAATTACAGTGTTGTCTCAATGCCAAAATGACTGGTCTTAAAATGCAATATAAAATTGTTCTGTTTAGGTTATGTAACAGGTTGTCCCAGAACTTTTTAAATGACGTTTTTTTTTTGGTCAAAGTTAGCCAAATTTATACCGTTTCCCTTATTCTTTCCTGTAATTGATATGGGACTATACCACACCACCCATTCTGATGTTGTTGTTGACGATGATGATGATGATGATGACGACGACGATGATGATGACGACGACGACGATGATGATGGCTTGTGCGACTAGTTAACTCTCGAGATTTTTTTATTGGTCGCGGGTTGTAGGAATGGTGCCTCTACAACACCGTCGTTGTTAAGCCTATTCCAGTTAGGAATAGCCCTTCATTAGCGTTTTTGCTGCAAACAATTTGAACCGTTATAAGATATTAATAGAATTTATATAGGCTTACGTTAGAGCAATGCATAAATAATTTACAAATTTACGGAGCTGCCACAAAATCTTCAATCAAAAGGTAAGACCGAGAGAAACATACAAGGAAGCTTTATCAAGGAATGCATTTTGAGAAAGATCATGACCTCCGACTGTTATCCCAACAGCTATGCTGACGATGAAATATCTGAACAGTTTAGAAGAAAAATAACTAAGTACACAACATCCACTGAGAAAATAAACGTAGTTATTTGTTTATATTCTCATCCAAACACTGGTATGGATACATAACACCTTACTATCGTCTGGAATTCAAAGCCTGACGTGAACTACCTGATAAATGGGCTATAAATACATTATTGTTTTGGATTAGGAAATTATATTTTCGATAGGTCTTCATTTCTTATCAGACAGATTGGTTCTTGCTCCTTTAGTTTTCGTTTAAATTTACCTCATGTCACAGTAGGAGCTATTTGTTCTTCTGTTTATGCACTGAAAACCTATGAAGTGTTGTCTGTTGTCAGGTTCTTAAAGCTCCATATTGAGTTACGAACATGCTGAACGCAAACACGTTCGTCGACTATTGCATGTCCGTATGCAACATATAGCCAGCCCATTCTTGCGTTCTTTTGACTCTTGAAATGGCAATAGCTCCATACGTATAAATGAATATTTAAAATTCTGCAATTTCAAAGTTGGTAGTGGGCCAGTGCTTCATCTGGGATTCATTCTCGACATAATTATACTGACCGTCATGTATATTAGATCATGTACTGAAAAATAGCATTAGTAATCACTAAAAAATGACGTGTATAGGTGTATTTGCATAAACCATTTAAAGACTCATAACCGAAGTTCCAATAGTGACTTGTCTTAGCACAGTTGGTTGAAAGTCATGTTTCTATATCCATTCAATATATTTACATGCACAAAATAAAAAAGAATCACTTTCAAACACTATCTTTTAGTATTCAGTATACTGAAATGACATAGTTGTAATTGGATCTTCAATCGGGTTAATAATGACTTCAATCTTTTTAAATCAGTAGAAATGCAAAATATTTTGTCTGGTCTTCCATGTTCTACATGTTCTTGCAGTCTCCCCTCCATGTCCAGAGTGCATAGCAAGTGTGTTGTTTAAAATTTCGGACTGAACAAAGTCGTTGGAATTAATGGAAAGAATAATGCTAGAATATACACGTGTATGTATATTGGCACATCCACTACTAGAGTATTTAAATTATTCGACTTAGAGTCACATGATTTAAAAAGCATAAAGTAGGGACGAATCATGGGATCAAAAGTGCACAGTGATCAAAAGATTGTTGCTAATACAGTTTCTTAAATTTCTGCCACTCTCCCTGCTGTCAGGTAGTTTTCATCGTCTTAATGTAGAAGTCATAGTATTATCAATCAGCATCGACAGTAGTAGTTGTAGTAGCAGCAATCAGAATGTAAATAGTAGCAATAGCGATAATATTAACATCAACATTAACAACGGTAGTATCAGTAGTAGTGGTTTGTGATTTGGAGCATTTACGTAGCTTTTACAATTCTATATTTTTGGAGGGAGCTCTTCCCTGGTTGATCTTTGCAGACCAATCAGGGAGGCCCTCCTGTCCTACTTGTAATGATGATGCTATTGCATAAAAGGTTATATTCTTTATTGTTTATTATTAAGGCATTATTATTCAAGGCATTCGTCTCATTTATGGAGATTTTTTCTCACGTCGTTTTCTTCTTTCATCTTTCTCCTTTTCACTCTCTTTTTTTCCCTTTGGGTTTCCTTATTTGCTGCTTCTGACTGTTCATTCTGACCGGTCATTACTATTGTTGCTGGTGTTAGGGCAGTACTTGATTGAAGCCCTCTTCATTATTCTCATGTTGTTGATGTTGTAGTGTGATTTGGTCGTCTCTTGGTTGTTTCTTTCTTGGTGGTGCTCTTGAATTCAGCACTTGTTCTTGTTGTTGTTGCTCCACATTTGAGGGTCCTTTTTGTAGTTTGTGTTTTATCAATGGGCCTTCATTTTTTGTTGCTGATGTTTCTGACTTCTTGTCTGCTGTTCTTTCCTATTTATGTTTGGGTTCAACATCTTTCGTTGTTCTTGTTGTTGTTGCTCTTTTTTGCATCATCTCGTTGCTGAAGTTTCTGACTGTTTATTGTTGACTGATTGTTTATTGTTGTTGGGCTTTGTTGCTGCTGCTGTTGTTCCTCTTGGTTTTGAGTGCAGTTGTGTGGCGTATGACCTGTTTTTCCACATCTGCTACAGGTTCTGTGGTAAATACATCCTTGATACCATGATTTGGTTTGAAAACCAAAACGGTAGAAGGCTTTTTTCATCTCTACCAGCTTACTCTTTTCAATTTCAAATATTCTGGTACCATTTTTATTCTTGTCATGGTTATGGTATCCAAACAGGCTGATATAACCTTTATTTTGAATTTCTCTTCAAATTTCTTTTTTGTGGCTTCTCAAGGTATATCAAGTGGGATGTCAGTTAGGTGTAATTCTGTTCGTTTTCTATTTTTTCTCCTGTATGGTGTCGGTATTTTGATTCTGCAAATGTCCTGGTTATCTCATCTGTTGTAGTTGTATTCTCCTTCTCTTTTTTAGTTATTTGTTTTCAGTTCATTATTCACTGTCGTTGAAAGTAGGGATAGGTTAAGTCTGCTTTGTTCTGGCCATTTTTCTGACTGAAAATCCTAGACTTAACTCTGTCGTAAACGACTTTTCAAATGGCGCGGCTCAATTCGTATCGCTACAAGGTCTGGAGTGTGGAAGTATATTGTGATGTTTAGCACTGTGGCGCCATACCGCGGACATATATCATTATGTACTACCCAGACATTATCTTGAAACCAGGCTGAATAATTGCTATTATGAAAAAATATAACTGACCAACATCAACTTGTCAGACAAGCTTCCAAGGAAGTTCCAGTCAAGGACAGCTCTGCATACTCCCACATAAATACGCACACGCAAACACTCATGCACCGGCATACAGGTGTGGTATCCATCAAAGGAAAGGGACAGTCCAGGACATGCATCTTTTCCCCTGCTGTCCCATTTTCCCCTGCTGTCCCATAACACCTCTCCTCCCCGGAACCTAACAAGCTCATAAGCGAGGGGCATGTAGAGGCGAAGTGGCCTACTGCCCCACATACTGTAACTCAGTCTTCAGTTTGGCCCTCGAAGACCAACACACAAATATGATCCTTTCGGACTGCGGTCAAAAACATTCAACCAAACTACAACTAAGCGGCGCTAAAGGAAGTAATGGATTGCCTACATATAGCTGATTGGAAATAATTCAGGCCCATATAAGTACGTTATGTACGCAAAATTCCAACATGATATAGTATTCCAAATTCACAACTCTACAGCTACAACTATATACCATTTGATCAATTGCTTAGGTGGCCTACACAAAATTGGAATGGGACACCCGTAGGCACAACAGGTAAAGATTTGATCGTAGTCTGCCCTGCTGAGATTAAGCAGGGTGGACTTGTTCTTTAGTGCTTGGATGGAGCTGGGGCCAAAACCGAAGCCGGGGCCGGGGCAGGAGCGAAGGCTGCGGTGGGAGACCTAGTTGGGGAGGGGGTCTGCTATTCGGGAGTGAAGTAGGTGCGTCTGTCTTGATCGATAACGTGGCACAGTACAAGTTCCAGAAAGGCACAGCTCGGGGCCAAGCGCCCTCTTAAAGGGACTGGTCACAATTATCATTTTCTAAAAACAACCATCACCTAATGGAAAATAGCCTTCTGGAATGATCTAATGAGCCTTGTTTATTTACAACACATCAGCCTGTAAAATTCACTTAGGAATCTCCAAAAACCCTGACCATGATAAACATATTTACTCCTTGTTGTTGTTGTTGTTGGGCTTAACGCCATTTTTCAGCACACGATAGGCTATTCATGGCGGCCAGTATTAATGGTGGAAGAAGAAACCGGGAAATCACAGGAAAGAACCACCGACCCACGAGAAGCTACTGGCAAGCTTTCTCACATATCCACATTCGCCGAATCCTAGACTCGAACTCATGCAGACAGAGGTGAGATGGCAGTGATCCGTAACGGACAGCGCTTTAGACCACTCGGCCACTCGGGGCCCCCCTTCTTCTTGTATACACGAATAATAATCATGATAATAAGCTCACGCACTGGAGAGGTTATTAGTGGTTTACATAAATGAAATTTTTAAAAAAAATTAAAATAAGTAAATCAGGTCCAACGGAAATGAACTCAAATTTTGACAAGTTCAAGTCCAGCATACAATGTTACATTACAATACATGTAATGAAATTTTAAAACTTTAATAAAACAGACAAAAAATTAAATAAAAGATACCTAACTACTTAAAAATAGTTTGCTTATCCACAACATTACATGTATTTAAATAATGATTTTTGGTTTCGTGTCTAAAATACTTAGCAGAAAATCTTTCAAAAACTTACGAACAAAAGCACTTGGATATAAATGCGTGAAGTTGCACTGATCCGCTTGTTATTGTTTCATGATCGTTCTATGAGATGACGTTATTTGACATTGTATCAGTGTATAGTGTTATAACAAGAAATCATATAAAAATACACTCATATATCTCTCACTTCCTCTTCGTATGTATGTATGTATGTATGTATGTATGTATGTATGTATGTATGTATGTATGTATGTATGTATGTATGTATGTATGTATGTATGTATGTATGTATGTATGTATGTATGTATGTAGGTAGGTAGGTAGGTAGGTAGGTAGGTAGGTATGTATGTAGGTATGTATGTATGTATGTATGTATGTATGTATGTATGTATGTATGTATGTATGTATGTATGTATGTATGTATGTCTGTATGTGTGTATGTATGTATGTATGTCTGTATGTATGTACGTACGTATGCATGCATGTATTTATGTATGTACGTACGTATGTATGTGTGTATGTATGTATGTATGTATGTATGTATGTATGTATGTATGTATGTATGTATGTATGTATGTATGTATGTATGTATGCATGTATGTATGTCTATAGACACACTCGCATTATTGTATAGGAAATCAAACAGTTTGAGTTGTCATCTTTCAAGGCAAACGTAAGCACACGGCATTTTTATCTTGCAATTAGACTGTACACTCATCTCGGGGTAGATTCGTTGGTTGTTTTACAAACTGAGAAGCAGCAACAATAAAGATTTTTTAAAATCACTTCAACAAATTTAGCAGGGACGCGAGAGTTTGGTCTCTGGCATTTGTGTTTATCCAATTTTATGTAATCAGCACTTGTTCATTCCAAAATTTCTTACATCGGCTGGTTTTGCGTATGAATTTGGGTACAGCTGTGATCGATAGATAAACTGCTGTAGTAATCGGAAGCCACAGTTTATACAAGTTATGTACGAGGGCTATTCCATCCAGATTTGGGATAAACCTTAGAAAATCAAACAAGGGATCTGGAGAAGTTTATTGTGTTGTAATCAACAGAACCATTCTTTCCTACATCACAAATGCGTTTCATGTGACTTAGCAAGTTCTTCATTCTCTCAGATGATGTTACACAATACTTCCGTTGCAACCCGAACGAAATCGTCTTTAAATTAATACCCAAGCGCCATTGTTTGTTTGTCCTATCCTGATAGGCGATGTTACGGAAAATGTATGTTTGCTTAGTGTCGCTTTACGTGAAAGGATGTCCATGTTTAAAGCCAAACGATCATCTTAAGAAAATTTTTAATGAGTTTCCGTATATGCCCAAACTGTTATGCTGTAGAAAACCAAACCTTTCTTTGAGATTATGAGGCATTGTGAATGCAAACATTGGTCTGTATTTCAGGGGCGAATCCATGTCGATGGAAACTGACATGTTTAGAACCCCAACCCACCAATAAAAATAAATGAGCCCGAAACAACTGAAATGTTACTTTTTAGTTATTTTTTTTTTTTATAATTTTTTTAAAAACCTGCTAATTGGTTAAAATTATGCCTGGAAATGCTTCATGGAATTTCGCCATACCCTCTGGGTTTCAGATATTCCATCCATCAGACTCCTCATGCTTTTTTACGCTCCCCATTAACAATATTTCTATATTCGTCCTTAAATGGCGCTTAATTGTACTTAAATCTGCATTTCCTAAAAATAGACCAAATTGTTTTCGGACAAAGTACGGAAATATGCTTACTAACACAGTAATTCACTACATATAGTAAAAAATATCGTTGTTGTTGGTGGTGGTAGTGCGTGTGCATGTGTCTGTGCGTGTGTGTGTATGTCCCAAAAATGAATGTATTAAAACCAATGCTCTTCATTTATATGTACTTTGTTTCTCTTTCAATTAGTTTTTGTGTGTAAAATGTGTATCGTTTTAAGGGTGGCTGCTGTCATTAGGGACAGCTGTTTTTGAATTGCTGTTTCCATCAAAACATGCATAAAATTATTCCTTCCAACAAAATGTAATTGTATATATCTTTAATTAAGGAAATGTATTATCCACGTAGTATAAATATAATTAACCAGTGCTGCTCTTTTTAACACCATAACTAACAAACACAATACATTTTTATACGTTCTAAACTGACATTCAAACTTGCGATTTGTTTTTAAAACAGACATTGAAATAAAACGCATAAAACGCATATATCTCTGTTACCGATCAACACATCATAATCAGAAATGTTTAATAAAATCACTGATGCATAATACCAAAACAATCAACAAACAATCAAATATAACGCCAAAAAAACATTAATACATTGTTCTTAAATATATGGAATATATATGCAACATTTCTAAATTATACATGGATAATATC
Source organism: Potamilus streckersoni (assembly GCA_016746295.1). Taxonomy (NCBI): domain Eukaryota; kingdom Metazoa; phylum Mollusca; class Bivalvia; order Unionida; family Unionidae; genus Potamilus; species Potamilus streckersoni. Next base: position 3,055,949 of record JAEAOA010001748.1, on the reverse strand, counting down.
ACGTCAACTAAGCAGTGTAATTTTATACATTAAAAGGAATACACCCCTCTCTATTTAAAACATGAATCGCATACAAGTATACTTCATCGACATTATTTATTTGAGGTAGTGGGGCTGGCAGTTCCCTTGGAATTTTCATATAAAAGAAATTAAGGGTATATCTATCGATGATAAAATGCATGCATTTTGTTTATGATACTGTTCAAGAAAGATTCTTCAAAATTGATTTATGTTTTATGCAGTCTACAGGCTGCACGTCAGATTAACAAAATTAACGCCTGGTTGTCAGTAAGAACAATAACACGGATAAGAACACTGAACGCAATTACGCTGGTACGCCTTGTCCGAAAGGCTATTTTTAGAAAAGCGTGTAAACGCGCGCATGTGTAGAAACGTTTCGAAACAATTAACGGTCACATTCCACACTTTGTAAACTTGCATTGTTATTTAAAAACTTCTTATAATGGTCAGAGTTTTACGAGATCTTGTAGATTTTTTTTTTGCTCTTGGCTTGTTTTCGAATATGCATATCAGCGATTCGATGCTGTTTGTGTGGATCAGATCTAATCGGTAATTTCTAGATAAAATGATTGGCTATTGTCGTCCTGCCATACTGACCACTTGGTGTATCAGTTAGCTGCTATTTTGTGGGTCTGATCTATCCAATTAGTCGGTTGTAGTGATGGGTGTCTTATTTGTCAAAAGGTTGTATTGATTACTTCATAGTAAGAAATGTCGGAGATTATGAGGAAATGGATTTGGATTGTAAAGGTAGAAAGACTTAAACATAACTATCGCTGTCGCGGATCGAACCAGAGTCGTCTGTGTTCCTAAATGGTCGCGACCACTTGGTCTGAGTAGCATCATATACCATAACCTTAACGCTCCTCGCTCCGTACTTGGACATCGACGGTTACGCATATTCAGCCCATGAACAATCTGATTAAAATTAGATATACACTGTCCAAACCGGCTAGGCGAGTTAGCAAGTGGCATCATGCCCAGACAACCAGAGTTTTTGCACTTTACGGCTTTCGTGAACGTCAAGGCGCTTGGTCTCCTCAATTGGTAAGGTGATGTCTTTCTGGAAACATGCGTAATCTGTTTTAGGTTTCTTCATTACTCGTAATGTGTTCGTGTAGAATTTGCATTCAGTGTTAAGTGGACTTTGTAATTTGCACGAAATTTCTGGCCGCATAGAAGCTCTTGCTTTCGTCTTGTATTACCGGTACTTCTTTCTTACACTTCCACTTACGTGAATCTTATTTCTTGTGAACCGTTTTACCCTAAAAGAGATAATGGGACTAAAGATGTAAAATCACACTCAGGAACTCAAGCTATAGTTCCGTATTTATTCTACATGATAAAAGCAACCAATCAACATACAAGTCTATGCTTAAGTGATGCTGTGACCATGAACATGTTTCAACCTGACGTTTCATTTGCCTTTTTAGCTACATGTATTTGTTTGTGGTCGTAAGACGTCACTGATTTGATCAAAGGCTTTACCTTCAATCATTGAAACGATGTTAGACGCTTCGGTGTCACTATACTTCTTGCCAAAGATATGTTTGATAATGAAATGAATTTATACATTTATAAAGTGAATAAAACAATTTCTTTTATACAGTTAAATTAAAATAAAATTGAATATTTGATTTTGTCAGGTTTGACCAAAGTGTTTTTGCATACATTTGGTGATGAAATCTAGCAGCAGGGAGGGTGAACCCTACAAATTTTTGCGACAAAATCGATTAAAGCCTCAGAATGCCAAATGGAGCCTTCCTACGAAATCTCATATTTTAACCAAAAAAAAATTAAAGGCCCCATTTTACAAATGGAGCCTTAGCGATTTTGTCGCAAATACATTGTCATAACCACCCTCAAATTGCTGCCATCTACGTCTACAAATTTTTGCGACAAAATCGATTAAAGCCTCAGAATGCCAAATGGAACCTTCCTACGAAATCTCATATTTTAACCAAAAAAAAATTAAAGACCCCATTTTACAAATGGAGCCTTAGCGATTTTGTCGCAAATACATTGTCATAACCACCCTCAAATTGCTGCCATCTACGTCGCAAATATGTTGTCATTTCACCCTCCCTGCTGCTGATTAATACAAATTATTTGTTAGCTTTTCACAAACAGACTAATCGATAATACTTCACCACGTAGATCAATCAAATTATTTGACTGATCGGTGAGTGTAAAATTAATTCTAGTTAGTAAATCATTTTGACATTGCATATAGACTGGATTAGTCGGATTTTCAACAATTAAAAATCCGGGGGGTGCTGTTGGTGAAAATGAATAAAGAATGTAACCTTGTCAGGCTTGATTTGATTGTTCCATATTAATTTGATAACTTCCTTCGATTACATCACACGTTAAATTAAGTGCGATCACCGATGAAATATTCACATTGTTCGGTGCGATATGTTTACCGTCGCCGTCGGGAGAATTATTATAAGTGAGGATAATAGGCTTCGGCTGGCTATCTTTCCATGATTGATAAATTTTATTAAATCCTTCGTCGATGGCAGTTCTGAGTTTTTTCTTTAACTCGGGAACATTATATCCTGGTAATTTATAATTTGGATTTTCATTTATATTTTTTTTATAATCTTGAGCTGAGCTAGTTTTTGAAATCGGGCTATTTTCATCAGTGAAGAGATTAGTAATCCTCGAATTAAATATTTCCATGTCATCGATGATTTTATTACCCGCAGCGACTACACTAGTAAACTCAGCTTGTGTAAGAAAGCCAGATCTTAACGACGGTAATAGCAACAAAAAATCATTATTCATTCTATCAAGGATGTGATCTTTAATATCTACAAATGTTGGACTTGTTTCATGTATTTCCAGAATTTCACCTTCCTGTGGGATATAATCATTAAAAAATGGAATTCTCCACACATCTTCACCATATTGATTCTTATATCGATATCTTTTTGTGAAGTTTATATCCTCGAATTTTTTATAAGTTTTTGATGGATTTTCAGGTCCTATTTCATCAGTGACGTAATCAGATTTTACAGGCTCGGGCGTGGAATTACCAGCACTTCTAGGTGGATCTTCGGGCCATCCTAATACTGTTCTTATTGAACTGTTATAAATATCTACAACATACCCAGGAGAGCCTATTTCAATTGTAGATGATAGTGTTGGTTCATGAACTGTTATCGCAATTTTTGATTCTTTTTTAGTAATGGATTTTATTCTACGTTGTAATTCATTATTAATTTGCTCAATTTGATAGGACCCAGTTGGTATTGAAACAACGTTCCAATCTGGAGTGTCATCTTTTTTATTCCTATATGCAAATACCAGAGAATTATTAGGTCTCTGACCACCAAATGGAACCGATCTGATATTAGGCCAACTATGATACACTCGTAATTTTGCCAACGCGATTTCCTTTACTGAAACAGGTGAGGGAAAATTCACACTGAATTTAGGGTTTGTTGACGATATTGATATCATACTTGTTTTCCGCGGAGTGGTATTTTCTGCTATCCGCTGAAGTAGTTGAATCTCTTGCGACATTATTATTATTATTTATAATGTCTAATTTTGCAATAGATGAAAAAACGCTAGCGTTTTTAATCGTAGTATCATAAATACGTATCATCGCGGAGAATTCGTCTTCGGTAATTATCGTATCATCAATCGATGATGACATCAACGAGGATAATTGTGAGTAACCGTTAGATACTGCTTGATGTTTTACTATATAGTCGTTAAGTTTTTCTTGAGAACACGATAATATTTTTTTAGTAATAGCATTTGCAATTCCAGCAAATGTTGTCACCGCGGAAATAGCAATTGGGACAGCAATCGGAGCTACCATTGTTACTGAAGATAGTATAATACCAGCACCGGCCATTATACCAGATACCGAGTATACTGTAACATCAATTACGGTAATTCTCCTGCGATACTTTTTAATTTTTATTTCATATTCATCAATGAGTGTTTTGAGTTTTGTTAAGAACTCTTTGACGGTATCATAGCGATATTGCGATGACGGAATCATATTATTTTAAAATCTCAAGTGGTTTCTAATTGTTAAAAATTCTAATTTAGATCAGCTACAAACTCCATGTACCATACAAATGATGTCTTATTTAAATTAGGATCAGTGCTTGTTATTGTAAACCGTTTGTATTCATCCATGTCAATAGTCGTTGAAATCACGTTGTTGTATCCATATGAAGTCGATGATGATATATTAAACTGATTCAGTGACACTATTGTTAATCGATAAATACCCTTCTTTGACACAGTGAGAGTTATTGTATTCTTTTTAGGTTCCCAATCTAATGATCCAGAGAGAACTGTGTATATCATATTTATGATATTTCTCTCATGAGGAATCTTTATTCTTTCAAGTAGCGGAAGATTGTCTGTTTTAAATTTTGTAATATCCTCGATAGATTTTTTAATACTATTAATATTATCTCTAATAATACTAAATCCAGTATCATTAATATTTTTAATACTGGATTTAATTTCATCAAAATTGGATTTAATTTCAGCGAGAGATGGAGAGGTTACCGCTGGTGTTCCAAAAAATTTATTGATAATATTTCTACGAAGGGAAGTATATGTTGTTATATGTTTTTCAAGTTCTTCATTTAAATTTTTTAATGCATCTGTGATTGTAGAAACAAGTACACCTGGTTTGAGTTTTCCATCATTTGAATATAACGCTATTGTATCTTCAACGACGTCACGTCTTCGTATTAAGACATCATCCAATGAAACATTACTAGATTTCAATTTGCCCTGGCGATCTTGAAATACAACTATTTCCCCAGGATCTACACTTGACAAATTTAATGTCTCGGCGATTTCATCTTCGATTATTTTTTTTACACTTTCCACAGCGAATTTACTATCGGTTTCTGTTTTTTTTGATTCTGATAAAGGTCGTCCCCAAATATCAATCATTATACGAAAACGCTACGTTTTTCTAAATCATAACGCTATCGTTTTTGCCATTGCCTGCTAGTATATTCATTAACAACAACTTGTGGTGGTTTCCTTGGAAATTTAGATATCTCTGCAAGGACATTTAATACTTCACGACCGCATATCGGTGGATCATTTAACTGTTGTGTTGGTAGCGTGGAATAAAAAATTGGAGATGACTTTGTTATTGTGGATACATATCGCATGAATTCTTTTGGTGGAGCTAATCCATATGAATCAAAATAGACAATTCCACGTGGATCAATTGCATATGCGACCCAATGAGTTCCTTTTCCGCTGCTGTTATCGAGATTGATAATACCCGTTTCATTTTTCATTGGTTTTGACGGTAATTGATCTCTCATGAAAACTCCTCTAAAGTTTTTTTATTGATAATGATTTTACAGCATCAATTAAATCAAAATTGGACATTGGTGAAAATCCTAGGGATTTTTCCACTAGTAAGCCGTTCCTGGTATTCTTAGGCCCGTGCCCTTGTACCAATTGTATGGGGTTCCTGGTAGTCTTAGACCCTTTCCTTTTTTTTATAGCCTTTCCCAGTAGCTTTTTTCAGGGCCATTCCTGCAGCAGTACCAACGGCTCCTAACGCTGCCGCCTTCGCAACCGCTGGGGCAGCCGCTGCAATCAATGCTGGAATAGCAGCTAACAGCGGGAATATTCCACCCGATTTTATCATACTGGCGATTGCTGCTTTCGAAAAATCAATTTGAACTCCTCGTTTGTTCTTTAGCGCATCATTGAAATGTTTTATTTGACGATCTGTCAGTGATAATTTATGTGCACCACCGGACATTTGAGTGGGTTTCAGCGTTATTGTAGTTCCACATTCTTTAGCAGACTTTGATTTCAATTTCTTGACCTGACCATCAGTCAACTGGACATTAACAATACTATATGTCATTCTATTCTAAAATGTAATTTACACTTTCAATTGATCTTATTGTGAAAATCCTAACTACATGTTTGTAAAATCAAATGATTTTTGAAAACATTACATGTTTGGAAAATCAAAGATTTTCTACTGGTGCATCAATAAGTCTCATTCGTCCGCCAACTCCTTCTAACAACATTGATTTATCACTGAGAATGACAGCAACTGCTCTATAATCGGCTATACCAGCAGGGCGTTGTACCCGAGCTTGGAAGTATATATCAACAACAGATTGTCTCATCATGTCAAGATGTTCCAATGAAAAGTAATAAATCGGATAGTGTTTTTCAAAATCAATTTGCGATATTTGCAAACCAGTATCAACATTTTGATCACGACCCATATACGACAATATTCTATGATATACACGAGCTATGTTGTTGTTTTCATAATTAAGATGTACAATCTCTGCTGGCTCTTGTTGTCCATTTATTCTCAACGAAACTTCACTTACTCCTAATTTATCAAATATCATATGACTAGATACTTGACGACCCACTCGATTTGCATCCTGTAACGCTATAAAGATATGACGTGGAGCTGAAACACCTTGTTTTGATGCTAAGTGCCATGTAAATGTGCCATTTACATTATCCTGCTTCGTATCAGTCGTTGTTGTTAGCCAACTTAGCAATGATTTTCCACCTGTGTCCATAAACGATAGTAATTCTTGCTCTATTGTAACTGCTGGAGTCAAGACGGGTATCCATAGAACCAATTTATTTAAAATGACTTTACCATCAGCAACACCATTAGCATGCCAAATTGCATCATTGTCATTCTCCTTTCGCACTAACACAACCGTATGCTTTGCTCCATAGATGACTTTTCTGACATTTCTACAGAATCCGAATATGTGATGTAACGGAATTGCACATGAAAACCGTCGATGTTGTCCTTTTAATGCTCCATTTCGTGTTGCAAATCCTAGATTGAAATTACCATTGACCCTTTTTAAAATGTCGAATTGAGCGCCTGGTCTATCTTCACGGTCTAGATTAGCTGCGAGTTCTTGATCAGCTTCTGCAGTAGCTTGCGCAGTTCGTACTTTAATAAACTGAATATGGTCAGCATGTTCAGAAGTATCCTTAGCAAACATCATAGACGGACCGGCCGACCTTGTATAATCATCAGAATATCTCGCAAGTCCGATTATTATTGTTGCAATATCAACATTTTGTTCTATTGATTCAATTTCTTTTCCATCAATGATATATCTTGCACTGTTAAATAGCGCCATAATGCCATTATTTACGAAACCAACTCGGATATTTTGGTCATCCCCATATGGCGTATCAGCTGCAACATTTGTTACAAGCTCTCCTTCTACTTCAATAAATGCCTCACACGGCAAAAAGTATCTACTTGTATCTTGAACTTGAAGTTCAACTCTCCCCCGTTGATTAGGCTCTCTTGCAGGATAGGCATAATACTGATAGTTAATTTTAGAATCATCTTTATTCACCGGTGCCGCCATATCAAACGCTGGATCAGCAATTTTTTAAAATGCCATTTATACTAAAACGTATCGTTTTTCTAAATCATTTTCTTTTACGATTTCCTCCAAGACCGCTTCCCGCTATCATACTTGCAATATTACTACTATCTGGTGAAGTCATTGCTAATGATGCTAGTTTTTGTTCCACTGCGTTATTTATCACTTTACTGACATTTGCAGGCATCATTGTTGTTGAAGGTAGCGGTGGTGGTGGTTTTCGTCCGAATCTAGATTTCACCAATGACGTTATTCTATTCTTTGCGGTAGAAAAGGCCGTTCCTGCAAGATCTCCAACAGCGTTAATTCCCTTATTACGAATAACATCAATGGCTTTCATCGCTAATTGTTTAGCAATTGGTGCTACTTTTGGGGCTGTTCTTGTGAATAAACCCGCTATGGTATTTCCAAGGCCGTCTCCATAGTATGCCTTATAAACGGGCAATCTTGAGTTTACCACATACACGATTGTTGGTTTATTGTGATTATAGTGTACTATCATCTTATTTGAAATGACTTTGTAATTTCTAAATACAATTTCAATCGCTATAATAACCACTAAATTCCCCCGGAATTCCGTCCATTAACTCATCCAAGAGTTCTCGATACGTATGAATATCAATTATCCCACCTTGGAATAATCGTCTGCAAATATCAAATGCTTCATTAGTTATTTCGACTGAGTTATTCCCAGCTCGCTTACCTCCCATAAGAACCTCAAGTCGTGATATATCATTAATGATATTACTAGGACACATATGAGAATCATGATGAGAACTTCCATAACCCTCTCCTGAAGTACTTTCTGGTTCGGAAACGTTTTGAATTTCTAGATCTGATTCGGAAACGTTTTGAATTTCTGGAGATTGTCGACCCGCATCAACTCCTATTTTAAAAGCTCTGTATTCCACTGTATTTTTTTTTAAATTTCCGGTGATTTCTTTATTAATTTTAAATAACCAATTCACCCATTGATCTTTGGTTATTGTGTTTTTTTGATACTCGTCTTTTAAAAATCCCCCCCTGTTATTATAACTTTTGACAGCAAAGCCACCAAAAAACTCATAGTCTTCAGGTTTCAACAATTGAAATCGTCTGATTTTTTTATAGCTTTATCAGTGAATTTCTCGTTAAAAGGAACACTTTTTTTAGTGGAAACTTTTTCAATAGAATCACTAGTATCTTCAACGGGGTTATCATCAGTATCAATATCAATATTACCCATTTGTTGTATTTCTCGCTGAGTTTGTAACTCACCTGAAAGCTGTTTTATTCCCTCCTTGGTTTTTTCAGTTTCTGTAGCAATCTTTCCTAATACATCAATAATAGGTACTGCTCCCTCTTTAGGGATGTCGCCGTATATAGCACGTTCTGTTGCAAGTTTCATATCTTTAGTGGCTTTAGTTACAGGGGCAAAACGTTGTTCGCTTCCAATAGAAAAGTCAGTCTGCGCTTGCTGTCTAAGTTGTAGTTTATCTCGCACGTTATCTCGAATTGGTATAAACTCTTTCAGTAATGCTAACCTCTCACGAGCTAGTCTGGTAGTTAATGCTTCTGATGTCATTATTGGAAATGCTAACGATTTTTCAATTGTCGGTTTCAATGCTTGCATCAATCAAACGTCTTATAGATTTCACTTTCAAAGCAATCTCTGACCGAACTTGGTACTGTTCCCCGAGTTTCTTTCTAATGGCTTCAACTATACTAAATAGCCGAATGAATAAATTAATATCATTGTTATACAAAGAAGCATTAACCGCTTTTTGGATTCTTTTTATCAGTGAATACATTTTAGGTAGAACATATCTTCCATGTTTCAATTGTATATCAATTTGTTCAAATTCATTCAAAAGTCTGCATTCAAAAATTCAGAAAGTACGATTCCTTGATTTCTTAAATTTGATATTTCTGTGATGATAGATGTAATATCTTGAAATTCCATTTATTGAATATTATTACTAATGTATTTGTATCTTTAAAATATTTTTATATACAAAAAAAAAAAACAAAACATATACAATGCCCGTCTCTTCCTCATTCGAGTTCCGAGGCAAGAAAGGGCACATACATTAAAGACTTATACAATACCCTAACCCCCCAATCGAGTTCAAGGGCGGGTTATATGGGTATTAGACGTGAAATCCAAGTGATTTCTTTACAAACACTGAACATATAACATAAAGCCTCATTTGGAACCTCTTTCGCGCCAAACGACGTCAAAGTGGCCCAGAGGGGGGACAGCACATTCTTGGAACTCATTTAGTGCCTTCGCATTATATAAGCCCAAGGGCCACAAACATAGATCTCCCAATTGGAAGCTCTAACGTAACAAATGCTATATTAGGTCTTCCGGAAGATATGTTGTGGGGGGGACAGTACATTACATATATACAATGCGATTCAATGAATGAATATTTACAATGAATGAATATTTACAATGAATGAATATTTACAATGCGATTCAATGAATGAATATTTACAATGCGATTCAATGAATGAATATTTACAATGCGATTATATAGGATGGTTATATATACAATGCGATTATATAGGATGGTTATATATACAATGAAATGATAGGATGGTTATATGATAGGATGGTATGATAGGGACAGTACAGGACGATACAAACATGAAACGACGGGGCGGACCTACACCCAATCTACCAATCAAAAGCAACCCAAGAAATTAACCCTGGTTGCAGTTGAAAAAATTCAACCACACCATGTCAATGGCGTGGGAGTTTTGATTGGCAATATTGGGCTTCGTTTAAAGCCCCAAACTTATTACGACTCATATTATATATAAGGTGAACTAATACTGCAGTGTCAATGTGTAGGTGTGTATTTATTTTCCTAGCATTTCATAATGAATACTGTGTAGTAATTTCAATGGAAGCTAAGTATTTAAATAAAACATTAAAATAAGAAATACAACTGTTAAATAATAGCAATTTTTTAAATTAATTTCTATAATATTACGATTAAATAATCGTAATAATAATGGATTTACATGACGAGATAACTCCGTAATGGGGATCCCTGTCAATTCAGGACCTGCTATTTCTTGAATCGAGAATGATATTTTTCTGAATTTTATTACACATAGCCACACTAAAAAAACTAAACTACATGTAGCGCATTTTACTATTTTGACCTCACATACAATCTATTTTAATTTGTAATTATAAAGTAATTTCATTTTCATACAAACGCTGTTAATGCTGTCCTTGTAATTGGGATTTTTAAAAAATCTGTTAATAGAATCTTGACCTCGGCCATACATAACTCTGTCAAATTGTCTACCTGCTGTTCTCAATACAGTCTTTAGAAACAAGAAATAATAACACAAAATCAAAATCCGTACATACCTGATACGTATAACCATTAAATACGTACATGAGATCACACACATCATTAATTCAATCCAATTTCACATGTTTTCTCGCACGAATTACATATCCGGGAATCAATATCGAAAGTAGGATAGTCACGTGACGATCAGTAGTAATGAGGGGAAATACGGAACAAAATAGTAATTATTGAGAGTTATCTTGTAAATAGGAAAACTTTATTCTATGTCCATTTTTCTTTGAGATAGCTGTTTGATAAATCCCTTCAGCAACTTTTCGTACTGAAGGCATACATATTTCAAAATATTTCCCTGCAGCATTCATTGAATGAAAAATTCTTTTTTCATTCGTCGCTGTATCAAATGACTGTACTGGTCTCTTTCCAACTGACTTATAAGTCCCTGTCTTTCCTCTTTTTGTATTCTCTCTTTGAGAAATACACTGTAAATTGGAAATCGCGTTATTTAAGGAATTGGAGTCAATGTGATCAATAACACAGCCATCTTTAATCGGTCCCATATAACACTCAAAGACTGCCCTATGACAGAAATATCCCTTTCCTCCAGCAGTAAATTTCAAGTATCCTTGACTATTAACATATCCCACGGGTTTCTTTAGTCTACAGTGTCTAACAACACCATTACGAGATATTTCATAATTAACGAGTATTGGATGTGGTCTGAATTCTTGCTCCATTTATATATAATAATACTATTTGTCTAATTCATTATTTGCTTTAATTATAAATCTATTAATGTAGTCTTGAGGGGTTTTTATGATTTTGTCTTTGACAGAGTCATGGTTAGGGTCAATGATAGCGTTTTTTATTCGTTTATCATAATAACGTTTTAATTCTCTAAACCGCTTACCCCCACAATTGATACATAATTGTGATTTTCCTCTCACACCCACCCCACAATTTATGCATGGGGACGGACCTGTCGAATTATTTCTGACACTCTGTAAGTGATATCCACAGAATTCACCTCTACACGATTTATTGCATGGGGTTACTGATCCGATCATAAGCCATTTGCAATGATTCATTATATATAAACAAACTTTTCTATTTAAATACTTGTCTTATTTATATGAATGAAGAATTCAAGAGATTATCGGCAATCAAGCCTTGGAAAAATATTAAATTCAATCTTGATAGAACTCTCGAAGATGTACCAAAAGAGAGAATAAATAATAGAAGTCTGATTAGAAAAATACGAGATTGTGTTCATGAGTTTAAACAGGACGGCGCATCACACACCTGGTCAACATTTAAAATTGATGGTGTTGTTGATGCTAGAATGAATGATGAAACAGCAGCTATGATACTATCACAACTTGGCAATAAACGGTATTTTCTCAGAGTGAAATTCATTATCAATTTAGAATCGGGCGAATGGGTTATAAGAGACAAGTTTGAACCAATTCTCAAAGATAGGACAACAGTCGTTGTTAGCCGTGATTCCAGACCAGGGCTGTTAACTGGAATTGATAAACCATACTATGAAAAAGCGTATCCAGAAACAGCAGTCGTTTATGGGATGTATCCGTTAAATAACCCTGACATTGGAAAACTAGCACCAATGAAACAGTCAACGTCAGCGGAAAAGCCACTCAACTGTGTGGCACAAAGAGTCTTAGAACACTTTACAAATGCACTCCGTGGGAATAAATTAACCGATCTAAGACATAAAAAAATAGATCAATGGGAGCTAACAGTGAAAGAGAACGGAGCAACTATTTCCGATATAGCTAGATTGGAAAAGTCGTTGAGATTTCCGATAACCGTTTTAACGATAACTGGCGAAGTATTATACGAATCGAAATACAATAAAAACGGAGCTCCAATCAAAATTATTGATCATAACAAACACGCATGGACATCCGCGGTTACAATATTCCCGCGAGACAGAACAGTGAAGTATATCCCAGAAGAATTCACCAAGGATGGTATTCTCACTGAAGAAAGATTATTCGATGCTATTGCTAGTTTGTGTAAAAACGACCCTGTATCAGTATGGCTACTTCATAGTTTTGAAGATGAAGAATGTCAATTCAATCAATTTGTGAAACCTAACGGTGAATTATATCGTACTGAAAGTCTACATAATAGGATGAAAAATCTAGCAATAAGTCTCAGTGAAAACGCTAGCGTTTTTAATGGAAAATCCGAAGATTACGAACAGTTACTTACAAATTGTTTTACAATTCCATCAGTTGCAGCTCATTTTGCAAGAAAGAAAAATAATTGGAAACCAACACGAAAAGAGTTTTTACAGGATGTTCAATCCAGCTGTTTGGAATATTATCATGGCGGTCTATGGAACGTTAAATACAATCGTGAGAGTATGATATCAGTTGATATCGTTGCCTGTTATCCAGGAAGTTTTCTAGGATATGGATTCGCTGGTGAGTATTTTAAACGGTTTGGACATCCCACACATGAAATGACTCGCGTTGCTATTAATGGACCACTGCCTGATTTTGATTTGACCGGTTTTGCTTGCGTAGTATCATTTGAATTCGCTGAAGGACTTCATCCGTGTTGTTATGTTTGGATTGGTAGACACATGGCTGAAAGGATGTGGTTACCAATAGTGTTATTGCGATATATGATTGATTGTAAAGTGTTAGTTTCGTTGATTGTCAGCGAAGCGATTATCTCATATCAAAAACAAACTAATGTCTGGTTACCAGAACCAGAATGTCTTGATAGTATAATCGATAAGTCTAGAAAACATATTGATGCTGACGAGGAGTATATCATTGAATGGTCAAAAAAGATATTTAATCAACGAAATAGTGAAGCAAAGGATCTCGGCCGAAGAATAATCGGTAAATTTACACAAGGTGGAAAAAAATTTAACTTTAAAAGACAATCCTCACGATTGATTATAGATGATGCTGAATACGACTTCGTTCTTAAAGATGCAGTAGAGAAAAATAGATACGCAAATTGTAAAACAGCCTTTTTGTCCAATAAAACAAAGTTAGGTAGAATTGTTACTTACAGTGATGGAGAAAGCTCTGCATATCTACATTTGAGAGCTTCTATGCTGGGTTATGCATCTATCAATTTATTTGCAATGATAAATAGATTTCCTAGTATAGCAGTCAGAGTTGCAATTGATTCAATGTATGTCGATAAAAAATATATCAAAGAGATAACTAAATTTACTAATAGCGAAGAGACTTGGGGAACATGGCGAATTAAACATGAAATACAATGCGATTATTCTGAATCAGCAGACGTTGAGATTAAAAGCAGTTACCTGAAGAACGATAATTCTATCAGTGAAAAATCTATGTCTAAAGCACCACCGATATCAGATCCAATTTGTAGATATAAAACAGTTTATTTAAACGGTTGTGGTGGATCTGGAAAGACAACACGTGCGATAGAATTATATCGAGAGAGAACGTCCATGATTGTACTCACACCAACCCATAGACTAGCGAGAGAGATCAAACAACGAAATGTTGAAGCTTGCACGTATCATAGTTTTTTTCGATACAAGGGTGATGCTTGGACTCCTGAGCGAATGGGTGAGAAATTTATTCCAGCGGTTATTATTTGGGATGAAGCATGTACTGTTTCAGAAGATGTATTAAAAATGTTTCTTGATTGGTTATTGCAAAATAATACAAAAGTTATATTGTGCGGCGATCATGGTCAACCACCACCATTTGTTGGTAGAAGTCCACATAATTGGTTAAAAGGATTTGTTGATTATTACGAAGAAATTGATACTGACTATAGAGCACTCGATGAGCAGTTACGTGAGTTTAAAAAACTAATTAGATTACAACACGATAGAATTCAATGTGAAGTAGCGCGTGAAATAATTTCTGAAACGCCTATGAATGATTTTTGGGAAACATGGAAACCAAATGATTTTGTAGTAGCAAGTAGAAAGATAGTCAGAGACGCACTTCAGAAAAAGTTGTTTGAGCTACACAAGAAAAAATTCCCAACGTTTCCAGTACCGTTGTGTTATAGACCATTGGATACACGAAAGCAGAATATTGAAGTTGAAATTCCAGGCCAGACGGAGAAACAGATTCTAGTGTTAAATGATATTGTGCTAGTTGATATCAATACTGTAGAAGATGCATTATGCGCTGATAAATCACCATGGACGCTTGGTTATGTAACAACAATACACTCGTCACAAGGATTGACCATCACGGATACAATTGTCTGGATAGTTGATAATCGCATTGAATGGTCAAATTTAGTCTATCTCGCAGTGTCCAGAGTACGACGAATAAATCAACTACGAAGGATTGTTTTCGATGATGATTTTAATGCAAACGATGATAACACTGATATTAGCATCATTAATAAAAAACTCTCTGGTTACAAACAGCAGGACAAAAAAAAAACAACGAGAATTTGATATTGATGCTGACGTAATAATCGCATTAAAAGAACAACAGAATAATCACTGCGCCAGTTGCAATTGTATAATGCACTGGCAGTATTCGGATAAAGACCCTCGACAATTCACCGTAGACAGAAAAAATAACAGTCTTGGTCATGTCAGAAACAATGTGATGTTGACCTGTCTTGAGTGTAATAGACGTAACGGAGCTAGTTAAGACCATGTGGCGGTAATTGAGTATCGTCCGGAATAACTTGTAGTTGTTCGCGTGTAAAACCACGCTGAGGTGCAGTTGAATCCAATTTGTAGATTGGAGGTCTACCAGTTGATCGCGTTATGGTTGAAATTTTATGCGTAGTAACACTCCATATAGGATCAGTAGCTCTTCTTTTACCACCTTCAAGCTCTCCTGGTTCGTATAAATATCTCACAGTAACATCACCGAGAAGTGGCTGAGTGCTAACCCGCTGCGGTTGTTCGGGAATATATTCTTTTTTTATTGCAATATTTGGTTTCATATTAATAGTTCGAGTAATCTCGTTATTTAACGCTGCAACTACACTCGGTAACCTTTGGACCCATTCACGAGATCGTTTTTCTTGGATGAATTCTTTTGCATATTGATATCCAAATAACCGTTCTGCAAGAGTTCGATTAAATCGTTCTACAATTGCCTGATCACGATGTAGCGCAGTATGTCCCCGTCGTATTGTAACACTATGAGTTTTCATTGTTGATAGAACAGCACCTTGAAACTCTTTGCCAGGATCAACTTGTAATAGATTTGGCCATCTTAGAGGACCTCGTCTATAAATCCTTTCAAATGCAGAAGCGACTTCAGAAGCTGACTTTGTTTTCAATGGTTCTGCTTGTTTAAATCGACTCGCAATATCAACTACAGTTAGCGCGTATTTGTAACAATGGTCATGTGGTAAAAACAATAAATCAGCCTGATGAACTTCATTGGGTACGGTAACATCAAAATGAGAATAATTAATTTGTTTAGGCGGTGGTAGATAAATTTGCCATATAGCCTGTTTGGATAACCAATCTTTTGCAGTGGATTTTTTCACTTTTGCAGCGTTAGCGAGTTTACTAATTGCTGCTTTACCCCTCCAGTATCCTTTCGGAGAATAATAAATAGATTCCATACTATAAAAAACACTAGTGTTTTCAATTACCAGCACCGAACACTAATTTGCCTTTCATAGCTGATTTGATCAACCATGAAGCCAATTTTTCTTTGAAGGATTTATCGGGAATAGCATTTAAGGCATGAATTAATTTTACATCCGCGATATGTCTTTGTTGCAAATTATTGCTTTTATATGCAACATCATGAGCATGACATGCCTTATCAATAGCATTTATCGGATACTCACCAGGCCGGGGCTGATTTTGATCATCAAGTCTGATATCTAATCTCGTTCCGGGACCACAGTAGCTATATCCTGGAAGGTGTTTTTCTCCGGGGTATTTTGCCCATGGGGTTCCGGGGAGTTTTCCAAGTTTTGCGGCAATATCACCTCCGAGTTGCTTTTTTTTAAAAATCGAAATTTTTTTGTACCACATGTTACACACTTACCAGTAAGCGCTAGTCTATTGTTTTTAGTTGTAATGGTTGTCTGATCGGTTGTATCAGTACGCTGTTTACACTTAACACAATATAGATCCATAATTTATATATAGAGTTATGAATATAATTGATTTTTCAGCGACTAAAAGAAGAGAACCGGTAAAACACCACGCAGCGCTTCCGAATTCTGTCCGTGCCATTATAATCGGACCATCTGGATCGGGCAAAACACAATTGCTGCTTAATTTGATAGTGCGATTTATGAAGTGGGATAAATTATATTTAGTTGCCCCATCCGTAGATGATCAACGGTGCTATGAAGTGCTAAAAGATTTTAATGAAAATGCATCAGAACTTAAAGGTGAAAGTGTAATTGACTTTATAACAGATATTGATGATGCACCATCAGTAGAAGATCTCGATGGAGACATAAACAATCTTGTAGTGTACGATGATGTAATGTTAGATAATCAAAAGAACCCTGCTAGAATATTTTCCCGAGGTAGGCATAAAAACACTGATGTGATATATGTCACTCAACGATATACTCAAATTCCAAAAGTGATTCGCGATAACTGCAATATTCTTGCTGTATTCAATGGCGTTGATACACATACGCTACGAAATATTTGGCAGACATGGTGTTCCGATATGGACTTCAATGGATTTAAAAATTACTTTAGTCATGCTCAGTCTGTCCCATATGGATTTATAACAATAAATTTACACGACCCTCGGTCACGATATCGTATTGGACTTGATCAAATATTCGGTTAAATAATTTGTATTAATCAGCAGCAGGGAGGGTGAAATGACAACATATTTGCGACGTAGATGGCAGCAATTTGAGGGTGGTTATGACAATGTATTTGCGACAAAATCGCTAAGGCTCCATTTGTAAAATGGGGTCTTTAATTTTTTTTTGGTTAAAATATGAGATTTCGTAGGAAGGTTCCATTTGGCATTCTGAGGCTTTAATCGATTTTGTCGCAAAAATTTGTAGACGTAGATGGCAGCAATTTGAGGGTGGTTATGACAATGTATTTGCGACAAAATCGCTAAGGCTCCATTTGTAAAATGGGGCCTTTAATTTTTTTTTGGTTAAAATATGAGATTTCGTAGGAAGGCTCCATTTGGCATTCTGAGGCTTTAATCGATTTTGTCGCAAAAATTTGTAGGGTTCACCCTCCCTGCTGCTAATCTGTCTGTTAAGACTAGTTTGCAACACACTCCTGTACACTTTATATTAAATGAACGAAGTTTTAGCAGTTAATGGAATAACAAAGTAGTGGAACACTTTCGGACAAATGATGAGTCATTACTTTCATTATGTCCCCTACATCAGCCATGTGCAACCTACTGATAGTAGGGCCGGATCAGGTCAAGCGTTGGAGGGTGGGTGGTTGGGTTTCTAAAATTTTAAAATGACCCTGACGTTCCTCAAAAGGGCACCAAAGCAAAAGTCTGTGTCTATTTACTTGAAGTGTGCACAATACCCAATAAATGTATGCAAAAATAAAACGAATGTCAAAGTTAAAAACACAAGTGACTGTACTTTGTGTGTGTACGTGTTTTTTTTTTTTGTTAGCCTGGGTGTATTCCGGAAACATCTGGACCCCCACCACCATCACCACCATACACTTTGCGACTAGTTTGCGACCTAGTCTTATCAGATCACATTTTACATCATGCTGTGCGGCTGCACGTGCCTGGCATAAATGTATTTTAGATACTTTCTTCGCCGCAGACAACTTATTGTAAATGCCAAAGCCAAATAAAAAGCTGCGGCACCGGATTAAATGGCAGACCAGCAGAGGTCAAAATAGCGTTGACAGCACTGAAGAAACTTAAATGTTTTAGCGACAATGAGTCTGTGATGCAAACAGCAGAGCTAATCATATTGATTTTTGAAATTTTTGCAATATGCAGTGCTATCCAAGATATCTGTATTAACAAATCTAAACTTCTGTGGTAATACAGTGCCATTTGTTTTGCTTGTTGTTCAAGTAACCTTGCTGTTTACAATATGGTTGATGCTACGGCAGGGCCAATTATCCATAGAGCAATGTGGGCAATGGCACCTGAGCACCAGGGCCCCAGAGGTTCAAGAGTCCCCGTATATTATCGTCTAATTTCACAGGCAGTGCCCCCTCCTCGAGGCTCAAGAGACTCCGTATATTATCGTCTGGTTTTCCAGGCTGGGTCCCCGAGACACAAGAGACCTCGTATATTATCGTCTGGTTTCACAGGCAGTGCGCCCGAGACTCAAGAGAGCCCGTATATTATCGTCTGGTTTCACAGGCTGGGCCCCCGAGAATCAAGAGACTCCGTATATTATCATCTGGTTTCACAGGCTGAGCCACCGAGACGCAAGGGGCTCCGCATATTATCGTCTGATTTCACAGGCATTATTGTTAATAGTACTGTAACCATATCTATGAATAAGGCAGGAGCGCTATGGGCCGCTATGTTGGCTGTGCCTAGGGCCTCCAAAGGCTTTAATCCGGCCCTGTGCTATGGTGACATGATATTCGAAGTTTTCATTATTTTTCTGTATGGAGTTACCTATTGTGTCCTTATCATATATTGACTGGATGACCATACCTTGCTAGCTCTGCATGGCCATTTGATTTTAGGAAAATATTGGGGTTGCTCGCAAGTACACAATTTAAAAATGCACCCATGAATATTCCAAACATTGCGAACCGCATATTATCACAATAGATTCTATATATTCTTCAGATCGGAATCGCTTTAAAAATTCGGTTTACCAGTTTGTCGTCGGATAGTGTCTAGTTATATCGTATATGTTTCATCAGAGCTGAATAGATCAGTAACAGTATACAAGGTGACACCAATTGTGAGATAATCCAGGCTGCAAGAATTCAAAGAGCAAATGTTTGAGATCAATAGTACCACCCAGACTTCAATTGTTTGGGACAGAATTATTACAAATGCTAATGATAATTATTTTTCCAGTTTACAGTTTTGATGACTGGACGGTGTTTTCAGGCGTCCTCACAATTTAAGTAAGAATTCGAGGTGTGTTAATTTAAGCACAAATAGTGTAAATATATCAGTTTACTGTTGGTTTGTTTTACTTAACTTCCCCTACTTCCAAGTTCGTTTCAAGTTGATTTTCGCTTACGAAACAAATATGCCAATTGTCTAAGTTAAATGTCACCGTAGACTGTAGACCGTTTCGGTAGCCTAATGTTTAGAGCATTCGCCTCGGATGCGGGAAGTCGTGGGTTCCATCCCCGACCGACAAGTAAAAAAGACTTACAAAAATAGTACTAACAGCTCAGTATTAAGACGTTAGTGTTAGGACTAATCGGCCTGGTGTCAGGATAATGTAACTGGGTGGGACATCATGCTATATGTCTGCAGCGTGATTCCCCAGTGCTAGTTGTTATTCTGGGGCTTAACGCCATTTTTCAGCACACGATAGGCTATAAGGCGGCCAGTATTAATGGTGAAAGAAGAAACCGGGAAATATGCGGACAGAACCACCGACCCACGAGAAGCTACTGGCAAGCTTTCACACATATCCACATTCGTCGAAGCTTAGACTCGAACACACGCAGAAAGAGGTGAGATGGTAGTGATTTGTAACGGACCGCGCTTTAGACCACTTAGCCACTCGGCCCCCCCCCCTAGTGCTAGTAGACATCACTATAAACTTCCACCCTGCAGACATCGTAGTGATACGAATGAAAAATTGTTAAAACTATTTTCACTATACATATTTGTTCAGCATTACTGCGATATCCGACTAACTCCCTTCTTCAAGCAGAGAGGACACGTGAACCCAAGAGTCACGTGATATACAAAAAAAAAACAACAGATCGTTAACACATGCTTTAGTTTTGATGCACTTTTCTCCAACTTGATGTGACAGCGACAAGTTTCTGATTATTGTTCTCTAATATATTGAGAACTGTGTGTCCTTTTCTTTTTTTTTACAAATCGTGTTTGAGTTTCTTTCAGCATTTTAGCATCTTGGCACAACAACACTGGAAAGGAGATGTTGATATCACGTGACTATAAGACCTCTAATATCTTGGGCGTGTAGGTTGTGAGATTTGTGTAGTAATGATTAATAGGACTTGCCCTTGCCAATGGTAAGTACTAGGTCAAATTTAATTAACGCTGTAGTTTTGACCGACAACAGCTTAAGAGGTGACGATTATAGGACTCTCAAGGTGACTGAAAACCCCATTTTCAGGTTGATTGTATGCCGGAAGGACTCGTGTAACCTGGTTTAAGTTTGCTAGACCCTCTGTTAAACGGCTATTCAATGCTGCAGCGGCGGCGAATTCCAAGTTTTCGATAGGCGAAAGACGCTGACCCATTACCCCAAAATAAATATACGTATCAAAAACGGGGTGGAACGGGTCGGAGGAACCTTAGACTACATTTTGAAGAACCCAGGATATACACTTATGTGATTTGCTTTTGTGGGAGGAATTTGGGAAGGGGGGGGGGGCAAAGCAGTTCTGGCTCTGTCTAAATTATCTGCTGCGTACATATAATTCAAGCATAATTTCGCAGCACTTGTCAAAAAGTCAATATCTGGCGACGTCTGCAACGACGATTTTTTTAAGGAGATTTTTCATTCAAATTTTGTTTCCAATGTTGAGCAAAATATTCAGATTTGCCAATATTTATTTATACAATTTTTGTTTCTTCAAAGTTCTTTCCCATATGCGAAATTAACAAAAGCCGATTCATGGGCTATTTTATCAATTTAACTATTATTGACCAGTTTTAGACAGTTTTCCTGACGAGTGGGAAAATTTACTGTTTAATGCATCAACATTTTGTTCAGTTGAACCACTTTTTTGGTGTCGGCTGATGTAACAAGTATCGTACACAAAAATGCCCCAGCAAAGAATAATATTTCAGGTCACCTCATTTGTAAAATCGTGTTGAACATCACACACACACACACACACACACACACACACACACACACACACACACACACACACGGATAAACTATAGTTATATAATTTACCTGCAAAATTTCCTTTGATTTTATTAGAGTATGTATCTAGGTAGGTATGTACGTACGCGCGCGCGCGTGCGTGTGTGTTTGTGGATTGATGTAACAGATCGATGCTATACATTTACACTCCTGGTTTTGGCGACGTCTGGATATTCCCGATCCTCTAAACTGCTCAAAGTTAATTCCAATTCTTAAAGAGTTACATGTCCTTTTCTATCAGATTGGAGTAACCTATTACAAAATTTTGACAACTGTCTATGTCTACATCGAAGATTATTTCCAATGCTTGCATAACCATGAACATCCATCGGCTTAGACAAACATTCGGGTGTCTTCTCCTAATTTGAGAACTGAAACTGAGATATGGAAGTGACAGAATCGACAGACGTGAAAGATATTGTATGTTCTGTGACAAGCATGATATTGAAGGTGAATATCATTTTTATTTAGTGCGTCCATTTTATGCTAGCTACCTAATTTGAAAGCACTTTCGGAATAAACCAGCCATGCACAAAATGCTCTGAAATGTTATCTTCTAGAAATAAAAAATAATGTGTTCACAAGCGAAATATGTTCATAAAGCATTTAAATAAGAGTTGGAATATTGATTCTACACTAATTTATTACATGGATTGTATATATTTGCCCATCCTCTCCTTTTCACCTCTTGACGATTGCAATTTTGAATGTTTAAATTGTACATGTAACTTTTAATAACCACGCATTATTTATTGTAATACTTGTAAAATGCAATCTATAAGAATGTAACTAATTACGACAATAAACTATTAAACTGAATTGGTAATGACTGTCAGTTGTAGTAAGTTGTTTGTCAGATAACATCAATATGCATTTTTCTTGTCTTAATTAAATCATGTACTTGCATTTTCTTACGAAATAAAAAGATTTTTAAAATAGCCTCACGAAAATCTCACTGGAAGCTCGATGCATAAGAAGATGTTTTATTCCAACACTTATTAATCATTTCAGTGTTAACTTTTCGTTTTCTTTTTCACTATCGAATCAAATTTTTCGCGTACACCTTGTCATAACCTTGGACCCATTTTCTCATAGTTCGTAAAGGAATGAGTATGGTGTAATAGGGCCAAGTACTTTCCACCGATAGAAAAGTGAAATGTCCGACTAAGATGCGCAGATATAATGATGTTGGTACAGTCGGTAGATTTCCTTCCAACGATCATGTGGCTGACACATGCACAACATCCATCTAGCACGATGTTCTGACTAGCTTTACTATGGGGCGCCGTAGTGGACAAAAACTTATGATACGCCGTAGCCGATAAAAGATGGTCCAGTGAGAAAGTTGCAGTTGAAATTTCAAAGTCTTATGTCGAGAAATTCAATATCCCGTGGTGAATCAAATTGCAGGTCCTTTAAAATCACGTTTTCAAGGTCGAGATTTTAGACTGTATCTGTTGAATTACACAGCACTGGTTGAAAATTATATTAAGATTGTGTCGTTTGAATTACACAGGTGGTTGAAATTTCAGAGCATACATTGAAAATTCCCAATTCACGTATTGGTTCAAAGAGTTTATGTTGAAAGTTCCATTTCATGTTGAGAATGTAGATTACATCTGTTGAATTACACAGCGCTGGTTGAAAATGCGATGTGCAATGTCGAGTTTTTAGATTGTATCTTCTGAATTACATAGCGGTTGTTGGAATTGTAATGTCAGATGTCTCGAGTTTCAATTTAACATGTTGAATCACATTGACTGCTGGAAGTTCCATTTCGTATGTTGAGTTTATAGATTGCATCTGTTGAATTACACAGTTGTGGTTGGAAATTTTTATTGTTCTTTGTCAGACTTGCTTTTTATATGGTGAAATGATATGTTTGGGATAAAAAAACTTAACAAGTTACATTCATAGTGTGAATTAGGGATTCTCGACATATGATCTTGAAATTTCAAACACCGCTGTGCAATTCAAACTATATACTGTATAATGTCGACATAGGAAATAGAACTTTAAACCACCACTGTATATTTCAACATATAAAATCTAAAATCTCGATCTAGAAAATGGAACTTTAGGAACATGAAATTTGATTCAACACGTGATGTTGGATTTCTCGACATACGACATTGAAATTTCAACTGCAGCTTTCTCATTGAACCAGCGTTTGTCCGCTAGGGCGCCTCATAAAGGCTGGTCCAACCAAAAAAAAAAAAAAAATTGCCATTGAAATTTTTATGTCATATGTCCAGAATTCCAATTTCACACGTTGTATCAAAAATGCTTGTCCCTAAAACTCCATTTTCTAGGTAGAGATATTAGATTGTAGCTGTTGAATTAAATAGTAGTGTTTGAAAGTTATATTTTCTATGTCAAAGTATTAGATAGTGTCGTTTGATGTACACGGAAGTGGTTGAAATTTCAGTGTCAAACGTCGAGAATTCTTAATTTACGAATTGGTATAAGAGTATATGTGGAAAGTTCCATTCCATATTTTGAGTATTTAGATTTCGTCTGTTGAATTATTACACAGAGCTGGTTGAAAATTCTAAGTCCAATGTCGAGTTTTAAGACTATCTTCTGAATTATACGGCGATTTTTGAAATTTTAATGTCGTATGTAGAGAGTTTCAATTTAACATTCTGAATTATATTGATTATGCTGAAAGTTCCACTTAGCATGTTGAGTTTTAGATTGTATTTGTTGAATTCCACAACGGTGGTTGGACATTTTATTGTACTTGTCCGAATTGCTACTTTTATATGGTGAAGTATGTGTTGGTTTTATAAGTAATATTACACAATGTCCACATAAACAATCAAAAATAATATCGAGTATTAAGATATATCATTGGTGTATTCAATAATGAGGTGTCATTACATTTCATGCATTTACAGCTTGACAGTCACTATTCCCAGGTCAAGAATTACTATGAATTTCTTCGCTAGAGGTCGCTTACGAATGGACCGCGTTATTTTAAACAAGAAGCCTGCTTCTCATTTTTGTGAAACTCAACAGATGAAATCTAAATTCTTGCAATATGAAAAAGAATTTTCATCACAGCTACATATTACGTGTGAATTAGGGATTCTCAACATATGATATTGATTTTTCAACCAGCGATGTGTAATTCAAAATATACACTGTAAAACGTCGACATAGCAAATATAACTTTAAACCACCACTTCTTAATTCAACATATATAATCTAAAGTCTCGATCAAGAAGATTGAACTTTAAAGACATTCAATTTAATCCAACACTTGATATTGGATTTCTCGACATACGACATCGAAATTTCAACTGCAACTTTCCTCTTTGGACTAGCTTTTGTCCGCTACTGCGCCTCATACTTTCCCACTCGTCGTTTTTCCGCTTATCCGCTTATTTCATCATCCTTGATGTCGTAAATTCGGTCGATTGGATTCTCGGTCAATGACATATACTCAGTACATTATGATACTAGGATAGGAGCTGTGATTTATTGAAATATTGTTCATGCCTTCTAGCACCGATTAAGTAGAGAAAGCACAAAAAAAAAAAAAAGTAAAAAAGAAAAACAGCACTTATCTCCGATTGCTTATAGGAAAGGTATGAAAAACACGTACATTACGCTTTCGCACTGAATTAGTGACAATGATTGCCTGTTTTCACAATTATTGTCATATCGTCTCTAACAACATGATGAATGAACATCGTAAAAATCATTGCAATCAAGGCTTGCATCATTATCATTACCGGTGTCAGCGTCATGAGACTCGTTACAGCCGTAATCAACATTCATAATTAAGAGCGATACAGGCAAAACATGGGCAGATGCAAAGACAGACGCACAGATATAAAAAGAAATAAAGAATATCACGACTGACAATGATGCCTGACTTTTACTAGAGCTTGGAATTAGAATAAATCTATGAAGAATCGATGTACATATAAAAAGACAAGATAATACTACTACTGACGTTAGTTGATTATAAGAAGTATATGAAAAAAATGCAAGTAATGCACTATATATGTGAAGTAACAGCACTACATTGGAACAAGCTTAATAACGTCGAATGTTTTGCGTTTCATGACGAGCTCATACAATTTGTTTTTCTTAAGACTTCAAATAAATAGTTCAGTTCGTTTTGGAAAATAACAGCTGTGACACGATTTCGACCGATTATGTGATAAAACGTGTCAGTAGCTTCCCGTGCATTGGTGATGTTACTGGGATATTCCAAGTTCTAACTCCAAGCCAATAACAACAAAGGCACCCACCCTTACTCGCCGTATTTGTTATCATGGACAGATAACTGTGAATGCATCATGAAAGTTTGCATTACCTCTGTCATTATTGATGTAGTCTGATCATTAATGTCATTTTTGTCTTCCATACATTTTTCTATGGCAAATAAACATATCATCTCCAAATAATATCGATTAGTGTTACTTTTAAAGGTACACCGTGGCCCAGCACAAAATGGTGTAATTATATTTTCGTTGTCATGCATGATTCTGTTTGCTTTATGTTATTGGCCTCATATCATTTATAAATACGTGTAATCAAAACGATACAAACAAGCCTCCAAATATAAAAAAATCTAGCATCGCATAGTGACATTAGTAACCTCATCTCCGCGATTTTTTGTTCCTTAGGGGAATAGCCACACCCAAAGATTATATATATATATATATATATATATATATATATATATATATATATATATATATATATATATATATATATATATATATATATATATATATATATATATATATATATATATAGTTAAACAGATTTTCTCCCACCGTTCCGTCTTTGGGGTGGCTCCTCATCGGTCTTCCTGTGTTCACCGATGCCAGGTCGGTCCCTGCCATCCCAGGTTTTCGAACGCCAGTGCGAGCCCTCATAGCGCTCAACCATAACGCTTATATCATCCAAAGTTGAAAATTCACACTCCGCTAAGAACACGATTAAGTCTTTTCGGTAGGTTCTTAAGACGTGCTGTTTCAAAATATTTCCGCCTATGCCTTCATACGTTTGCGTGGTACCAGCCATTTTTCATCCATTTATCAAAATTACACGTACGATGTTAAGGAATTGCGCGTGCGTTTTTGTAGCTCTTTTCGACGTTTCTCTAAGGAGTTTCCGAAACGTGCCTGCCGACAGCTCTTATCTCTCGTTCAGCGTCATATTATTGTTGACGTCCTTTTTTTCTTTAACACTTCGCTCAACCAATTCATCAGCTAACTGGGTTCATTTGTAACCAGTTCGTTTGTATAAATCGACTTGAATTCTCCAACTAAATGTCTGTCTGTCGCCATCCTCGTCCACTTGTACGGTGACATAAAAATTAAGTTCTTTAATTACACTCAAGTTTTACTGCCCTACTACGAGATAGCCTCACACATATTATCTTACCTCCATCTAGTATGGCCCTGTTCAATTTAACCACACTATCCTTGCACTAACAATCAATATATGGGCAATACATAGCTGGGATGCTTCCTCGAATTAGCTTATCGTTCCAACACTAAACAAGGCACAATTTATTACCACAGAGTTGACCTAAATATTTCTTCTCTCAAGAGAATACAAAGGTAATTTTTCTTTCAATACACGAAATTTGAATATGACCCACGCATCAAGCAAAAATGCATTAATCTCTTCCAATATTTTTTTTTATCCCAACATGAAAACATATAAAGAAATTGCATGCACAGAATATATAAATAAAAAGGTAAGCAGGCAATGATTCGATTCACTCTGATCACTATTTCTTAAAAATTACTATTGCGATTATCTCTTTGTGCTATAAATTTGCTCAGACATTTTACTCGAATAAAATATTCTGATCCCTTTGACGGGCGGGCGCCCACTTTGTTGCGGAATCCCCCTAACTTTGTTGTGGAGGATGTATGGGTTTGGTTTTCGTTATCTAGAGGTGATCGCTGAGAGTGTAATTTGTCCGTAACGAGTAAATATCAATATAAAGTGTGAAACTTATTGTTGGAATAAATAAAATATGAGCAGATATATAGAACAGAATGACACGAACCCTATACATGTATACATCATAAAATTTAATTAAAAAAATCATAAACAATATATTTCATAAACAATTATGATAATGTTTTACATTTGAAAGATACACGTCTATTTTAAATAAATTATTCAACGAATTTCAAACACAAATATGCTTATACAAATAGCCAGTCTATTAAGCGATAGAATTAATTCATCATCATGAAAGACCGAAACATTGCCTTGTACAAATTCATAACCTGATGAGTCTGGTTCACCGCGACTGTCCTTTTGACATTCTTTGTGCCTGTAAATCTGGATCCTTCCCACTTTTCCCCCTGCCAAAATTCTCAGGTATCTCCCCTCTTTCAGCCCTTCCAACTTTGTGTGGTCACTTTGGTTTTGTAAGTACATGATACGTCAGGTGGTCACTTTACGTGGAGCTATTTCACCTTCCAAAAGTAAACAAAACGGTAACCTAAGTATTCTGTTAGGTACCATACTGGAAAGAGATCATACTTTCTCCTCTAATTAATATTAGATAAGTTCTATGTGAATTCAAACAGATACCAACGGTCATCCGGTCTAACCAAACACGGCATACCATAAACAAATCTAGTTTCACAGAATTAGTGTCCTGCCTAATGACTGTTTCAACACTAAACCGAGACAACAGTTCTCGTCTCTTCTCAATTGCACAAACGAATGAATGAAATTCCTTACGTGGCATTTATAGCGAATTGAAGTATCTAGCATATGTGAAATTTAATAACGTTAATTTCAGTCAATACGCTTCAAGTCTTTAGCAAAAGCTAAATTATCAAAATCGGAGAATTTACATAGATTCCCGTTACTCATATCACTAAAGAAAGACATGAATTCTATATATATATATATATATATATATATATATATATATATATATATATATATATATATATATATATATATATATATATTTACCTATAACGATTGAGACTGCATTCAAACGATTCATCAAACTTGTATAAATTATATCTTTGCTCAGATTCATATAGATGAACCCGCACAGTTGTATTCATCTCAAGAAAATTGATCTACGAATCTAATCAAATAAATTCATTCAGTTATAAGTAAATCAGCAAATCATCACACCATTGTAATCATATAAAAATAGTTGATCTACGAATCTAATCAAATAAATTTTTGCAAATATAAACATAAATCACAAATGATCATATTGATATCAAGACATAACGTGAGACGGACAAAAAATACATTGTCTCTTCAAGCTTTTACCGCCAGATTTGAGTTCGTAGATTTTTCTAGGCATCCAAATCCCTTGGATGCTAATTACGAGTGAATTTCTTCTAAAGTTCCTTGTTTTCTCTTGCAGAAAAATAGTGTCGACTGATTAAACCTTTGCGATCGGACGCATAAAAGCCTTCGAATTTTCATATGGTACCAAGCCCCTTTTTTAACGTAACCAATCTGAATTACATATATTCCCCTTCTTAACTAGGCTCAAACCAATGCAGTTTGTCTGACATCTTCAGATTACTCATACAGATTCCTGGTAACTTTCAGAATTGACAGTTATCCATACAGATCTGAATTTGACCCCTATCCTTCCAAGATAAATAAACGAAGGTTTAATGAAGAACCAATACTTCTGTTACAGTGACATTTGCCAATTATTACGTTACGTTGATTTAAACACGCTCCATTTTCGAGCTTTATATAAGCATTTCTCTTGCTTTCCCTCAGTATTATGCATATTTTGTTGTATATATTTGAAGAAAACTTTGTCGACGTATAACACAAGAAGCAAAGTTTCTGGATGGAAGCATTTAACTATGTTCCTGATTCTTGTGTTCGAAAAGGTGACTAATAATAGGCCGTTATCAGCTTCACTCATAACTTGGGGATAGCTTTCCGAATGGATGTTACTTTGAGTAACTTTGGAATGTATATCTCTGGAAAAGGAAACAACGGTGATTTGAGAATTCGTTGACCTATGTTGAATATGTCATTCACCGTGCTGTTCTTTCAAATGGTATGATCGACTTTCTTGAAATGAAAACGGTGGTTACTATATACTAAATGGTCAACAGATTCTCTACAGCATCTCTGACTTCTGATTGTATTTTGTTCAAAAAGTTTGTCATTTGGTTTGTGGTTTTCAAATGTATTTTCTTATTGCATTGGAAGGACCAATATAGTCCCTTCCAGGTCTTGATACATGTATCACTGTTGCATCTCGCCATGACAGTGGGAAGTTGCTAGTTTCTCAAACTTTATTGAAAATGTTTTATATTGTACTAAAAGATGTAACAGATATTTAATCCTGCTGAAGTGTTATGGGTCCAATCAAAAGCTGCTCGAAGTTATCTGAGTGACAAGTTATTGTATTTTTATTTCAACGTTATCAAACTTCTAATTTTAAGGAGCCTACTCTATCAGTTCTTTTTATACGGCTAACGTTTTTGGAATATTTCTCTCGCGAATACGTTTTGAATGATATTTAGGTCAGAGTGTTTGAAATTTCTGGTAGTGCAGTGACCATTTTCTGAGATTTCTTATAGTGCTTGACACAGCTGGAGGCTTTTGAACGAGTGGTTGGGGATAGATGTGTTAGTAATGTTTTGGTACATATTTCATACTGATTTAAAAGAAGAACGAGAGTTCAACCTAGAAACTCAAAGTCTCTGCGTTTCTTCTTATGGTCAATAATGATATGACGACCTTAACTCTGTATGTACCATTTTTATTCAGTATTTCAGCTTTTGATTGGCATTTAAATCTCTTAAGATTTCGTTCCATTACCTGTTGGAGTTCTTGCGAGAATCATCAAACTCTGATTTAAAAGTCACTGAAGGTTTTGGTATTGTATCCCAAATATCATTCTGGAGTATGTTAGAAAAGTTAAGCATGGATTCGGTACCTCTTCGAACGAAGAACTGTAGGTGTGGATTACAGGAAGGAGTGAAACGTAGTAGTCAGACTTATTTAATAGACATGGTATGGTAGAGCAAACACCCAGACATTAATTTGTATGGAAGAGCAAACACTCAGACAAGGTATGGAAGAGCCAACACCCTCTTCTGTTTCAAGTGATCACCATTGTTTAAGCGGCAATTGCATCCCAATTTTCTGTCGCACATAATGGGAAAGCCAACTATGTACATGGTATGCATGGGATTATAATAACTAATTATGACTTTTTTTCCCCTCAATTCATACCATTGTATGGATGCATAAACGACAATTGAAAACAACATAAACCCATTTAGGATTACTTTTCTGGATATAGCTCTGACACGGCACAGAATTTATATCAACTCCAGGAGAAAACAAGAGTACCATGAATGGAATATTATTATCCAGTCCCGTGTTTAATAGTCGCGTATGCAAGCACCAGTAACGCTTGGAGACGAACAAGTCTCATTAATATTGTTAGTCCAGGTATTTTGTTGTGCACTAAACATAAAAACACCACATTATTTTCTTTTTAGAAGTACCATGCCCTTTGCCTTTGACCTGTAAACCCCAAAACGTGTAAGTCTTTTTTTTTTGTCTTATTCAAACTGAAATCCAGGAAGTTTAGATAATGATTTTACTCCAGTATGAACGATGAGTTAAAGCCGAGTTTTCTTTAAAAGTCACTAGCCACCTATAGTGTACAAACGTGTGATATTAGTATAGTCATAATAAATGTGTTTGCTGAATTTATTCACCAATGTCCCAAGGTAGATTAACTTTTAGTAGTTTCTTCTAAATGTTTCCTATCGATAGTTCATAGTGTATTAGTTTTCTACAACAAGAAGCATATACTTCATCTTGTGGGGATAACTCTACGTCATTTCCAGTTGTCGTCCTCTATCAGTGGAAAATCGTAGCTAAGGGGAAGTAACAGTTTTGTATACTTCTATTTCGAGAATTAAATTATTTCTTCTTTACACTTGATATTTTTTTTTTAAAAATCTTTTTGTGCGAGTATAACTACTTTTAATCATCTGATGCAAATCTGATGTAAAAGAAAAATGTTAGAGTATGACCGGTGACCTTCAAGTTACTATGACTCGGACTGTTGATTGATCTTGAAACCTCCATTTCAAAATACCACTTTTCTGCGGTAAGCTCACACAATCCACAAATTTTGGTCAAAATATGTAATCTACAACTAAAGGAATTTTGTGTAAACATATTTTCTTCTTTTAGGGACAGTGACCTTGATGTTTGACATGTTGAACCTAATATCAACAGCTCTCCTTTTCACAAAAAGTGCTAGCGATCCACAAACGTTAATGAAGACACATAATAGAGAATCTACGATTTTATGTAAAAATTATTCTTAATTGCTCGGCCACGTCTTGCTTAATATAGAAGTGCCCTACAATATTTGCTTCAAGTCTGTGATACAGGAAAAAATATATTGTGCGGAAATCATTTTGTTTTCTTTCAGTCGCGGTTACCATCACTTTTGAACTTTCGAGCCTAAAATCGAATATGCTTTTTACTCACCTTAAGTGTAGACTGTGCACAAAAGCTGGTCTGGGGTTTATAATGTAGATACAATATTATTGTAAGGAATATATTTTACTAATCCAGTCATAGTGATTTGACCTTTGATCTTTTGGCCTAAAAATCAGTACGTTTTTTTTACTCCACGTGCAAGCTATCTACAGGTTTGTAAAGGTAGATGGTATAAAACTAGAGTTATTAGTGCAGAAACAAAAAACGTCACAACTACATACGTTCCGCCTTTTAAGTGGGCGTATACAAATGATGTAAATGGTTTTATTAGGTGCTTTATTACATAACTAAAAAGGTTTCCGTTCGCAAATCCTTCAAACGTTAAAAACAAGCCTCTATAAGAAGGAGACTAAATCATGTCTTCTGTTTAGCACATACATAATTCTAATGTATCGATATATTCAATGTGACATTGTCGCCTCAAAAAAGCGACTAGTGCCAAAGCACCAAATGGTAAACCAAAAGGTAGAAAATAGCGAGAGAGCGATAACGAGCCAAAGCTACAACATAATTTTGCCTCGCCTTTGTCTTTCTTTGGTGCTTTGTGGCGGTTTTGGGTTCTGTGGGCGAGTTGCTTCTTTGTCACCCAATCAAGTTGTCGCTTTGCCGCTTTATCGCGTTCTAGCTGTGTCGTTGTCCTGTTTTGACTGGGCTGGACCGGTTGGAGAGGGTGGGTCCAGGGTTTCCAGACCCCCTTCCCCTAAGAAAACATACACACACAAACATAGTCACTGGTGACTGGAAACTTAACCAAATTTTATTCTAGGGCACATATATTGAGTAGTGTGCACACTTAAGTTAATCAACGCATAGACTTTTGTTTTTGTCCCCTTTCGAGGAAAGTCTGGGCCATTTTGAAATTTTGGGAACCCCACCCCAACACGCGACCTGATCCTTATTGCTTGCTACATTGACTTACTAGTCTGTATCTTTTTACCTTTTATTTTACTCTCCCTCGGACATAATAAGTATTTGCAATCTTTTAATAAAGGGGTCTCAAACACTCGGCCCGCCAAGCCGTATCTTAAGGCACGCAAAATGATTTAAGTCACAAGGTGTTATGAGAGATAATAAAGCTCTGATGCTTCCCTCCAGGTGGTTTGAGTTTAAGACCACTGGTCTAATGCCACGGTTGGTTTTAACAAACTTTGATTAACCATACATTTGCTACGCAAACATTTAAGATATTAAAAAGAGAAAAATATTGTAAACTAGTCAATATTTGTTGGAAATGCAATAAAAAAAATCGCGCTAAATTTTAAGCATGCGCGATTGTAATTTATGTAATTTATTTTTTTTTTGTTTTTTTGTTTTTGATTTTTTTTTACAGAAACAACGCTGGTCAGTATCTTTAACATTTATGCAAAAGCTCCACCTGATATCAGTTTGACTGCGAATAGGATACTATCTAATTCGTTCTTGATGTTTTGGTAACAATTTGAAATAAAGAAGTTGTTAAAAGATAAAGCAATTTAGAATGTATGATTACGTACAAGTGCTTCATGTTCATGCCCTATCATTTGAACTTTGCTGCCAGAATGTAATGTTTATGTTGTCTTCCCTACAAAGGCTGCGAGCGTGGGATAAATGTATTGTTTTTCACGTAATTACTTGTCACAGATGAAGAAACCCAGAACTCACCTTCAGCATGACACGCCTCAAAATAGCTATTATTTAAACTTTCCATTTTAAAGTTATGCCGTATGTGCCCATAAGTAAGTTGCTACTTTAAAAAATCCTATATAATTCTGAAGAGGATATTACTATGTTGTGGTGTTTCAATTTTTTTCAACAAAGTACCACAAGCCATGTTATACGGCCTTGTAGCAAACCGCTAATTTATTACCCTTACCTTCGTTCTTTCACAAATGTTTGTTCTGCTATCTCGCTTTTTCTATTTCGATAAATCTCTCGCTGTTAGCGGGGTCCAAAATTAAGGAAACAATTCCGATCTAAATTAAAAGTTCAGAATCTTACTGTAAATTTAATTCATTGTACAATGAATGCCTTTAATCTCACCACGAATAATGTCCAGACGTTGGCAACATTCTTCCTCGTGATTTGAGAAACTTTGCCATACATTGGGACTATTATTGAAATGTTCTGTCACCTATTAGCACTAAAAAGCATCCTTTATGAAAATAAAATAATATCCATTCTTAAACCAGACTTGTAGAAATCCTTTTAAGGTGTGATAACGTCTGCAACAGTTTTGAAAATGGTTTACAATTATTAATGTCCTTACTATGAAATGTGCGAGACCACGCAGAGACACACCTGCTGTGATCGCGATTTAAGTACAATCACAACACACTCGGACCTTGCCGCGATGTGATGGAAAAATACCATATTGTAAGTACGGCAGTAGCGTTCGTTGTACATAAATGTACATACATTATAAAATGCTATTACCTACACCTCAATCATCATCACATTTAATAGCTAAGATGAATTATAGCTGGCCAAAAATGTGCAAAGTCCACTTTTTCAAGTATAAATTTGTTAGTACACTTTCTTTTATTTAATTTGTGCAGAAACTTCTATGATATCTCGTTTTGGGGATGGATGTATTTTGCCTAACGTGTTTCAGTTTGAAACTAAGTTCTCCCCCATATTTCTTCAGCGATATCTCTTCTGAAAGTAGTGATTAGAGACCTCAAAGCGATGTCCACCGTTTTACGCTGTGTCACTCCGTCGAAGCATTGTTGAAGTGGATTGTGCACGAGATGTTCACAGGGCCGGATCAGGTCCAACATTTCAAAAGGACCCCGACTTTCCTCGAAAGGGCACCATAGCGAAAGAATATTTATTTATTTACTCAAACTGTGTAATGTCCAACGTGCGTAAGAATAAAACAAAATGGTCAAATTTCAAGTGATAAGTGACTGTACGTTTGCGTATGAGTACTTCGTTTTGGCCTGGGAGTACGGAAACCACAGCCCCTCCCATCGGTCCCAGGTTCGAATTGGATTTTATTGCTGTGTTCTCCGAAAACACCTGATAGTGTTAAAGTCAGCTATAGGAATTCACTAATTGAAATTAAGAAAACTCCATATCATGTAGATAAAGAAACTGCATGTTTTTATTTGCAAAGATGTTTTTTAACAATATTGTTTCTTTATGAATATAAATTTCACAAATCTGGGGAAAAGAGAGTAGTTATGTGCATCTCTATGATAACCTACCCCCCCAAACAAAATTTATATAGTAATAATTTTACTTCAGTTAGAGACATACCTTCCTTATCTATGTAGCCAGCAAGAAAAAGCCTGAAAAAAAGATCTCGATTTGAATGCAAAATTTTCTTTTAAATTTAAATCTTGAATTGCCTGTATTATACCGTTTCTCTCGTCTCTAAGCTTTCTTCGACAACATTTTTCTATTTGGCCATAGAACACAATTAATTTTACTATATAGTCTTTACATTTTTTTCTCAGTACTGAACTTTCCACTGTGTGAAAATCAATACAAATAATATTTTAATTTAAAATACCTTCAAAGATGACTTTACTGTGAAGTTCTTGTCAAGGGTTGACCTGCATTTTTTGAGAGGCTGAATTGTAAACAAAACACCAGGCAACGGAACACAAATTTCACTTCCGGATCATCCCCATG
Organism: Potamilus streckersoni; assembly: GCA_016746295.1. Lineage (NCBI taxonomy): Eukaryota > Metazoa > Mollusca > Bivalvia > Unionida > Unionidae > Potamilus > Potamilus streckersoni. The sequence goes on along the minus strand of JAEAOA010001748.1, from coordinate 3,020,077 downwards.
ACCTTATTACTCAATGTGCACTGTCGCCGAAATACACGCAAACAACCACACCATAAGCTTACATTCTAAATAATAAACAAGTACCTTTAAATCATTACTAAGAATGCCAAAATCTAACTCTTGCATCACCACCAAACGGAGACAGGAAAAAGTGATCTAAAAATAGACTGGGACTACATTCGTGGGTACTGAACAGGATTTTATTAATGGTGTACTGCTGCCATTTAACAAGTTGCCTTCGTTACGTTACCGAGGTCCTTGATTTCCACATTCAGCAGTGCTGCCCGCTTGGAGATCAATCTGATTAAAATCAGATTTCAACTGCCCTATGTAATGAAGATCTCATAGCGAATGCTTAGGATCATGTCCTTGTGAATTTTGAATTAGCGAATAGAAATATTGGTGTATTTTATTGTCTATTATTTGCTAGTTGGAAATTACATAATCAGCGGTTGCCAAACTCTGGCATCACACTGATCTATATAAAATCATAGAGTCGTTATTGCTAACTTTTAGTTATTGATAATGACTAATGGTTGTATGTGAATTAGTTTAGTTTTATAATGTCTTTGGGGGTTGGGGTGTTAAATATTTCCCCGTTTCCCGGAACTTTTTACATTCGTATGTTATTTATGTCTTAAAATTACCGTCAATGCATCGGATTGAATGCTGACTTTGCCTCAGGTGGATTATGGAACAGGCAATCACAAAGAACATCATATGCAACTTACGGATGCTTCATTTTCCTCCTCCACCACCCCTAAAGTGTATGGGCAAAAAGAGATGCTAGTTTATTGGAGATTTGTATTAATGATTAGTGATATTGAAGAATTTAATTTTTTTATTTAAACCAAAAGCTGTTAATAGAGATATTACTCAGAACAGACTGACATATTCAATTGTTAGTTTCAGTGCGTGACACAAACATTTGTAATTTTATGCTCAATATTGCTAAGGCTCACTATGGCATCACCATGAATGCCAGATCGACAGGTGCGAGAATTACCATATGTACACACCCTATTGTAACAAGATAACCGAGTTTGGGATTTTCGGATTAATAACAAAACACCATTGATGGGAATGCAATACAATGTTTAATATTATATGGTGGTATGAAACGAAATATTATAGACACGTGCTTGCACTGGGTCCCAATATGAGACTAATTAACATAATAAGCACGATCTTTAAATGCAACAAATATGTTACCGAGACAAATGGAAAAAACGATCCACGGTATATCACAAACAGAAATATGATCGTAAAATACGAATAATTGTTATGTTCAAAATGACGAATTGATATAATGGCTAAAGTATGATTGTTCGTTCAAAAATAACGAATTGCAAGTTTTACTCATACTAGTAAAACGAATAATGGTTCGTTCATAATAACGACTTGATAGTTCTACAAATGAGATTTCGCTCAAACTAGCGAAGTGATACTTTTTTACTCACGATAGCAAAAACACTGGATATTACAAAAAACCCTGCATTAGCCCACGGCTAAAATATTATGTATCTGGAGCAATGTAGACACTCCCTGATTCCAAGCAAAGATTTGTAGTCACCGACCACCATTGATTCCTGGGTTAGACTATCAGCGTCCACCAAGTTGGTCCGCCACGCTTGATCAACCTCAACCCGACTAGCAACGTTGAAATATTCGAAGCACTCAAATACACAAGCACAGCACCCCTCAGCACTGCACACGTAGCTCTACACTGCTGTACGGCACGACACAGCAGCACAACACAGCATACGCCCTCACGGTACAGACAGCTGCACACGGCACAAACTGCTGCACCTGGCACAAACGGCTGCACACTGCACCAACACACAGACAGACAGCTCTATAGCTGGAGGTTTGGGTCTCAGTAGACAGACGTCCGATTGACAGAACGGTCAGTAATGTAATGTTTTCGTTACAGTTTGAATCATATATACACAGGCAATGTAGCTCAACATCGTCCGTGTAATCCATGTATTCGGTTTTTCCAGCCCGAAGCACTTCGCACGTGCCGAGCAAGGAAGAACCGAATTCACTATTTTTCGAAATGTATAATATACATTGATCACCCTCGGGTATCATTGTACACTAAAAGCGAAACCAGAGTACGTTTACTTAATAAAAAAATAACACATTTATACAATTCCGTGACACCTATAAAATAATCATCCGTACCGTAGGTCATGTTCGTATGCGTGTGCGTGTGTGTTTGTGTGTGATTTGATTATTTACGAAGCATTAACACTTTTTCAGTCATATTGTTACGATGTCTGAAGAGTGGCTGTTTATAGTGATATCTAGCACTAGGGCATCATGCCATAGACATGTAACATGATGTCCCACCCACTCACATTGTCCTGACACAAGGCTGACAATAACCTATTAATGCCGAGTACCAGGCAAGGCAGCTATTAGTAGCATTTTTATAAATCTTTGGTATGACTCGGCCAGATATCGAACCCACGATCTCTCGCATCCGAGGCGGACGCTCAGGCCATGCTATATACATATCTGCATAATAAATACATAAGTAAGCTGATTTGTACGTTGGTATGTTAAAAAGTCCGAATGGACCAATCGTTACGACAGAAGAAGTGTTATGTATATAACCGTTATATTATTGAATTAAGAACGGTGTCGATAAAGTCTGAAATTATCACTATGAATAGTTGTTTTAACGTGTTCGTTATGTGTTAATAAATAAAAGGCATGACTCAAACTTTATTATGACACATAAAGATGACGATTTATGCGTGTGTGCGACGTATTTATCAATATCTGCCATTATCAATGTATGCTGTGTTCGATAACTGCATTAAGACTTGTTTGTGAACTGACCATTCTTTCTCAAAAGTAGGTTCAAGGAGTCTGAAGTATAAAAGACGTGGAAAGTAAGGCTAATGTTGATGAATAGTTCGTAAAAGAACTGTCACGTGCTTTTCAGTGGTTTTGTTTATCTTTTTTAGATACCTGACTCGAGTACACTAGTACATTAGGCTAGAATTGGCCCCGATTTTGTTAATCTAATTAGCTTTTTGTGTAACATGATATAGTGCAGATGTATGTGCGAGTAGTTGGGAAATCGTTTTGTGTTTGACATTATCGCTGTCCATTAAGGATATGGGATAGATGTTGTAGATTTTTCTTGATACGTGTTGTTGTCCTGTATCATTATGAATTACATCAAAATAGTTGTACATTTTTGAAGTGATAATATTATAATCAATGTGAAATATTCGTGTCAAATATTTAATTTTTTGAAAAAGATTTTTTCCCTTTTTCGCCTATTTGCTTAAATGTCATTAATTCTATCTAAATTATAATCAAAAGTTTAAAATTAATAAACCGTTGCAACTATTACTTGTAAATGAGGCACGTGTTTAGTTTATTTTTACTTGTATTGCATTTTGTGGCTTAATATTTGCATTCAACTTTCACATCCATAACTGATTTATTTTAATATCGTATAAAAACTACATACTGAAAAAGGGGAAAAATTGATTGCGTGATTTTTTTTTTGGCATTTAACGGCACATCAGCAACAAAAAGGTTATTTCGTTCCCAGCCTGGTCTGGACAGGAAATTTGTACTGGTCTTGAGTCCCCCCCCCCCCGCTAACCTTTGGATACCATTGAGCCGCCACGAGAAAGATTATCCATTGAGTCGCCACGAGAGAGAGAGAGAGAGAGAGAGAGAGAGAGAGAGAGAGAGAGAGAGAGAGAGAGAGAGAGAGAGAGAGAGAGAGAGAGAGAGAGAGAGAGAGAGAGAGAGAGAGAGAGAGAGATTTTCCATTCATTTTTTTGTTATTAGAGCATCATTTATTTATTCGTATATTTTAATTTCACCAAAAATAGTGTACCGAAATTTTTACTCGTTACAATCATTTTTTAACATGGTATATGCAAATTCATAATTTCAGCATTACGATACAAGAGATTTTCAGCCAATGAGAACACACTAATTTGATTTTCAGCCAATGAGAACACACTAATTTGATTTTCAGCCAATGAGAACACACTAATTTGATTTTCAGCCAATGAGAACACACTAATTTGATTTTCAGCCAATAAGAACACACTACTTCGATTCGCTGATTCTCTCCATGAGGTAATTTACTTTCTCTTTACGTCTTTAGGTCCATTTTGGCAATCGAAGCATTGGCGTCTCAAGCTTTTAGTTAATATGTATATATGAAACAAAAATATGTTAAAATAAACGCAAAAGCAGTGTGAGAACAAAGACACCAGAAATGCCCATAATCTTCGTTGTTATCATCACTTTTTGGTGTTTTGCACACGATCCATTACGGATGAGAACTAAGAAATATGGGTTAGTGTTTGTAACTTTCATTAAAAGTTATCGTTTTGGTTATGGATCATACTGAACTATTAAAAAAATATCTTTAAGTTATACGTATTTCTTAATTGAACGACAATAGCAACAACTATTTCTTGCAGCAGAAGATACTGAGGTTGTCTTTCAACCAGACATGCTGCGACCTATACCAAACGAGGCTCTGGTAGATAACAAGTTTTCATCCAAACGTCAGAACGAGGCTTTCGCAAAAATTACAAGAAGCGATTTGATCAGTTGATGAAATAAGATAAGGTAATTTTGTTTATGACTTAGTCGGCACACTTTGCATATATTGTGTGTAGTTTAAGATTTTTTTTTTATATGGGAACATGTTAATGTGATGGTACACACCATCCCAGCTTTGTTGGGGTGGGTGTTATTGGTTTGGTTATCGTTGTCTAGAGGTGATCGCCGACGGTGTAATTTGGCCGGGACGAGTAAATATTAATAGAAATTGAGAAAATGTCGGGTGGAATAGATAAGTAGCTGAGCAGGTATATAAAACAGAAAAAAAAACGAGTCCCCGTTACAACTAAAACCAAAAATTAATCAAAATTTATAACATTACATTTCATAACAAAAGTAATAATAGTACAATAGATAGAAAAATACTCTAAATTCTTTGCCTTAACTTCTTGCACGAATTTTAGAATACAAGAAATAATGAAACCATTAGCCGATCTGTTACGTGATGGAATTTAAATCATCGTTTATATCACATTGAATATATCGAAGTCATTGCCTTTTAACAAAAATAAACAACCTAAATATTCTGTCACATTATACTGGTTTTTTCCAAGCTCTTACTTCCAGGAAGTGTCTGTCAATTTTCCCAGACAATTCCTTTCCCTTGATGATTTCGACGAACGAATTTCTTATAAATTCAGCTCTGAGCCTCCCTTTGTATTTTCCACTAGTAGGAAAAAGCGTAGACTAATTTTTAAACGTTCTATTTGCACATTTAAACTGAAGTTTTCTGTGTGAAACCACGCCTCCTTCACAGCGTAACCAATCGGAATGAAATACATTTCCCGCCCGAACAATGTTGAAACAATTAAGTTCGTATGGCAACCCTCGATTATCTAACTGTTTCCCGGTAACGTTCAGACATGAGTTGTCCGTACCGATCAAGTTTTGACCCCTTCCCAGTCAGTTTAAACAAAGTTGTTGTTGTTGTTGTGGGGTTTAACGCCATTTTTCAGCACACGATATACATGACGGCCAGTATTAATGGTGGAGGAAGAAACCGGGAAAGCACCGGAAAGAACCACCGACCCACGAGAAGCTACTGGCAAACTTTCTCACATATCCACATTCGCCGAATATTAGACTCGAACCCAAGCAGACAGAGGTGAGATGGCAGTGATCTGTAACGGACAGTGCTTTAGACCACTCGGCCACTCGGGGCCCCTTTAAACAAAGTAAGCCCTTAATTATATATAGATAACTCCTGACTTTGGCTGAACCAATCCGTACATTATGGCTCTTTAGGTGCGTCCATAAAATTGGTTAATCGCATACATGTCCAACTAACATGTTCCTCCGACATTAACTACAAAAAAAGATCGATCTAAAAATTTGGTTCTTAACAGTTGATACATCACTTTTATGTGATTCTAATTGGTCCAAATAAGACAATGAATTTCTTGGGCAGAATTCTCTTTACTGAAACACATATGACCTTTTACGTAACATGACGCACAACACCTCCACCCCATACAAAATAAAACGAGTTGTGTACTGTATACAACAAAATTATTCTTAAAACAGACTTCATGACCGATATACAATGTTACAGTAGTTTTTTTATTATACCCTAGAGTGTTATGGGGTTTAATTAATTATTTTTATACCCGTTTATGGTTTTGGTTATATGAAAATGGGGTGGGGTGTTTCCAATATTTATTTAGGTATGGCACCCACCCAGGCTCGATTATGGTTCAGAAGTTAAGTAGGTGAATATGGTTCTAAGCCCCCAGTCAGCAATGCCGACAGTTAAATCCAAAAGTACTAAAGGGTGAAATTAAACAGTTAAAAACAAAAGTACAACGGGGTGGAATTAAATAAACAATTGAATTAATAATAAAATTTCAACATGCGAGCTTCCCAATCGCTCGACCCTTTTGTGCCTATTTCATCATCTGAATCGGTGTGAGAATTTCGCCCTGTCCTTGGTTCTACTCATCTGTCTCTCTAAATTTCTCCTGCACTCGTCCTTCACTCCTTCGAATTTCCTCTCCACTTCTATTGCCCCTTTGCTCCTTCGAATTTCCTCTCCACCTCCACTTCCCTTTCCGTCGACTTCCTCGTCGAACCGTCGACTCCAATCCGTCGACCCTGACTGTACCGACAGTCTTACTTCAGTCTTCTCTCTCAGACTCTCGGGACTTTCCTTCTAACTGAAGTTATCCCACCCGGAAAGCTTCCTGTAAAACACAAGGAGGGTGTACTATTTTGCTTGGCACATAAACTCACACTGATCCCAGATAACTTATCATCAGATAAGGCTATTAAATTTCATGGGTCACGCACCCATTCCCACCGAAATACTCATACATTCATGAATGGTAAACACAATGTAAAATCATAACATAATAACACATCATAAAGCACGATATCAATTACTCGTATACAGGCAACGATAATTGATTCACATCAATACATAATCACCAACACATATATTTTGCATCACAAATAAAACAAATATATAAATATGCAACTATCTATGCTCTGAACATATTCAAATATACATTCATAATCTTGCTTACATAAATCATTTCCTAACTCCAATACAAATCTCAAATAAGTACACAAATGTAACTACAAAGTAATTCTTCATTTTAACAATACTATTAGTAATTGCGTAAACATACTATTAGTACTTACAGTTACGGCGTTGCAATGTGTGAGTCAAAAATAAAAAATAAAACATTCTGAAGCTTTCTTTGTGTTTCAATCTTTTCCCTGCGATTCACGCCAAATTTACGAGTACGTATCTTGGAGTAGCCTTAATCGTGCAATCACCTAGTAATCTGCCTCGGTCTACTAAATAATTTTGGGATGGAGTCAGTTTAATATCCTCGAAACTTAGAGGTATGCCCACCCACTAGCTTAATTCTGATTGGATGCAGTGGACTAACCATTCCCAAGTTGTAAATCAGCGGAACTGTCAATATAAGTTGCCTATCATTTTATTACAAATGGCTCTTTTGATGTCCTTTTAAAGGAATAGCACCCAAGTGTAATTTACGATGCCCTGTTCTGCACAAAGAACTTTTTGGCGACTACGTCTGACTTGTCTTCTTGCTCGCGGCGTTTGTCCACAGATCAAACACCGGATTAGTGTCAGTTGGATAAACATCCGTCCACCTAGGTAGACCGTGACATACATATTGGGATCTTTGCCTCAGTGATGCGAATTTGCATGCTTTGTTTTCTTTAATAATTTATATTCTCATCATCAACATTGTTTTTCATTTCATTTCTTTTTCTCAAGCATGGCTTGGATATCGATTACATTCAGATGAATGCCGAAGCAGATAGGGTACCCGATGCAGGCGACATATGTCGTAATAAAGTACATGCATTATGACGTCATTCAATAATTTACCATATGACGTCATTTAGCTGACTGAAATCTTCATGCACTGAACAAATGATATGATTGAAATGGAAGAAATAAAAGAACAAAGAAACATGTTTGAGTGAATGGTTTGTAATTGTTCCTTATATTGATATCGATCAAGTTGGGAAGTGATTTCAATAAGAAATAGGTTATTGCTTGTGCACTGTCTGATATCGCCGATGGACTCGTCTTGGTGTAGCTGACTAGCAATCTCCTTTTAAATTAATATCATTCTACGATTATTGCATTGAACTTTTTCAAACCAGGATGAACAATATAACAGCAAACATAATGGTTTAACCAGCAGTAGTACAATATTCTAAAACAAGCTAAATTCATGGATTCACGTCGACTAAAAATTGCTAAATGATAGATTGAGATTCAAATTTAATTGACAATTATTTTATTTCATCGCTATAAAAAGCCATACCATTTGTAACTAAATTTTTTATTTCATTTTTCCCCCTTTTTCTCTCCACCAATCTGTGTGTGAATGTATGTATGTATGTATGTATGTATGTATGTATGTATGTATGTATGTATGTATGTATGTATGTATGTATGTATGTATGTATGTATGTATGTATGTATGTATGTATGTATGTATGTATGTATGTATGTATGTATGTATGTATGTATGTATGTATGTATGTATGTGTGCGTGCGAGCACATCTTCCTTGGCAGGTGCTGGTAGATAAAATGTGCAAAAATCCATTCTGACCCATCAAAAAGCAATTCAGATTAGATGTGTAATATATGAAACTTAAATTTTGGTACGTCAACTAACCCTGAACATGCAAGAATTTAAATTTTAAAGACATGATTCCGACGTTTGCAAGCGGTTAGAGATCGATCACTGTTTTGACGATTTGATCAAGGTAAGTCATTCCTTGCCTAGATTTTTTTATTTTTCTGCAAAAGACTCTTAACATGACTATAAATTAGAATTTTACCAATACCGTAATATGTCTGTCAGTACCCCAAGTGATGTTTTCTACAGTGAACAAGAATAATCGCATTTCACTGATGTAAGTGAGTGTAGTGGTATTTTTTTAATTTAAAATTGTCTTAATTTGATTACCTTTCTAATTTGTGCTGAATTACATTTTAAAGTCGTTGAAACAGTTATATGTATTTATTTCAATACAATAGTGACCTATAATTTAATCATTGATATTGTTTCTACCGTATATACTCGCTTATGTGTCAGACCATGTATGCATAGACCAAGATCTGTTGCCTCAGAACGCGGAGGAAGATCAGAGTCTCTTTTTTGCAGTTGGAGCCGACTGATAAGCGATTATATACGGTAGTTTCAACAACATGTATGCTAAGTTTAATTAAATATCTGACTAGTATGAGTGGCTTTAAAAACAAAATGACAGATGTCTGTATGGGGCCAGATCACTCTTTTTACACAAATAAATCTAAACAAACCCTTTATTATGCAAGACTTTTGGCAGATGATATTTAAAAACAACTCCAAAAGTTTACAGTTTCAATGACAAATGATTCAGCGTTACAACTGTTTTGAAGAACGACTGATTGATGATGATACCGTGTTCTATCACATATGGAACCTTTCTTTACACTGATTTCATGCAGCTTCAATGACTCTTGGATTGCAAGACTTGCATTTCGTCAGTGAAATGTCTCAAATGTCTCAATTCAAATTCAGACATATGTATCGGTCGTTCGGTAGATAGGTAGGTTTTTTGCTTTTGCAAACTAATAAAAATGTTTTCTAATTGCATTGGAAAATATCAACCAATGAAAATGCTCCTAACATGTCATCAAGGATGACAAGAAACTTGTGCGGAGTATTTTGATTCGTATGGATTACCTCCTATGGAAGACGACATCATTGACTTTATGAGAAGAAAGGCCCAAACAACACGATTCAATAAAGTGAAATTACAAAGCAACGATTCTATGGAGTGTGGATCATATTGTGGGTATTTTCTTTATCAACGCAGTTTGGGATATTCTTTAGAACATTTAGTAACTTATTTTGATCGTCACTCTTCTAGAAATAATAATAAAGTACATGGATGGTTTTGTGACCGTTATGGTCATCTTTTGTCTTTAGCTAGAAAACGTAGTATACATCAATGGCCTCGTGACTTTTATCAATGCAAATCTCACAAGATTTCACAACGTTGTCAAAATAATTTGTTTTATATATTTTTCTTGTTCCTTGTTCCTTGTTGATTATGTTCATTGTTACTTGAATAAAATTGTTGTATTTTGAAAAAAGTGTATGTTGTTTGTTTTGATTAAAAATACACTGTAAATATATCCTTTTTAACTTTCTCTCTATCCCTCTCCATAGCATGAGTTATCATCACGTTCCAGTACTAAAACCCAATAGGGATGCTTATTATCACGTCCGTGTTTTTGTACCATATAAATCGAGTGGGTCTTCAGGCTCCGAGTGGCCGAGTGGTCTAAAGCGCTGTCCGTTACGGATCACTGTCATCACACCTCTGTCTGCGTATGTTCGAGTCTAAGATTCGGCGAATGTGGATATGTGAGAAAGCTTGCCAGTAGCTTCTCGTGGGTCAGTGGTTCTTTCCGGGAATTTCCCGGGTTCTTCCTCCTCGTGAATGCCAAGCTCGAGGCCAAGCGCCCTCTTAACAGGACTGCCGCCCAGCCTGGTGCCGCAAACATTCGCAGAATGCGAAGAAGTGCAATATGCTACTATAATACCTAGTCAGTTAGTCTAACCATCCAATGTTGACTCGTCAACCTAAGAAGACGTCTTCCAGAGTTGCTAAACTCAACGAAGCTCACGTTCAATTACATCGTGTCAGGCTAAACCTGATACCTAAGCCTGAAGAAATAAAGAATGCTAGGATGCTCTCTATAGCCCAAGACCTCACAGAAGATGTCTTTAGAGAAGAAATTAAGAAAGAACAATAAGAATGGACTGAAAAATACAGACTTCAGAAGAAGCAAAGAGAAGACCATCATCATCATCATCATCATTGTCATCATCATCATCAGCAGCAGCAGCATGAATCAGACAGGTTTTGTGGACTGTCGAATAGACATTATAGAATTATCTTTCTCTTTTCGCAGAAGCAGACCCTATCGTATACAAAAGGCTGCTGCCAGACGGGGAAGCAATCCTAAAAAAAAAAAAGATTGCCATTACTCTCCGTCAACAAAACAAACAGCCCTTTTCAGGGCTTCCCAATACTCTAGAAAAGATTTAAGTCTTCAATTTGCCAAAACTTTAAAACTTTTTTTAAAAAAATAGAAGTGTTCATATAAGCACTTCATTTCTTTGGTCAATAAAACAAACAAAAAAATTCACCACTCATAGGTCCGCACGTTTTATAGAATGGTAAAATTTTAGTATCTAGGGATGTTGTCCATCATATCCATGCTACACGTATATAAAACCAAACTCAAGTCAATCTTATTAGATGGCAATGGGGCGCCGGCCTTTCCTCTCCCTTTCCTTTGCCTTTTCCAGCGGCTGGACGTTGGAGCGCTCTGGATCGTGTCAATGATGAATAGCAAAGGTCTCAAGGTCTCGATCAAAGGCCAAGCACAATACAATGGCCAAAAGCCCAGCACAAGGGCCAAGTACCTCCCTGGATAGCAATGCCACTGAAAAGTGACATCCGGCTATGGCGGTGAGCCATTCAAGGGGGTTAACAAGGCCCATGCGCCGGGGCAAAAAATGTGTCCAGCACTGGGACATTGGAGAGCTCTGCCTCGAAAGGAGGGGGGCCTCTAATCTTTTTCAGGGCTTTAACCAGTCATAAAACACGAAAGTGTATGCATGACTATAATTATATATGCGATGCGATGCAATCTGACTAGCATTGTTAACTAGTTCACATCCAACATGAGCAGCGAAGCTTCTTGAACTCCAAATGAACCTGGAGTATGCCAGGCGGTTACTAGATGAACTGACCAAGGAGGCCATTGACGAAAAAGAAACACATTGAGAAAGAGGAGAAAAGAATGAAGATAGAAGAGGAGAAGGAAAGTAAGTGTGGGATCCTGCCTCACCGCATCGTAAGACCTATGTGATGTCAAACCTGAGTTGAGGATACCTTCAGTAGCAGAAACAGTTGCAGCAGCAGCACCACAGCTACCAGTGCCACATGAAATGAGGCAAGCCATTCATCACATGTCTGGCACCGAAGACAAAGGGCACAACAAGTCTTCACAATTCCACAAACTGAGGACTGGGAGAGTGAAGTCACTCAAGCTCCGTCAGCTCTCCCAATCACAAATGTGAATTGGGAGAATGACTGGAGCCGGTGATGTGTAGAAAGATGCCAGCATTAGCCAGGTGCAATTGTAATTCTAAAAAGACAGCCCTTTTCAGGGCTAACCAGATCTCTAGAAAAGAGAGACTATTCAATTTGCATATTTGTGTGTATGTATAGTGTAGTGTGACTATAAACTCTCACTCCTTTACTAATGTGTGTGTATTTGCATGCTTGTTCATTGGTGTGGATTGTATATAAGTGTGTTTTATGCTAGCTCGTTCGTTGTTGAGATAGTATATTGTGTGTTTTATGCTTACTCGTTTCGCTGGTGTGGATAGTATATTGTGTGTT